>JANVCQ010000009.1:8738233-8748522 GCA_025531925.1 Erythroxylum plowmanianum | reverse complement strand
TATAAATAGAGATGTAATAGATCTCATATGAATTAATTCAATACAATAAAAAACTATTGAGTTCCTCTTTTTCTACACCTCCAACAAAAACATAGTAACTTGTGGTAGAGCGGCTGTCTGAAAGATCTCCTGCATAGTTAGCATCTATCAATCCTATGGTGACCATAATTTTGATATAAGATGCCACGTCCTGACGCACCTTTTAAATATGTCAAAATATGAATAATAGCATCCCGATGTGAAGTTCTAGGAGATGACATGAACTGACTTATAACACTTACTAGAAAGGCAATATCAAGACAAGTGATAGTAAGATAGTTCAATTTTCCCACAATCTTCCTATATTTTTCAGGATTCTCAAGCAAGTTTCCATCTTCAACTTTTAACTTTACATTTGGTATCATAGGTGCATCACATGCCTTTGCCTCAATAAACCAGCATCATTGAATAAATCCAAACAATATTTTCTTTAAGATAGATAGATCCCTTTATGACTGCGAGAAACTTCAATTCCTAAGAAGTATTTCAAGGCTCCTAAATCCTTTGTATGAAAACGAGTCCCAAGGAATGCTTTCAACCTTGTAATCCTTGCTTCATCACTTCTAGTGACCACTATATCATCTACACATACAACCAATAAAATACACCCAGAGCTAGATGATGCAAAGAACACTGAGTGATCATATCTATTTCTTCGCAGGCCAAACTTAATCATTACAGTATTAAATCTTTCAAACTAAACACGAGGAGATTGCTTCAAGCCATACAGAGACTTTCGTAATTTGCATATTTTCCCTAACTCCCCCCTAAGCAACAAATCTAGGTGGTTGCCCCAGGTAAACCTCTTCAAATAACTCCCCATGTAAGAATGTACTCTTCACATCAAGTTGGTGGAGAGTGCCCAATTGTAAGTGGTAGCTAAGGAGATAAACAATCGAACAAAAGAAAGTTTTGCAACTGGAGAAAATGTCTTAGAATAATCTACCTCGTATGTCTAAGCATATCCTTTAGCAACCAACCAAGCTTATAGTCGAGCAACAAAACCCTTAGGATTCATTTTAACAGTGAACACCCTCTTACAGCCAATGGCCCATTTCTCTGAAGAGAGAGGCACAAGATCCCAAGTATGATTTTGCTCTAAGGCCATCATCTCTTCTTTCATTGCAGCTTTCCAACCATCATGAGCCAGTGCTTCAACAAGGGACGTTGGGACAACAACAGAGTCTAAGGACGCTACAAAAGACTTGAAGGAGGAAGATAGAGCATGATAAGATACAAAAGAAGAAACAAGGTAAGTGCATGTGCATTTACCTTTACGAAGAGCAATAGGAAGGTGAAGGCTAGCATCCAGTAGTGGTGAGGAATCTGGAAACGAAGCAAACCGGGTTGGGTCCATGTCCTGGCCGATGGGGGGTGCCTCAATAGACTGTTGCATACATCAAAAATAAACGTGACAAATAACAGGTCAAGAAGGAGGAGAAACTACTTGCTCACTGATGGCATAAATAAGAAAATTGTCCCTTGAATCGCTAGAGTGCGAAAAAGAAGGCATAGGAGAACCAAAGAAGGGGGTATTCTTGAAAAAGGTAACATCAGCAGAGACTAAGTAACGACCCAACAAAAGAGAGTAACAACGATATCCTTTTTAAGTACAAGAATATCCCAGAAAGACACACTTAAGAGATTTGGGATCCAATTTCAAGAATTGGAAGTCGCATGTCATGAACAAAGCAAGTACACCCAAAAATTCAAGGAGTAAGAGAGAATAATGTAGATGAAGGAAAGAGAAGGGAATATGGAATATGACCATCAAGAATAGAAGAAGGCATTCGATTGATTAGGAAACAAGCAGTTGAGATTGCATTGGCCCAGAAAACTTTTGGGACCTGCATATGAAACATTAATGCCCACAACTTCTAATAAGTGACGGTTCTTTCGCTCTGCTACACTATTTTGTTAAGGTAACAATACATGATGACTAATGAATAATAACATGCTGAGAAAGATAAGATTGAAAAGTATGGGAAACATACTCTTTAGCATTATCACTTCTCAAAATGCAGATGGATTTGTTGAATTGAGCCTTAATTTCAATATGAAAGGCACAAAATATAGTAAACTAATTGAGATTTCATAGGATAAAGTTAAGTAACTCAAGAATAATCATCAATAAATGTCAAAAAATAACAAAAACCAGATTTAGATAGAATAGGACAAGGACCCCATACATCAGTATGCACCAAGTAAAAGGAAGACTCAACTCGTTTATTTAATCTAGGAGAATAAGATACTCTATGATGTTTAGCAAATTGACAAGCTTCACACTCTAAGACAAATTTTGGTTTAAGACTAGGACATAACTTTTGTAAAACTATGATAGACGAATGACCAAAACGACAATGAAGTTGCAAAAGGGAAGATGAGCTTGTGCAAGCAATCGATCAAGGTACTATTTTAGAAGTCAAATCAAGAGCATACAAGCCATTCACCAGATGCCCGTTACCAATAATCTGCTTTGTTCCAAGATCCTGAAAAAGATAATAATTGAGGTAAAAAACAACACAACAATTGAGACTTGTGGTAAGTTGGCTAACAAATAATAGGTTGAAAGGGGATTGTGATAAACATAAAACAGATGATAATAAGAGAGATTCTGTTGAGTTTGTTGTCCCATGTCCAATTACAGAAGCGATAGATCCATTGGCTAAAGTAACACAAGGTAAATTAGTAGTAGACTTGAAAGAAGAGAGGAAACTTGTATTGTCGATCATATAATCAGTAGCACCTGAGTCAATAACCCAACTACGAGATGAGGTGGAGAGGCAGGCAACAAGGTTACCTGTATTAGCCAAAGTTGATATCGCAAAGGATGGCTATTCTTAATCATGAGTGGCCGAAATTTATTAATAGGCATTGGTTAAATGAGCATACTCATCTGTTGAAATTGTGATAGAAGGCGAGGATAACTGAGGAAGGAGTAGGATGCCATCCTGAGTAGCCACATTTGCAAAACCTGAGTACTTGGGAGGCTTACCGTGCAATTTCCAACAATTCTTCCTGATATGTCCTTCGACTCCACAATGATTACAGATGCAGGAGGTGCCACTGTTCCCAGCAACAGAACCACTATTGTTTCCACCTTTTCCACCACAACTAGTATTTGAAACATTACTCACTAATGCCACTGAGTCATTAGTCACCATATCAAAAGTCACATCGTCGTCTTTACAAACTCAAAGCAAGCAGGTATATACTTCCATAAAGGAAGGAAGTGTCTCACTAGATAACAAATGTGTCCATGTCACGTCATATTCAGAACTCAAACCTACTAAGAAACATTATACCACAATCTTCTCCTCTTATTCTTGCATTTGCTTTATGTCAGCAACAATAGGAAACATGGCTCGCTTTTCTTCAAAGGCTTGTTTTACTTCAATATAGTACTCAAACAGAGAGCGACCTCTTTGTTCTGCTCAATAAATCTTTAAAAATAATTCATGAACACGAGACAGATCTTGTTTGCAAGCTTACAGAAATTCCAAATACTCCCATAGTTGTTTGATACTATCACAATGATTCACAACATCATCAACAGTTGGGTTTAGAATATTCTGGATTTGATTAAACAATTTATAATCCTCCATTAACCATTTCTTTCGAGCAACAACATCGATCTTAAGAGGCAGATTACTAGTTAAATAATCTTTCAAATCTACACTAGGCACAAATTTGCGAATAGTCCTTTTCCATTGTGCATAATTTTTCCTTCCGGTCAATTTTGAAGCCAATGTAATTTTAGTAATAGTTTTCTTATCCCCACCCATATCACTACTCTCACACCTGGAAGAACAGGGACTGTCTACCACACCAACACAACAAAAGGGAGCTACGTAAATCAAAAACCCTCATATGGAAGAATAGAGAGCTACGAACTGTCTACCACACCAACACAAATCAGCAATACCCGAAAATTGATTAGATATTCAGACAGGGACAGAGGAGGCGACACCGAAGGAAGCAACCGATTCAGCAGACGACAGCTCACGCGTCAACACCTGGAAACAGCATCTGCAACTGGGCAATGCGTGGGGGTCATGCGCTCGAAATCCGACGACCAGATTTGAAGGGATGGCCGATCTACACCAGTAGAGTCTTGGGAAGGAGGAGGTTAGAAAAAATTTCTCCAAAATATTTGTCACCCACGCAATCAATACACTGCCTCACGATAAGGCACAAAGCGAAAAACAAAAAACTTTCAAAGAAGAGACCCAGAAAGTCGACTAGGCTCTGATACCATGAGAAGAATGAGTTTTCTGTATTTCTATTAGAATGATACTACAAGTATTTATATAGGAATAAATAGGTTAAACTAGGAAAATAATCCCTATAATCATGCTAAAATACCTATGTCTATGTTATTTAAATTAGTCGTATAATCCCTATGATTACATTAATAGCTGCTATATTCTGTAACAACCAGCAACCAAATCTTGATTTCCACGTGAAAAACAGTCACATGTGAAAACATAATTGTCATTTACCTTAGGCACATCTTCAGCATAGACGTCAACTGTCACACCAATGTCATTATTTCTATCTTCACAATCTTTTTGTGTCATATGGACACTTCCATTCAGTTGGGGCATAGAAGCACCAGCCTCAGTTGATGGTTTAGGATCTACAGATTCTGAAACAGGGACAACACTCAAAACTTTGCTATCTTCTGCAAAAAGTGCTTCAAGCTCGGGAGATAATTTCCCATAATCATAACTGCGCATGTTTTCTCCTACAAGACTCATGTCATTGGAATCTCTACCACCACTAACTTTCTCAACAGGAGGCGGAAATTGTGAAAGTAACTTAGTTTTTGTTAGTACCATAGAACTACTAGAAACAGGTGTAGGAATGTCAAAAGGTGATTTCTCTTCAAATACAAGGCAATCCGTGGTTGGAGTCTTAAGACCTTCTCCGGATTCAGACCTTGCAAGACTTCGGTAATGCATTGAAAATGCAGTTGAATCCATCGTAACATCATGGTTATCATCCGAGGCAACAGAATCAAATAGTTGTCCAGGTCTAATGAAGCTTGCTGAAACAGGGCCAAAAAAGTTGTCCTCTGCAAAGGAAGCAGGAAAAAAGAGCTTCAACTATAACAGACATATTGTGGTTTTGCAGAGATATGAAGTATATCCGCAACTATAAAGTTCGTTTATAATTTCAACTTGAAGCATATCCCTAATTGATTAGAAACTGCTTCTGGAACTAAAACTGACCTTCTAAAAGCTAACATTTCAAAAGTGAATTATCAAAAGTAGGGAAGTGGAGTATACAAGCACTTAAGGGCACTAAAACAGAAGGAAACATTAAAAATTCAACAAAAAGAAGTGATGAAATGCACCATCATTAGAAGTAGCAGACCCAATGACACTACTACTCCCAGGAGACGGCGACTGAACTGGCCGCAAAAACGACTTCCTCGAATCAAGAACGTCTTCTTCGTCCTCTTCGTCTCCAAAGGGAGACAATTCCTTGGAGTCGTCACTATCACCGAGGTCTCTGAAAAATCCCAGAACCTCCTCCTCGCCGTCGGAGACATTGGATTTCTTGGCAGCGGAAGAGGAGTCAGGAGGGGTCTCGTAGTCCTCGTCGCGGTTGAAGATGTGAACAGAGGTGATCTCGCGGTCGGCAAAGCTGACCCGACGAGAGCGCTTCTTTCGGAGAGCGATGGTCTCGTCTTCAGTCTCGGAGTCGCAGGATTTTCTCATTTCTCAGGCATAGAAAAAATTAGGGCTGGATAAGCACTTTTTAGGCGGAAATTGGGAGACATCAATTCTCATTTTGTGCGGGAAAGTACCATAACAGGGCAATTTGAATCAACAAGCCTGTCATTTTCTTCCTTTTGAATAGTCCCATAAATCAATAATTGTGCATATAATATTAAAAGTTGATTCATGCAACACAAAGTTGGAATCGAATTTAGTATTGGAATGAATTTTAATACTGGATTAAATTGGTACTATTTAATATTGGATATTATTTTGAATAATTTTTTAAATTTATAAAATAGGCCCTAAAATGTTTAAATTTTACAAAATAGTTTATTAGTATATTGTACAGTTATACTATATACTTTACTAGTTTTTTTTACATTAAACCTATTTCAAAAAATAATAATAATAAATAATAATCACAATTAATAAGAAATAAAAATTGTTTTTAAATATTTTATATATAAATAATAACCACAATTAATTAAAAAAGACAATCAACATCATACAAATATAAAATTAAGAATAATACAAAGTATTTAAAATATTACAATAATATAGTTTCATAATTTTAATAAATAATAATTACATCAAAACATTCAATAAAAAGAACAATAATATCCTTAAACAATTTACAAAAAGAGTTCACGACGAATAAACAATCAAGTAGAAGTTAAACCTTAAACAAAAACATTTACGGTTACATTACATATTTAGAATTTAATATAAAAATCAAATATAATTAAAATTAAAAGAAGAGAAAAAAAAAACCTGTAATGAAATTCAATTGTCAACGGGAAGATACCTACTATAACTCCATTGACCGCAATGATCATTTGGTTCAAAATCCTCATCATTGTGAGGAGGTTAATTATTATTATCATTCAAATTTAATGCACTAAATGATATATCAATGCTTTCCTATCCAAGATTATCTTCTAAATCATTCATATCTATCAAATTCGGCTCTTCAGAAACCTAATCCGTCAAAAGATCAACATTATCAATTGAACTACTTGTGCTATTAAGACTCCTAGTAAACAATTAAATTTAATTATTAGAAAATTATAAGAAATTTTATCGAAATTAATAATGATAATAACGAAAATAACATACATTTCCTGAAGTTTTAAATTGTAACGAACAAACATCAAGTCATTCAACCTCTTATGCTTCAATATATTCTTTTTCTTTGAGTGGATAAATTCAAATATGCTCCAATTTTGTCCATAGCCTGTTGCACTAACACATTGAATTAAAATTCGAATTGCAAACTTTTTTAATTATAGACCACCATTTCCGAATTGATCCCATCAAGAAACTGTAAGTTATAAGATAACAAAAGTAATATTATAAACAAAATAAAGTGATAATTAATTTTTAATAAATAAGAAAAAAGAAATAACTAATACCTGGAGAAAGTTTTCCTCTTTGTTGAATAGCAATTGACATTTCAAAATCTCCATTAAACTTGTAAAGCTCCAGTTGTGTGCTTAAAAGATCTTGCATCGTGTCAATGCTAACAATTGTTGTAATAGTTAAAAGCATTCCTCTATTAACTTCAGCTTGCTTAGTAAGATCCAATCTAAAATAGATACTAGGATTCAAAAATGCCCCAGTTGTCAACAATGGAGAATAAAGTTATCTTTTTCTTCTCTCATTAATGATTGAAAGATACGGTGTGTATAAAGAAGGCCTACGTTTTAGATTGGCCTTGGTTGCTTCTGTCACTCTCTCCATGACATCAGAAATAAAACCCATTGTTGACTTTTCTTCACTATCATCCAAGCGAAGCATTCTTATCAAAGGCTCACAAACTTGGATAACAAATTGAAATTGAGACCAAAATTCTCTATCTTCTAGTATAATATTACAAACCTCCACTCCAGCATTAGACCTAACATGCTAAGATGCAATCCACTTATCACTTGTTAACGTTTGTCTTAACTCTTTCTTTATTGAAACAAAAGACTGAAGTGATAAGAAATTTGTGGCAAATCTTGTCACTGGAGGACAACACAAATTTCTACTATTGGTAAATTCCTTTCTCATTAAATTTATACCCATGTACGATTATAAATGAACTTTGTCACCTTTTTAGCTTTTTATATAGTCTCAGCAATAAAAGGAAAATACCTAGAAAAGAAACTTCCACTTCCAATTTTAAAATTCAGCCTTTCCCTTCTATCTCTCTCATATTGATAATCATCAAGCAATGTTTTCATCTGTCACTTCACTTCATGACTTACTTTTTTACAGGGTTTCACATCTCCTTTAACCCTAGTTAAATATTTTTTTAATCTGGTGATTCCTCCACCTTTCAAATGCTTGTTACAAAACAAGCAAATAATATGGTTCCTCATACTGAGAATCAATGTAGCATGAGCCCAAGCTGGATCATTGTATCTTCCAGAAGTGGATTGATCAGGAGTATTTGAACTTTCTTCCATTTATCTGTACATATAAAAATAAATGACACATAATTTCAGTACACAATATGCGTATCCATCTTATATAATATAACTCATTATGTATGATTACATTACACGCAATTCAATTTCATAGAATACAATTCACTATAAGTCAAAAGCTAACAATTTAAAATATTCAACATATATAATAACACAAAACATACATCAACAATTTTTATTTTCACAATTTCTATTTCCAACAATCACAAAACATTCATAATTTCATTTTCATTTTCAACAATTTCGATTTCCAACAATTATCAACAATTTCCAATTCCATTTCTAATAATTTTAAATAATTTCCATTTCCAACAATCACAAAACATTCATAATTTCAATTTCATTTCCAACAATTTCAAACAATTTCCAATTCCATTTCCAACAATTATCAATGATTTCCAATTCCATTTCTAGCAATTTTCAACAATCACAAAACATTCATAATTCTAATTCCATTTTCAACAATTATCAACAATTTCCAATTCTATTACCAATAATTTCTATTTCCAACAATCACAAACATTCATAATTCTAATTCCATTTCCAACAATTATCAACAATTTCTAATTCCATTTTCAATAATTTTCAACTATTTCCATTTTCAATAATCACAAAACATTCATAATTTCAATTCAATTTCCAACAATTTCCAATTCTATTTCCAACAATTTCCATTTCCAATAATCACAAAACATTCATAATTCTATTTTCATTTCTAACAATTTCCAATACCATTGCCAATAATCACAATACATTTATAAACCAATTTCCATTTCTATCAATTTTCAACAATTTTCATTTCCAACTTCCACAAATCATACATAAATAATTTCCATTTCCGACAATTTCAATCCAAAGTTTCAAAAATGAGGATTAAGTTGAAGGGTATGATATGATTTATGTGGAGATTTGAAATGAGTTGAGTTTTATTGATTCTGTGCATACATATTTATATAAAGAAGAGAGGGCAAAATAAGGTAATACTGTCCCTAAAATTATGCCTCAATTTACTCCTATAATTATGTCAACCATAGCAGCTATACTTAGTCAGACAATTCTACCATTACTGACTTTAGGTGATGTACAATTCTGCCATTACTGACTTTAGGTGATGTTTGACCACACTCCCCCTCAAGCTGGTGAATAGGTATTCTCCATTCCCAGCTTGGATACAATGGTCTGAAATGTAGAACTATTCAAACCTTTAGTTAGAACATCAGCAAGTTGATCATGTGTAGGAACATAAGGTGTACAAATCAGCCCACTCTCTAACTTTTCTTTGATGAAGTGCCTGTCAACCTCAATATGTTTTGTCCTATCATGTTGTACTGGGTTGTGGGCGATGCTGATTGCAGATTTGTTGTCACAATAGAGTCTCATTGGGCCATCCCACTTTATCTTCAAATCTTCAAGAATAATCTTCAACCAAAGTAACTCACAAACACCTTGAGCCATTGCTCTGAATTCTGCCTCTGCACTAGATCGAGCTACCACATTTTGCTTTTTACTTCTCCAAGTTACCAAATTCCCACCAAGAAATGTGCAGTATCCTGATGTTGATCTTCTATCAACGATTGATCCAGCATAATCAGCATCAGTATATGCCTCAATCATCATACCTCCACTTCTTCTAAACAAAATACCTTTTCCTGGTGCTCCTTTAAGATAATGTAATACCCTGTGGGCTGCTTGCAAATGAACTTCCTTCGGGCTATGCATGAACTGACTAATCACACTTACAGCATATGCGATATCTGGTCGTGTGTGAGACAGATAAATGAGTCTTCCCACAAGGCGCTGATACATTTCTCTGTTTATTGGGACATCCTCTTCTGCTTTTCCAAGTTTAAGATTAGGATCTATGGGTGTACTTGCTGGTGCACATGCAAGCTTACCAGTATCCTTCAGAAGGTCTGTTACATACTTCTGTTGAGAGATAAAAATTCCCTGTTTAGAATGAGCTACCTCAATTCCTAGAAAATATTTCAGTCTCCCTAGTGTTTTAATCTCAAACTCCTTAGCCAAATGTTGGCTCAAAACTTCTTTCTCC
>JANVCQ010000009.1:8711889-8728703 GCA_025531925.1 Erythroxylum plowmanianum | reverse complement strand
TCTTATCATTTGGATGTCTATATTTTCCAATCATATCATTCATCCTTTTTGTACTTTCAGTAAATGTTGATAAATCTACTGAGAGACTATTAATCCTTTGTTTCAGTTGATTAATTTCCACAGATCTATCTATAGTTACTTTCTTTTTTTATATCATCTACTTGTTTCTTAAGGTAGATGTTTTTTTTTCTAAAAGTTCTTTGTTCTTCAAACTTTCAACAAATTTCTTTTTCAATATCCTTTATTGTTTCAAGATAACATATGAATCTTCTAACAATTCTAAGTAAGCATCCTGAAGATCATTAAAGTTAGGAATTACCTCATCATCACATTCCTTTTCAGTTACTAAGCATATATTTGCTTGTTTTGATGTTTTTGAGTCGGAGTCAGATTTAGACGAATCCAAATCTTCCCAAATTGCCATCATGCTCTTTTTGTTTTGTTTTGTTTTCTTTTCTTTTCTTTTAAGAAACGACAGTTAGACTTGTAATGTCCTGGTTTATTGCACTTATAGCAGATGATAGAACTTTTATCATTCTTTGAATCATCTTTGCTATTTTTCTTAAAAGTGAAGTCTTTAGTTCCCCTTGATTTCTTTTTCCACATCCTCCAAATCTTTCTTGAAATGAAGGATAGTTCATCATCGTCTTCACTTGAATCTTGATCAAATTCACTATGTGCTTCTATTTTTCTGTATCTTCTGATTCTTCTGACCAACCTTTAATGCGATAGATTTATCTTCTACATCAAGCTCTATTTCATGTATTTTTAGTGAACCAAGCAATTCATCTAGCTTTAGCTTACTTAAATCCTTGGCTTCTTATATTACCATTAGTTTGGGTCTCCATCTTTTTGGAAGACTTCTGAGAATCTTTCTGACATGATCTTGATTATTGTAGACTCTCCCAAGAGCTTTAAGTCCATTAACAATTGTTTGGAATCGTCCAAACATTTGATCAATAGTCTTCTCATCTTTCATCTTAAACAGCTCATACTGATGAACAAGAATACTAATCTTGGACTCTTTCACCTAATTTGTGCCTTCATATACAATGGATAATGTATCCCGCATTTCCTTTGCAGATTTGCATCTATGAACCTTATCATATTCAATTCTGCTTAGGGTACAACTTAAAAGGAACTTGGTCTTTGAGTTTAACTGAAATCGAGCTTTCTGATCAGCTGACCATTTTCATGAGAGATATTATTGCCTTCGTCATCTGTTAGTGTATATAGATCATTCTCAATGATACCCTAAAGATCAATATATGTGGATTCTATAAAGAGCTACATCTTGTCTTTCCAATAATGATAATCTTCACCATTGAATGCAGGAGGTCTTGTGATCGAGGCACCTTCAACTATAAAAACATGTGATTCTGCCATAGATCTTTGTCCTCACTTTGTAACAGTGTTTCTTCGAAACCTTGCGCTGATACCAACTGAAATAAATCACTTGTTAATATAGAAATCACATATAATATGTAAAATACACAAGAAGGGGGTTGAATTGTGTAAAATCTTCAAAGATATTAATCTTTATAAATTTCTTGAATTTCTTTATAAAATTCAGATGATCACAAACACAACTTACTAAATTCGATGAGTAATGCAATCGCAAAAATTATTATCTACTCTTCTAACAATAAGAAAATTAAAAGATAAGGGTTAGAGAATAGGCATCATAATTTTATACTAGTTCACCCTTAACCTTGGGCTACGTCCAGTCCCCAAAGTTTTCCTGAGATTTTATTATACTCTTCAACCTTACAAGTATTCTATCTACACTTGTAGAGCCTCTTCAGGTCTCTCTTACAAAGTATTCTTTATCTGCTTTCTTAGCCTCTCTAGGCTCTAGCCTTTCTTTCTCTTAGAAAGATATTGTTTGAGCTTCATATTAAAGATGTATTCGCTCTCTTTCTTTCGCACTTGAGTATAGAGTTTCTCTAAGTATTGTACAATCAGATTTTCTCTCTTGTAAAACGTTATTTAGTTTACAACTAAAACTAGTATTTACAGCCTAAGTCTTCAATTGTCTTCTTAAGAAACTACTTCTTGAATCTTCTAGAAACCGTTATTAGTTGAATCCTATAACTAACTCCAACTAACTAACTGATTGACATACTAGAATAGTTTCCTTTTGTATTGTCTGGTACTATACTTCTTCTGGTGTCGCTTCTTCTAGTATCGCGCTTCTTCTATTGTCACGTTTCTTCTAGTGTCGACTTGTATCTTCTTATGATGACGTGTATCTTCTTATGATGGCGTGTATCTTCTTATAATGAATTTCTATATCTTTTAATGTTGACTTTCTATATCTTCTAGTATTGACTTCGCATCTTCTGGTGTTGACCACATATCTTCTGGTTCTATATCTTCTACGTTTGACTTCGCGTATCTTCTGAGTTTGACTATGTATCTTCTGGGTTTGACTTCGCATCCTTTACATTTTTTTGCGCACTTAACAAACTTATCAAAATAGTTCACACACTTCTAAGATTTTGATTGTCATTAAAATTAATAGAAGTGAATTCTTCTTGACTTAACACATAACTCTCATCCTTTCAATACAATTATTTACAAAACTTTCAATATTATCTTCTTACAAATTCTAAATCATCTCCAAAATTTTCAAATTCATTTATCATTTTCAAATATCATTTGATTTCTATTTCTATTTCTATTTTCCATACATCAATTTACTTGCTAAGTGGCATTTTTCCTAGTACAATTATAATCAACAAAATTTTGGGAATTATTCCTAAAATTCACCAAAATTGAAAAACAACAATTTCACTAACTAATTGAATTTCCAATACCATAAATTCACAATTCTCTATAATATCACATCACAATTCAATTATATCTAAAATCTCCCATGAATGCATGTATAAATATTTTCATTTGCAAAATTATCTATATTCATATGCATGGGTATGGCATATTATGCATGAATATAAATGCATTTCTACTCTCTTAATAATTTCTTATATTTACTATCTTAACCTCCCCCAGATAATGGGATGTTATAACTCTCCCCTCCTTAAAAGAAATTTCATCCTTGAAATTCTTACCTGATTGTTCGAATAGGTGGGGATATTGTCTCCTCATATGCTCCTCCATTTCCCATATGGCTTCCTCAGTTGATTGATTCCTCCAAAGGACTTTCACCAATGGAATGACTCGGTTTCTCAACTGCCTGATCTGTGATCTCACAATCTTGATCGACTCCTTAGAATAGCTTAAATTACTAGCAACCTCAATATCTTAACAGTATCACAAGTGTTGGATTTGATCGATATTTCTGGAGCATATTCACATGAAACACATTAGGCAATTAAGACATTTCATTCGGTAAAGCCAACTTATATGCCAAAGGCCCTATCCTCTTAATGATCTCATAGGGAACAATGTACCTAAGGCTCAACTTGCCCTTTTTACCGAATCTCAATACTCCTCTCTAAGGGGACACCCGAAAAAATACTATGTCCCTAATACTGTACTCCATGTCATGTCGATGTTGATCTACATAACTCTTCTGTCTATCTTGGGCTGTTTTAAATCAGCTTCGGATCAACTTCGCCTTATCTACTATATCTTGAGTTATTCTCTCTCACTAGTAAAAAGTGGGCTAACTTTGTCAACCGGTCCACTATAACCTATATCACATCGTTCTGCCTTGGAGTCTTAGGGAATCCCATAATGAAGTCCATAGTGATCTTTTCTCATTTCCATTCTGGAATAGGCAACGAATGTAGCTTTCTTACTAGAGCTTAGTGCTCAGCCTTAACTTACTGGCATGTCATACATTTAGATACATACTCTACCACTTGTTTCTTCATTCTGGGCCACCAGAAGTGCTACTTCGGTGTGTTATACATCTTGGTAGTACTAGGATGCATTGCATAGGCAGTCATATGAGCATCCTCAAGAATTTCTTTCCTCATATTCCCCACATTAGGCACACACAACCTCTGCTTCAACCATAAAGTCTCATTCCTCAATTCAAACTCGAAATTTGGATTCATCTTCACTTTTTTCATAATCTTTACCATATCAGGATCTTTCCCTTAGACTTTTCAAATCCTATTGTGCAGCATTGGTCTCAACTTAAGTGTAGCAATTAGTGCCTCATCTTGCTCCAGATTCAACTTCACATTTAGAGCTCTTAAATGAAGCAGATTGGGTAACCTCGATAACTGAATCTAAGCTGCACTAATATTAGACTTCCTGCTCAAAGCATCAACCACCACATTAGCTTTTCTCGAGTGGTACTCCATCATGCAGTCATAATCCTTCATTAACTCAGTCTATCTCCTTTGTCTCAAGTACAGCTCCTTCTGACTCAGCAGATACCTCAAACTCGTATGATCTGTATAAATATGAAAGGTCTCTTCGTACGAATAATATCTCCAAATCATTAGAGCAAAGACAACTGTAGCTAGCCCTAAGTCATGTACCGGATAATTAATCTTGTGAGACCTTAATTGTCTCGATACATAGGCAATCACCTGGCCATACTACATCAATACACATCCCAATCCTTGATGCGACGCATCACTATACACCATATATCCTCCGGTCCCTAATGGTATAATTAACACCAGTGTTGTAGTCAACTGATGTTTCAACTCCTCAAAGCTCTTCCGACACTCCTCATTCCATCTAAACACTATATTTTTCCTCAAAAGTTTTGTCAGAGGGGATGAGATCAAAGAAAACCCCTCGACAAACCTCCGGTAAGATCCGGCCAATCCTAAGAAGCTTCAGATTTCAGACACATTCCTCGGAGCTTCCGAATTCATCACTGCCTCAATCTTCTTTGGATTAACTTGTATGCCTTGTCCAGTCACTATATGCCCCAAAAACACTACTTGGACTAGCCAAAATTCACACTTACTAAATTGGCATACAATTGCTTTTCCCTCATAATCTATAAAATGACTCTCAAATGCTCAGCATCTTCTTTTCTGCTTATTGAATACACCAAAATATCATTAATGAATACAGTCACGAATCGATCTAGGTAGGGTTGAAAAACCTTATTCATCAAGGCCATACATGCTGCCGGGGAATTAGTTAACCCAAACGACATAACTAAGAATTTGAAGTGCCCATACCTACTTCTGAATGCACTCTTAGGTACATCAACATTTGCTATCTTCAACTGATAGTACCCTGATCTCAAATCTAGTTTAGTGAATACTTGAGCTCTCTGTAGCTGATTAAGCAAATCATCAATTCTAGGCAACGGGTACTTGTTCTTCTCTATCACCCGATTCAGCTACCTGTAGTCAATGCATAAACTCAAAGTGCCATCTTTCTTCTTCACAAACAATACTGGAGCTCCCCAAGGTGATACATTGGGTCTAATAAAACCCTTTTCCAATAACTCCTGTAGCTGAGCCCTCAACTCCTTCAATTCTACAGGTGTCATCCTATATGAAGGAATAGATATAGGAGCAGCACCTAGAACTAGACCAATGGTGAACTCTATTTCCCAATCTGGAGATATCCTGGTAGCTCTGAGGGAAATACATCCAAGAATTCCCTAATCACGGGAATGTCCTGCACATTCTGTTCAGCTCTAGTATTAATGATGTGAGCCAGATAGGCCTCACATCTACCCTGCATCAACCTCAATGCACTCATGAAAGATATCATCCTGGTTGGCACTACTTGACCAAATCCTCTGAATACTACCCTTGGCTGACTAAGAGATTCTAATACTACCTTCTTGGTATAACACTTCATAACAGCCCTGGGAGCAGTAAGTCAGTCCATTCTTAGGATAACATCTAACTCTCTCAGTTGTAATACAATCAGATCTGCCTCCAACTCTACTTGATCAATCCGAATCAAGCACCCCTTGTAAATCTATCCTATAACTGTAGTATTACCTATTGGTGTACTCACCTCTAGCCTATACTATAGTATCTCCTTATCACAATGCAGCCTAGATGCTAGATGCGGTGAGATGAATGAATGCGTAGATCCTGAATCTAGCAATGCAAATGCCTCATAACCATAAATAAGGAGGGCACCTACAACAACATCTGGTGAGTCCTGAGCCTCCTGCCTGGTCACAACATAGACTTATGCCTGGGGCTGCGGTCAGTTGCTCCACACCTTAGTCCTTATAGAAGGACTCCAAGAGCTAGCTCTGCCTCTCCCTCAGCCTCTCTGTCTGGATTCACTACCTCTACTCTGCTGGACCATAGCGTCACTTCCAAATCTCCCCCTCACATTAGAATAAGCTCCCAAAGTAGCAAAATAATCCCTAATCTGGTGGTCAAAAGAGTCGCATCTAAGGCAAGCTTTAGACAGTTTCCAGCATTCACCATCGTGCCTCTTCTCACAATACTTACACGGAGGCAACTGACTCTACACTATACCTCTTCCTCTGTTGGACTGTACAATATCACCCCTCTGTCTGAATCTTGACTACCTTGATCCAACTGGTGGTCTTAAGGCTCTATTCTGGCACTTACTAAATCTGCCATTAGAACCACTCTGACTCTTACTATACCTCTTCATTCTAGACCCTTGCCTAGTCTTTGCTTGTCTCTCTCTTAGTAGCTGCTCAATTCTAATCGAAGCAGCTCTCAACTTAGTGAAACTATTCAAGTCCAAAAATGTCAACCTTGTTCGGATCCCCACATTGAGCCCGTACTCAAACCTTCTACACTTGTCTTCTTCTGTAAGGATCAAAGCAATAGCATAGTCCATTAACTTATTAAACAGAATCTTATATTCTGCCATTGACATCCTACCCTGCTTTAAATCCAGGAACTCCTTCGTCTTCCTATCCAAGTAGATATTGGGCATGTAGTTTTCTCTGAAGACCATTAAAAAATCTTCCCACTTCAATTGGAAAGGCCTGGTGGTACTACTCGGGATAGTATTCCACCAGTGGCAAGCTGGGCCTTGCAGTAAGACACTGCATAATCGCACCTCTCATTAAGCTCGTAGTATATCTGATCAAAAACCCTCTCAGTTCTTTCCAACCATCCTTCGGCCTCAGCAGAGTCTGTGTTGCCATAGAAATCCACAGCCCTCTACTTCCGCAACTTATCATACATCCTCTCCCTTCTCTCGAGGACTCTAGGAGGCATCTCCTCTGGTCAAGGTACGAAGGACTCCCTATTAGCTCCTACTGATCCTAGGTCAGCTGGTTGCTCCAATTATTCACCTAGAGCAGATGACCTATAACAAACAAGAACCTCAATCATGATCTGCATTTCTCACAATATTTCGTGCTTAACACTCCTAGATATCCCTATTAATGCCAAACCATGCTTTGATACCACCTAAATGTAGCGCCTCCTTACCCTAGGGTAGGTACTGGGACGCTCAGAGGACATTCCAGTATATAACCTAAGACAAAGACGTGCTACGTCCAATCACTACATTCACTTAACATGGCATCAACTATCTTTATTTTCTTATGAAACATCAACAAGAAATTCACAATATTTTTAAAACCATAATTTCCTCATTCCATTTCATAAAATCGAATATCTACAATGTATCTTTCAACATTCATACTAATACAACATCATAGCCTAATACAAAAATGTGCTACATGAAAGAGGAAAATATACAAAATGTATCTAATTTGTCCATATCCAGCTAATCAACCTTTGAGCCATTCTTTCTTATCCCCAAAAGCAACAATCTACACTGCTTGTAGCATGTCTCAGTAATTAGAGTCGTCTCTCTATCCTAAAAAGTCAACGTTGCAATTTTGGTGAATTTTGCGAACTTAATGAGGTAACCATCATTGATGGTCCACTCAATTCATGCATCATATCAATACATATAACACATAATTCACATCCTTGCATGATTCATCCCATATCACATTCTCACACAAGGGTAGACAATTTAACATTTCAATCAATCCAATATGCTTAATAAAATGCATATGAATGCTTATGTGACTTTTTTTCCTCTAGTTATTACGTTATTGTGACTGAGTGCTTATAACTGTCCCGTATCTATTATAGATACCAGGCTCATTAATAATTATCTCGTATTTGTTAGGAATACCGGGATCATTTTATATAGTGAGCTTTTGGCACTTAATCACTTTCTGAGCTCTAGGCTATTTTTCACATTCTAAGCTTTAAGCTCTTTTTTAATGGCGACTTCGGTCACAACTTTTATTATCTGATCTTGCATTCATGTATGGAATGCACCTCACATTTTCAATCAATCATATCATGAAACATTTAGTTTGTCACATTCACATGTAAGTAGCACTTCAATATCTTATTCACATATCTCAATCATCGAACCTTCTGTCCAAGAATCAACACAATTCAATTCACATTCATGAAGCAATTCAAAGCATAATCTAATACAACAAATAGTTGAGTAGAACCGTCTAGGTTACTCACAGGTCCCTCCCGAAGCTAATTCCTAGAAGTCCCAGCAATGTCTGGAGGTTGACGTTCCAGTTGCTCCTTTATATCAAATAACAAACACATATATTACAATTTGCACAATTATAGGCGTTTACTAATGCACATGTATGTAATGAAATATGTACAATGCATGTTCATGACAATCTCAGGTATTTTTCCATTATCCTAATCACATAATCAATCTTATCTCAAAACTCACTCAAGTATCATTTATACTTAGGCTTATACCCTAATAAAACCATTCAAATCATAATTCATTTCTTATTGTATCGCTTTTAGATTTTTCTTAAAAACTAACTCTCTAGTCTACATTTCTTAATCATTTCGACAATAAAAATGAAGTAATTTGGCAATAATCTCTTCTAGAAAGCTTTTATCCCATTTCTTAAGTTTCTAATGACAACAAAATCAGTCAATTTGGTTTAGAAATCTGAAAGTTATTCTCCCAATATTTTTGGATTATTCTCATTTTGAAACAGTACACTAGATTCAAATTCCATCCATAAACTGAAAGTCTTAGAGTCTAAATTACCATTCAACTTCATCATATGATTTGTATCCCTATGTCTCTAGTTTACTCCAAATTAAATAGAATCTCATTTGGACATCTAGAGAAGAAGTTAAGGTCAAAAGAAACAGGACTATTAAGTTTGCAAATTTCACTCAAGTGTTTAGATCAAAATCAAGTCATGGTTACTATTGGAGAGCACAGTGACTTGATGTGACAAATAAACATCAGTCTAGCAGTTTAGCAATTAAACTCATGGGGGTGAGGGAGAAAACTCACAGGAGTGCGTGACTCACAAGTGTGAGGAAAAGTCACGGGTGTGACAGATAAGGAAAACAAAATGTTGTGAACACACTCTGTCAGACCTATCTCAAATTTTTCACTCTATCTCCGTCAATTGATTTCTGATTGCTATGATTTTTTCTTGAGTGGTAGAAAAATGTCTTATGAGTCTGATGGTTCAAGTCTCATGTCATTTGGAGTTAAGAAGAATAAGAAATAGCCAAAAAACCGAAGGATATTCGTCAACCCCCATCATTCCAACTATATGCACGATCGCAATTTTCACCTTTAAACCTCCAAAGTCGCGATCGTGCACATGCACGATTGTGACTCTCCTATAAAAATCGCAAAGTTACAATCTTGCATATGCACGATCATGACTTTCCCCAAAAAAAATCGCAAAGTCGCGATTGTTCGCGCATCCCTTCTTCAAACCTCCATAACTTTTGATCCAGAACTCCAAAATTTTCAAACTTTGAAAAGAAAGATCTACAACTTTAATGAAGACAATTTTATCAAAATCTTCCTAGATCAGTACAGTTTAATTGTGGAAGTTTTAGATCAATACTAACCTCTCTAACTTATCTTCTTCATTATCAATGTTTATTCCTTCCCTAAACTCGACACTTCCTTCCATCTATATTCTCCATTTTCATTATACCATTTTAACTCTCATTCAGCTCATTCATAACACATTCACAGTGCCACTAAATGCACAAGTTTACTTAAAATTTTCAAAATTATCACAAACCAAATATCAGTTATTCATCTTCTTCATATTCTGCAATTCACAAATCTATACATTTCAACCTATTTATACATTCTCTATTTTTCTTCTCAACTTTCCTTTTAAACATCTTTTTTCTCATCTCTAGAGATCATCATACAACTATCCTCAAACTCTAAATTCATTCATCTCTAAAAACACTCTAAACTCACGTACATACGTATGTATACAGTGAAAATAGAGCCTTCACATCCGTTTCCTTCAAATTGTTTCTACACCTAATTATACATGTTTTCTAAGATCATTCAACTCTAAAATCATTTCTACATTATCTGATCACAAAATAATCGTCAAATATGAAATACCATTATATTCAAATTTTTCATCTTATTAACACAGTGTTCATGAAGATGGCCATTATTTCCTTGATCATGCAATGACAATTAATTTATCAAATTCATTTCATAAACCAACAACTCTAAAGGATTTACACAATACTTACTTGTTAAAGCTCCAAAATCTTCAACTATCACGAAGCCCTAAACTTTATGCAGTTCACGTACACCATGGTATAGGTTGACAAGCTTCAGTTTTTCTTAAGGCAACGAGAAGGAAACTGAAGTTGGGAGTAGGAAAGAGATAGATGAAAACAAGGCTCAACTGTGGTGGAGTTTTGATGAAAAACTCTATGTTAAGAAAAACTTGAGAAGGAGGCTACGAGGAAGATGAGAACAAGAATACAACACCTGGTCTTTCCAATAAAATTGTATAGTAAAACTTAAACTAGACAAGTGACACTTGTCACTTATCTAATATCTAAGGCTCTAACTAAGTTCCCCCTTTTTGTTTTAAACTAGTTCCCATAACTCTCATCCTTTCATTACAATTATTTCCAAAACTTTCAATATTATCTTCTTACAAATTCTAAATCATCTCCAAAATTTTCAAAGTCATTTATCAATTTTTCCATATCTTTTGATTTCTATTTCTATTTTCCATACATCAATTTACTTGCCAAGTGGCATTTTTCCTAGTACAATTATAATCAACAAAATTTTGAAAATTATTCCTAAAATTCACCTAAATTCAAAAATAACAATTTCACTAACCAATTGAATTTCCAATACCATAAATTCACAATTCTCTATAATATCACATCACAATTCAATTATACCCGGAATCTCTTATGAATGCATGTACAAATATTTTCATGGGCAAAATTATCTATATTCACGTGTATGGGTGTGGCATATTATGCATGAATATGAATGCATTTCTATTTTCTCAATAATTTCTTATATTTACTATCTTAACCTCCCCCTAGGTAATGGGAAGTTACAACTCTCCCCTCTTTAAAAGAAATTTCGTTTTCAAAATTCTTATCTGATTGTTCAAATAGGTGGGGATATTGTCTCCTCATATGCTCCTCTTTTCCCATATGGCTTCCTCATTTGAGTGATTCCTCCAAAGGACTTCCACCAATGGAATGACTCTGTTCCTCAACTGCTTGATCTATGATCCCACAATCTTGATTGGCTCCTTAACATAGTTTAAATTACTAGCAACCTCAATATCTTAAGCCAGTATCATATGTGTCAAATCCGATCGATATCTCTGGAGCATACTCACATGAAACACATTATGCAATTGAGACATTTCATTCGATAAAGCCAACTTATATGCCAAAAGCCCTATCCTCTCAATGATCTCATATGGACCAATGTACCTAGGGCTCAACTTGCCTTTTTTACCGAATCTCAATACTCCTCTCCAAGGTGACACCCTCAACAATACTCTGTCCTCGATACTGTACTCCATGTCACGTCGATGTTGATCTGCATAACTCTTCTGTCTATCTTGGGCTTTAATTCAGCTTCGGATCAACTTCACCTAATCTACTATATCTTGTATCAACTCTGAGCCTTCAATGATCCTTAAGCCCTCTTCAACACAATATAATGACGATCGACATTTTCTACCATACACTGCCTCATACAGTGCCATTCTGATACTACTGTGATAATGGTTGTTATAGGCAAACTCAATCAATGCCATATACTGATCCCAAGCTTCTCGAAACTCCAATACACAAGCTCTGAGCATATCCTCAACAGTCTTGATTGTCCTCTAACTCTGTCCTTCTATTTGAGGATAAAATGATGTACTAAAATTCAACTTGGTACCCATAGCAGGTTACAAACTCCTCCAAAATCTCGAAATAAATTTGGGATCCCTGTTTGATACAATAGACACTGGAACCCCATGTAGTCTCACCACCTCATTCACATATCTCTGGGCTAACTGATCTAGGAGTTATTCTCTCTCACTGGTAAGAAGTGGGTCGACTTAGTCAACCAGTCCACTATAACCCATATCGCATCATTCTGCTTCAGAGTCTTAGGCAATCCCATAATGAAGTCTATAGTGATTCGTTCCCATTTCCACTCTGGAATAGGCAACGAATGTAGCTTCCCTACTGGAGCCTAGTGCTCAGCCTTAACTTGCTGGCATGTCATACACTTAGATACATACTCCGCCACTTGTTTCTTCATTCCGGGCCACTAAAAATGTTGCTTTAGTGTGTTATAAATCTTGGTAGTGCTAGGATGCATAGTATAGGCGGCCATATGAGTCTCCACAAGAATTTCTTTCCTCAGATTCTCCACATTAGGCACACACAATCTCTGCTTCAACCATAAAGTCTCATCCCTCAATTCAAACTTAGAATCTGAATTCATCTTCACTTTTTCCATAAGCTTTACCATATCAAGATCTTTCACCTGGACTTTTCGGATCTTATCGTGCAGCATCGGTCTCAACTTAAGTGTAGTAATTAGTCCCTCATCTTGCTCCAGATTTAACTCCACATTCAGAGCTCTCAAATGAATCAAATTGAGTAACCTCGATAACTAAATCTGAGCTGCACTGATATTAAACTTCTTGCTCAAAGCATCAGTCACCACGTTAGCTTTTCCTTGGTGGTACTCAATCGTGCAGTCATAATCCTTCAATAACTCAATCCATCTCTTCTACCTCAAGTTCAACTCCTTCTAACTCAGCAGATACCTCAAACTCTTATGATCTGTATAAATCTGAAAGGTCTCTCCATACAAATAGTACCTCCAAATCTTTAGAGCAAAGACAACTGCAGCTAGCTCTAAATCATATACTGGATAATTAATCTCATGAGACCTTAATTGTCTCGATGGATAGGCAATTACTTGGCCATACTGCATCAATACACATCCCAATCATTGATGTGATGCACCACTATACACTACATATCCTCCACTCCTCGATGGTATAGTTAACACCGGTGCCATAGTCAACCGATGCTTCAACTCCTCAAAGCTCTTCTAATACTCCTCATTCCATCTAAACACTACATTCTTCCTCAAAAGTTTTTTCACAGGGGCTGAGATCAGAGAAAACCCCTCGACAAACCTCTGGTAATATCTGGCCAATCCCAGGAAGCTTCGGATTTTAGACACATTCCTTGAAGCTTCCCAATTCATCACTACGTCAGTCTTTTTTGGATCAACTTGTATGCCTTTTCCATTCACTATATTCCCCAAAAAACACTACTTGATCTGGTCAAAATTCACACTTACTGAATTTGGCATACAACCGCTTCTCCCTCATAATCTGTAAAATGACTCTCAAATGTTCAACATGCTCTTCTCTGCTTTTAGAATATACTAAAATGTCAACGATAAAGACAATCACAAATCGGTCCATGTAGGGCTGAAACATTTTAGTCATTAAGGCCATAAAAGTAGCTGGGGCATTGGTTATCCCAAACGGCATTACTAAGAACTCGAAGTTCCCATATGTGCTCCTGAATGCACTCTTAGGTATATCAGCTTCTGCTATCTTCAACTGATAATACCCCGAACTCAAATCCAGCTTAGTAAATACGTGAGCTCCTTGCAACAGATTAAACAAATCATCGATCCTAGGCAACGGGTACTTATTCTACACTATAATCTGATTCAACTGCCTATAATTAATACATAACCTCAAAGTCTAATCCTTCTTCTTCACAAGCAACACTAGGGCTCCTAAGGTGAAACAATGGGTCTAATAAAACCCTTTTATAGCAACTCTTGTAGCTAAGCCTTCAACTCCTTTAGTTCTATAGGTGTCATCCTATATGGAGGAATAGATATAGGAGCAGTACCTGGAACTAGATCAATGGTGAACTCTATTTCCTGATCTAGAAGTAAACCAAGTAACTCGGCGGGAAACACATCCAGGAATTCCCTAACCACAGGAATGTCCTACACATTCTGCTCAGCTCTAGTATCAATGACGTGGGCCAGATAGGCCTCACATCCACCTTGCATCAACCTCAATGCACTCATGAAGGACATCATCTTAGTTGCATTGGTTGACCAACTCCTCTAAATATAGTCCTCGACTGACCAGGAGATTCTAATACTACCTCTATGGTGTAGTAGTTCATAATAGCCCTATGAGCAGTGAGCCAACCCATGCCTAGGATAATATCTATCTCTCTCAGCTGTACTACAACCAGATCTACCTCCAACTCTGCTTGATCAATCCGAATGAAGCATCCCTTGCAGACCTCTCCTATAAATATAGTACTACCTATTGATGTACTTACCTCTAGCCTATACTGTAGTATCTCCCTATCACAATGTAGCCTAGATGCCAGATGTGATGTGATGCATGAATGCGTAGGTCCTGGATCTAACAATGCAAATGCCTCATAATTATAAATAAGGAACGCACCTGCAACAACATCTGGTGAGTCCTGAGCCTCCTTCCTGGTCACAACATAGACTCATGTCTGGGGCTGCAGTCAGCTGGTCCGCACCTCAGTCCTCATAGAAGGACTCCCAGAGTTCTCTCTGCCTCTCCCTTAGCCTCTTTGTCCAGATCCACTACTCTGCTCTGCTGGACCGTAGCATCACTTCTAGATCTCCCACTAACACCAGACTGAGCTCCCAAAATAGTAAGACAATCCCTAATCTAGTGGTCAAAAGAGCCGCACCTAAGGCAAGCTCCAGATAGTTTCCAACATTCACCACCGTGCCTCTTCTAACAATACTCACACAGAGGCAACTAACTCGGCACTATAACTCTTCCAATGTTGGACTGTACAAAACCACCCTTCTGTCTGAATCCTAATTGCCTTGATCCAGCTGGTAGTTTGAAGGCTTTGTTTTGGAGCTTACTGAATCTACCGCCAGAACCACTCTGACTCTTACTAGAACTCTTCATTCTGAACCCTTGTCTAGTCTCTGCTTGTCTCCCTCTCAGCAGCTGCTCAATTATGATCGAAGTAGCTCTCAACTCAGTGAAACTATTCAGGTGTGAAAGCGCCAACCTTGTTTTGATCTCCATATTAAGCCCATCCTCAAACCTCCTACACTTGTCTTCTTCTGTAGGGATCAAAGTAGTAGCATAGCCCATCAATTCATTGAACCGAATCTTATATTCTGCCACTAACATCCTACCCTGCTTCAAATCTAAGAACTCCTTCATCTTCCTATCCAAGTAGACCTTGGGCATGTAGTTTTCTCTGAAGACCCTCAGAAAGTCTTCCCACTTCAATTGACAAGGCCTGGTGGTACTGCTCGATACAGTCTTCCACCACTAGTAAGCTGAGCCCTGTAGTAAGGACACTACATAGTCGAACCTCTCATCAAGCTCGCAGTCCATCTAATCAAAAACCCTCTCAGCCCTTTCCAACCATCCTTCGGCCTCAGTAAGGTCTGTGTTGCCATAGAAATCCACAACCCTCTGCTTTCGCAAACTGTCATACCTCCTCTCCCTTCTTTTAGAAACTCTAGGAAGCATCTCCTCTGGTCGAGGTACTGAGGACTCCCTACTGACTCCTACCGATCCTAAGTTAGCTGGTTGCTCTAATTGTTCACCTAGAGCAGATGACCTATAACAAACAAGAACTTCAATCATAATCTGCATTTCTCACAATATTTTGTGCTTAACACTCCTAGATATCCCTATGGATGCCAAACCATGCTCTGATACCACCTAAATGTAGCACCCCCTTACCCTAGGATTATCTACCAGAACGCCCAGTGGACATTCCAGTACATAACTTGTGATAATGACGCGCTACGATCCATTACAACATTCACTTAACATGGCATCATCTATCTTTATTCTCTTATGAAACATCAACAAGAAATTCACAATATTTTAAAACCACAATTTCCTCATTCCATTTCATAAAATTGAATATTTACAATGTATCTTTCAACATTCATACTAATACAACATCATAGCCTAATATAAAAATGTGCTATAAGAAAGAGGAAAATACACAAAATGTATCTAATCTGTCCATATCCAACTGACCGACTTTTGAGCCATTCTTTCTTATCCCCAAAAGCAACAATCTACACTGCTTGTAGCGTGTCTCAGTAACTAGAGTTGTCTCTCGGTCTTGAAAAGTCAACGCTGCAATTTTGATGAGTTTTGTGAACTTAATGAGGTAACCATCATCGATGGTCTACTCAATTCATGCATCACATCAATACATATAACACATAATTCACATCCTTGCATGATTCATCCCATATCACATTCTCACACAATGGCAGACAATTTAGCATTTCAATCAATCCAATATGCTTAATAAAATGCATATGAATGCTAATGTGACTCTTTTTTTCAAGTTATTATGTTGTTGTGACTGGGTGCCTATAACTGTCCCATATCCATTATGGATACCAAGTTAATTAATAACTGTCCCATATCCTTTGGGGATACTGGGCTCATTTTATTGGACCTCGAACCTTCGGTGAAAATTAGAAATATTAAAATGAATTCAATGAGTGTGTTTGTATAAGTATTGTGTTATAGATGTTATTGTGCT
>JANVCQ010000009.1:8691986-8711789 GCA_025531925.1 Erythroxylum plowmanianum | reverse complement strand
TATTTTTAATACTATTAATATTATTAATTTTATTATACCAAATTAATTATCTTATTATTATTATTATTATTATTGTTATTGTTATTATTATTATTATTATTTTCGAGATAGAAAGCAGGGATATGTTGGTTTTCTGTCGAAGAAAACTTGTTGTCAAAATTCAGAGAAACGATATTTTTTGGTTTCTGTAAAACTGTTGTGGTTTTTTTATTTTCAGAAACAAAAAATCGCAACAGAGTAAACCAAACACGTTTTACTTACCTATTTTTCTTTTTACAAAAACAACAACAAAAAATAGGAAAAAAAACAGAAACAAATATCACCTAAGTGTCACGCGGTTCATTGGTAAAATATCAATTATGTGACAAATATCACTCGATATTCCATGCGACAGTGGCATTTCGCTGTTAAAAAAGCGATTAGATTAGATGCAGCAACTCCTCTTGGTAAACATAAAATTTCCGAAAGATTAGGGAGAGCTAATTAAGTATTGTTGATTGGCAAAAAAAAAAAAAAAAAAAAGTATTGTTGCAACACGTGGTTCAAGCTCTCAAAGATAGAGATACTAACTAATGTCATCTCTTCCTTTCTTCCCTAAATCATTGAAAAAGAAAGTATGCAGAAAACAGCGCAAGCATGGTTCATTGGAGGCCCTAGCAGTAGTGGGAGTGGAAGCGAGCAACTCGAGTCCTCATCTGTACTTGCTGATTGGAATGCATACACCGCCTCTCAGGAATCCGATTCCCTCGATCTCGAGGCCGCTGTCAGTACCACCTCCAGCAAACTCACCGACACTCTCAACGTGTACTTAGTCTTTCTTATTCTTCTTCTTCTTCTCCCACTACACTAACTCTACATTTCGAGATCGGATCTCATAATTCCTTTACCTTTTACAATCGAATTGTATTCAGGGTCTCAAAAGCTGTCAGGGATTTGCCAGGGAGCTTACAGTCTGCATCTAGCAATGTCCCTTCTGGGAAATCCGTTATGTATTTTGCGATGCTCCTTGCCGCCGGGGTATTCTTTATCTTCATTGCATTCACCATGTTCCTTCCTGTCATGGTCTTGGTTCCTCAGAAATTCGCTATCTGCTTTACTATTGGTTCTGCCTTCATCATCGCTTCTTTTTTCCCACTCAAGGGTCCCAGGAATCAGATTTCACATATGATTTCTAAAGAGGTACTAGTAGGTTCTCTTCTTTGCGTTCGTTGCTGCTACTACTTGTGTTGAATGGTAAATGCACTATAACTTGACATTGGTTTTATTATATTCTGTTGGAATAATTTATGATCAATTCTTAGATGAATGATTTCTTGAATCTTATCAGAGTCTCACGAATTCAAGTTGTCACCCTCATCTCTTGTGATTTATCAATAATATATGATCAATTCGTGGACTTCAGCCAGTTAAATTTTGCGGTTCTATAGTTTCTTGACAAATTTGAATTGGAGAAATCCTCGACATATTGACCATCTTGCTTTGATATTTTTTGTGAACAGCGGCTACCTTTTACACTGGGATTTTTAGGTACCATGGTGGGAACTGTATATGTCTCAACGGTGGCTCACAGTTACATTCTTTCTGTTCTCTTCTCTGTTTTACAGGTACTTATAACTCGGACTCCATTTTAGTTTCATGTGTGTGTCCTATATCTGACCTCATAATATGAGTGCTGGCATTGTTTCTTGAGTTTGATTTATTGATATGTTGTTAATTGTTTGGAATTCTCGATCTGTCTACAGCCAATTCTGTCTTTCTAGAAATTTAATTCATTTGAGTAAGCATCTTTAGGCCAATTTATAGTATTTTTTAAGTATGAAATATATCTCTCTTTTCCCTTAAACTTGAAACGGATTAATGGACTTATAGCATAGTTGTCCAGAAAATCTTGTTTACCAAGTTTGATGATTTTGTATATTGCACGGCTGCACTTGTTACTTTTCGAACTAATCTATGCACTAGAGTTGTGATGATTGGAAATTGTACGTACCATTATGATATAATTCCCATTGAAGTTATATTTCTTTATTTTCATAAAATGATCTCTTTTCTCTCTTTGTTAGGTCGTTGCACTATCCTACTATGCCATTTCCTACTTTCCTGGAGGTTCTACTGGGATGAAGTTTCTTTCTTCAACTCTTACATCTTCAGTACTGAGATGTTTTGGGAGGTGATCCAATGGTAATTTCTGCTTGATATACCTAGAATACACTCGTATTCTTTTATAGTTCTCCTACAAAAGTAATTATTTTTGGACATTTCGGATTTACAATTTTTTAATTATTGATCAGTTGAGAGTCTTGTGTGTTTTGCCCTTTTCTTTTTTGAATAGTAGCTGTTATGCAAAGGCATAGCATCTACCTTAGATAGTCGAGGAGTTGAAGAATGCCAAATTACTTCTGCTTTTGCAGAATATGCATGCATAGAAATGCCGAGAGGCTTATTCTTGCATGTCATGGATATCCAAAATAGTCTTTCTGCAATCCAAGTAATAATTTTGTTCAGATCATTTTAGTGGTCTTGTGATGTTTACTGATTAGCGTACAGAAATTCTGACCTATGTGGGGATATCTACTTTAGTATCAGATGGTGTGAAAATACACACAAAACTTTATACTTTTCTTGTACTTCCTTAACACAGTACATCTATGCGTATGGTTATTTCTTATACTTGCTAACAGAAGACTCAAATGATACATTGTGTATAGTTGTCGGTTTTTCCTTTGCGACGAGAGATAATTTACTTATCAAAATTGGAACTTTCACTATATGCTTGACTTTGTGTCATAAAAATTACGGACTACAGCGTGAGGTTTGGTTTGGATGCTCAAAAAAAGATCAGAAAGTTGTTTACATACTAACTTACCAAAATAAGGGTTATAAGACATTAAAAAAGAAGAAGAAAAAGAGCTGATGAGTTTAGTTGAAAGAAAGGTGTAAGCCATTACTCAAGTTACGTTGGAAGCAAGAGCAAACAGAACTGTGATAACTGTTAAATAATGCCGAAATTAGAAATTTGGTGTGTTTGGTGGACTGTTTGTAAAATCTAGAACTTTTCCTTCTACAAGTTTATAGATTTTATTTTGGATGAATAGTATTTTCAGATAAATAGTAAAATCAGGTAAACAATATTTCCATTTGAATAGGGATTTTGAGGATCCAACCTCAAAAAAATTGATTGAAATACCCACAATAAGTATTAGAGTCAAATGACATTGAAATGAATCGAAAACAAGTTCAATCGGATGAATGTCAGGCATTTCATAAGTTTAGGATAAAAATGTCTTTTTTGGAAAATAATGGGTATTAATGATTTTAAACTCATTCAAAATTTTTGAGGCACCTAATTACTACATATTGATCCTAATTAAAGTATTCCATGGTCAATTTGATTGTGAGATGGTTGTGGAATATTTTCGGGATTTAATCTAGTTTATAAATGTAGTAATCCATGAAAGGGCGAATTAGTCTGTTTACATAAATAGAGTTAACTAATAAATTTTAAACGGCTCAAATTTATTTACCAATTACAAGACTTCATATGGTTTAAGAAACATTAACTCAGATGATGACGAGTCATTTAAGATGTTTAATAAGAAAATGACGTGTAAAGTATTAAAGTAATATAAAAAGGCAAAAGAATACAAAGTTTGGTTCATTAGAAAGGAGGATTTGTGCGAACTAAAAAGAAAGGAAGAAAATAAGAGAAAAAGAGGGAGAATTCAGCCAAGGAGAAGAAGAAGAAGAGAGGTGCCATTTTTGGTAGATTTGGAGTAAAAATTGAAGAAATCTTGACCTAGGATCGGTGTTCACCAATTTCCTAAGAGATTGGGAGAAAAAGTGGCAAGTTTTTCTTAGTTTAAGTTGTATATTTTGTGGATTTCATATGGAATGGAGTTATTTAAGATCAAAGATTGTTTTTGACTTATTATGGGGTAGATAATAACTTGAAAGCATGTAAAGGTTGAAAACAACAAAAGTGAATCAAGAAACCAAGGTTAGGGTTATGATGATCATGATATGGATTTGATGTCAATGAAGTAAAGAATTGAATTAGAATTGGTTTGAGTTCATTTATGTGTAATGAAGAGAAGATGTGTTACGAAAAATGGATGGATAGTAAAAGGGTGGTGTATTCGGCCAAGCTAGGAAATATTGGAGCAAAATTGTAATTTTTGATTTGACGAGTTTAATTGAAGCTTGGTATGGACCTTAGGTAAAATGCATTGAAAAGTTTGAAAGAAAGTGAAATAGTATATATATATGTGTGTGTAGTGAGGACAATTTGGCCCTGAAGAAGAAAGTAATTGACGGTGTGATTTGTTGAAGTTCAATTACGGTTAAGGTGTAAATAACCTGAAATCTTAATATTGTTTTCATGAAAATCAAATGGAAAAAGTTAGCGTGACCTATTCGGCCATATTATGATTTAAGCGGATGGGATGATGTTTTTTTAAAAATGTTTTAAGTAAATTTCGGAGTTAGATTTTGAAATGGAAACCAATGGAATAACTTATGGTAGTTAAAACCGAATTGATAGTTGTAATGCTTTATTTCCTATAGTGGAAATAAATGATTAAATGACCTGTAAATAACAACTTGTAAATTGTGTATTTCAAGAAGAAACACTCAACATGTGAACGTACTTGGAGATAAATGACAAAACTATGAGTGTATCTTTAAACTAATTTTCTGAAAGAAAAATGGTTTCTATTTTATTATGAAAAGCATGTTTATGAATAAGTTCATTGGTGTTGCTACTTGAATTTGAAAGCTAATTTTTATGAGATTTATATATATGCTTTGAGATGGCATCAAAATGAAATTGCATATGCACTGAAGTGGCACAACAATGGAAATTGAACATGAACTAAATTGGTATAGAAATGTGGTGTACCTGTGTATCAATTGTTGTTTAGCCTGTGGTACACCGTTAGGTCTCCTTATACATATGATTATATCGATCAGAGTACGTCCTAACATGTATGGCAGTGTTTGGGGGGGGCGTCTGTTACTAACAGTTGGTGGTGTCGTGTCTGTCAATATGTCTTATGAGTCACCCTCAGCACGTATAGAGTATATATTGTGCTAGCACTGTTACGGGCAAGTGATACAGAACCAGCTCCGTAACTACTGATTTATATGTAGTGTCAGCACCGTTATAGGTAAGTGATGCAGAACTAGCTCCATAACAAGCGATATATAGTGGCTAACCTAGTGCACGATGCAGAACTAGCTCTGCGACTAGAGGTTAGTCAGGCATGGTTAAATGGACAAAACCAAACTCGTGGCCTTACACCTAACGGTACCAAATAGCAAAGAAAATTTTAAAAGAGAAAGTTCATGAAACTATCGATTGCCATCCCTGTTTAACTTACAAGAAAAGGGGAACTTGATTGTGTTTTACATGTGCATTGATTATATGAATTTGTTAAGTCAAAACATTGATTATTGTTTAAAAAGAAAAGGAAATTATCTTTATTCTTTATGGAGGTTAATGTTTGTATAAACGTTTTGAATGGAAGCCATAACACTCATTGAGCTCGTTTAGCTCACCCTTTATTTTCTGTTCTTGCTTTTTTAAATTTTAACCTCCCAAGTGCACGCTCAGGGATTTCAGTAACCGAGACTCCGTCATTTGAGTAGCTACCTTTATCATGTGCGACTATGTAGGCAGTTTTGCTTATGCATTTATTTTACATGTATTGCATAATTATGAACTTGTTTTGAACATCTTTTATGTAAGGATAGATTGTAAATGTTTTACTACGTATAGTTCATCACCTTCGTAAATATGTCTTGATCTTGGTTTTGTGAAAATATGGTTATTTATAAATGTTCTTTTCTTTAACTAAATGCATGAATGTGTTTGAACCTTTGAGATTGTTTCTGAATGGACTTGAAGTCCAGAAATAGCAGTGGTGCTTTGGTTAAGTAGATAGAAGTGTTTTGAATTGCTTTTCAGGATCCTAAAGTTTTTTGGTTTTATTAAATAACAATTGTTATGCTTTCGACATTTTAATGAAAGTTACTGTAAAAAACTTCCACCTCTACCCCTTTTTTTTCTAAATATTTCGAAGAAAAGGAAAAAGACTTAGCTTTAGGGGAACTTTCCAATTGGATTAGATATCAACTGGAGGGTTTTCGGCAGGTGGTGGGTATTAAGAAAGAGCTTGTTAGTGTTGGTATCAGAGCCAAGTTACCCCTTTTTGTTTATTGCATTTGCAAAATGTTTTTGAAGTTGTTTTCAAAGTGAGGTGACCTGTAAAATGTTATGATTTACATGCATATAGTTCAGGACATGAAAGTCTTATACATTTGTAGTTTTTCAAATACATAGCGTGATGTATAGACGAGGCCGTGGACGACCCCATAGGGCCACACCAATAGCTCCTACACCTGAGGCACCACTAGGAAGGGAAGAGGAACACTTGCCAAACTCAGCGAGTGTTTCCATGAATCAACCTTATTCTCAACCATCAGGGCTAACAGAACCAACTGGGGAAAATTTTACTGTAGAGTAGATGGCTTAGACACTAGTCGCAGCGATGCAGTAGTTATTCCATCAAGCGGGTGTATAAATTGGGCGTGAGGCCTTTTGATGGGAGTGGAGATCCAGAGAGTGCACTCACATGGTTAGATCGGATTACTAAGATATACCAAGTTGTGAGATGTTGCTTTGGTGTTATCTTGGTGTTACTTTGTATGAACTTGGTTATATATGACAAGAGAGTATCGTATAGTGAAATTCTGTCTAGGGTTTGTTTGAGTTAGTCACATTGTTTGAGTCATAGATTAGTATATCACATTGTTTGAGTCATAAATTAGTATATAGACCTCCAAATTGTGTGATTTTAGTTGCATATGAAACCTAATACATAGAGATAAATATCTCTAGAAGGACTCTGACTTAATTCTGGCTTTATGACCTTGAAAATTGAGACCGAAAATAGTGATCTTGATGCTACCCCTGTTTTGAAGCAACTTGCGATATTTTATCTATATCTCATAAGTTAGAAGTCCAAATGACCAAATTGCTAATGCTATAGAAATGAGAGACACAGAGGGAGAAATGTCCAAAAGACCTAGAAACCCAGTTCTGACACACTATAAGAAAATTGAAGTTTAGAGACAAAAATTACCAACGGAATACCTTCATATTCCGTCGATAAGCTAAGTTAGCAATGAAATTTATTGACAGATGAAGGCCTCGGAGAAACAATCATAGGTAATAATTTGCGATGAACCATAGATTGTCCGTCGCAAATTTACTGGCGGACATTTTGTGTTACTGTCGATGAATACCCGACAGTTATTTTGTGTTGTCAGTAAGTTTAACGACAAAAAAATTGCTTCAGTCGATAACCTTACCGACAGAATTGGTTATTCTGTCAGTAAGTTAATGACAACATTGCCGACAGTTCTTACTTATCCATTGAAAAATTTTGTAAATTTTTTTAATTTTTCCCTGGCATTTAATTTTATTTGATTATCTTATAGTTGATGCATAATTTATACAGTTATCAATTATCTGTTAATAATGTTTTGATTTGTTTCAACATTTAATTTGTTAAACTAGAAAGTTGATTGATGATATAAAGTAAAAATTATCTTAATTGATAATAAAAATTAGTTTGTACATAATAATTATTTAATTCATATGAGATGACTACAAGTATGATATTCATTTGGTGACCGTGGATGCTTTGATTGCTGCGATGAGGTGCTGCCCCTCTATTTCATCTCATCCACCTCATTACGGAGCTGAGCTATGTACTCCATTGACTGTTGCAACTGAGTTGCCAATATCTGTATTGTGCTTTGAAGCTCATGAACTTCATTGGCTATGGACCACCTACTAGATGCTGTTGTACTGGATGTGGAAGATTGCGAATAACATCTGTTCGCAAATGAACCTAAGCTGAATATCCTTCCATGATGATTCCTACCACCCACTGTATAAAGATAGGTTTGACTCTCATCAACATCTTCATATTGCTGAGATTGTCGTTAAATGCTTTCTTGTATTTGATCCTATCAGAAGGCAATGTTTATGATAGTAAGTGATAATTATTGAGCATTAATATTAAAGAATAAATTTCACATACATTTAGTTCTCTACATTGGGTGTTGACGAAGGTCACACTGTCATGCTTCTTAGTGTGAGTGTGCAAAAAGAGCTGACGGGGTGTAGGCTTCATGCCTATAGACTTTTCCTACATCAGAATAAAATGTTATAAGTGAACTATAATTTATAAAAATTTCAGTAGAATTTTCTCTATTTTTATGATATTTACCCCCTGTTGAGCAAAGAAAATAACTCGACAACACAGCCATATATGACACCAGACATTTATAACATTATCATTCTCCATAATACATATATTTTCATTCCAAAATTCACACATCAAATTAAATTGAAATACACCAAAGTAAAAAAATCAGAATATAAAATGTAAAGTGTAGATACTTATAAGTCTCTCTGCATGCTTGTGGTGGGTAATAGATCCTCCAGTATGTATGAGAAGACTCTCTCCCCCCAGTCCTCCATATTTATTGGTAAAATTACACTCTAAAATGGACATTGCCTCAGGTGATGTCCAATACTGCTATCAATGATTCCATATTTGTTCAGAAATATAAGACGGTCGTCCACTAGTTTAGTGTATCGAACAACAAAGTCTCGATAATGTGTCCGTGCTCGTCTCTCCCATACTTTATAAATGACCATGTCAAATTCATAATCCCAAAAAAATAATTTCTAAAACAAAGGTAAAAACATAAGATAAGTATTTATACTGTAATAATATTTATCTAATTAATGTATAAGAATCAATTAAAACACAAAAATATATTTTTTGTACCTCAAACTTCTGATAGTAAAATTCTTTTGTCACTTAAGAGATATTCTTTCATATATAACCCTCAAGATCAATCTACTCCTTGAATTTAGATGTCATGTTTCTTAAGTATGGTCAAGACGGAATCACCTAATATAAAAATAATTAATTTTATAACATTTTTAAATTTAAACTTGTTACTTAATTATAAACATATGGTGTTTCATGTATTTTCAGTTACAGATTATTGACAATTGTGATGTGAGTTCTTCCATTAGCTCTCTCAGCTCCAGCTGGAAGCTACCTCCTTCATCTGTATCGTTTACCCCTGATATCTCTGTCGGTGTAAAGGTGGTGGATGGTGCAATAGTAGGTATGGAAGGTGATGCCTCATGTACAAGTGTAGTAGCTGGAGGTACATCATTTGATTCAGTTGCAGCTATAGAATGTGATGCTTCACCTGGACAGTAACTGGCTCCAAATCGTGGTTTGAACCCTGGTCGTATCATATCTTGTTTTCTCTTTGGTGGCATATTTTAACCTGAAATTCATATTTGACTGAATATTCCAGAAATATAACAATTTCAATTCAATATTTCAAATTGTCTAAATCTTCTTCGCTTGTTGATTTCAACTAGATTGTATCGACTATGCATTTTTATACCAACATTTGGAGTTAGATCAAACTAGTCACACTTAAATATCACACTTCGCTTTATTGGAAATGTAGGATACTTAATTTCAAGTATCTCAATAATTTTACTATAATAATCCATGAATTCTTCCTGTATGTAAACTCCATTATTTACTGTTGCCATGCTATAATCATGATATTCTGTATGATATTTGTATCCATTAACGAAATACACCAGATATGATTTAATAATTCGCAAAGGTCCCTGTGCAAGATCACATATAAACTTGCTCTATATTGGATTTTTTAAGTCCTACACAAAATAAATTATCATATTAAATAGTACAATGTCATTTGAACACTTTAATTTTATAATTCAATCATTTCAATAATTGTAAGTGAAAACTTACATATTTCTCGAACCATCGAGGAAAGTGTCTTCCAACTTGTTTATATGATATCATCTTGTGTTTTCTCGGGCATTAGTTCTCGTAACTATTCCTTGTATAATCTAAAAACATTACACTGTATTTCAGTTATGAATAACACTAAAATTTAAAACCCAAATAATCAATTTCAACTTACTGCATGAAAGGCTGAACCTCTTGACAGTTCAATAAAGTGTAACCATTGGTAGCCTCAATTTCTTCCTCCGTTAATATTCTTCTTATTGAACATCCATATGTTTATCTAGGATATGTGAAAATGGATATGTTACCATCAACATCACTCGTTCCTCTCCTATTGTTATTACGAGGAACTTTTCTTTCTCTTGTATGAACATGCGGCTCAAAATAATGTGAATAAAATGTACTAGCTTCCTCCACTAAATAAGCATTACATATTGAACCTCCAACTCGAGTCTTGTTTTTGACATTTTTCTTCAAGTGATGCAAATACCTACATTTGTGAATAGGGTTACAATTTAGTTATTAAAACATGCAATTACTTCAATTACAATCATTTTTGTTGAATTGCCTCTCAAATGGATACATCCATTGATATTGAACTAGACTGGCAAGTTTAGCCTTGTGTGCTAAATGTACAAGTAGATGCTCTATACAGTCAAAGAAGTTTGGAGGGAAAATCCCTTCTAATTTTCACAAAATTACTAGAATGCCTTTCTAGTTTTTTTCATTTCAGGCAACTTGATTTCAAATGATGTTAAGCTTTTGAAAATCAAACTTAATTATGTTATAACTTCCCAAACCTTATTCGATAGCATCTCCTGAAATATTATAGGAATTAGCCTTTGCATAAACATATGATAAGTTTGAAACATAACTATCGGGAAATTTTAGACTTTTCAACCATTCACACAAAATTTCCTTTTGTTTTTTGTCTAAAGTATAACATGCTTTCAGATATTTACCGCTATGAAGATCTTTATGTAACTCATTCCTTCTACAAAAAAAGTTTTAAATCAGCTCGTGATTTTGCATTGTCGTTTGTCCTCCCTTCAATGTTTGTTATGGTATTGAACAAAATATTTTATGGTGAAATTCATATATCAATGGTTGTAAGAATACATCAATTTTATGCCTTGGATTTGTAGGCCCTGGCATAATCACTGTTAAGAACATATATGCCCCATTCATACACAACCATGGAGGCATATTGTAAGGATTAATTATGATTGACCAGGATGAATATTGTTAGCCGGATTGACTAAAAGGTTGGAATCCATCCATCAACAATCCCAACCTAACCTTTCGATTTTCAACTGCAAACTCATAACGGGTGTTATTGAAATGTTTCCATGCCAGTGCATCTGATGGATGACTTATTATTCCATCTTCTTGTTCGTGTTCATTATATCATCTTATGTGAGATGTAGTAACATCATAAGTATATAGTCTTTGAAGTCTCAGAGTTATCGGGAAATAATACATCCGTTTCCATGCTGATTTGTATTTCATAGAACCCTTTCTAGGCTTGAACCTAGATTGATCATAACATTTGCACTATTGTAATTCCACATCATCTCCCCAGTACAACATACATCCCAATTTGCAACAATCATTCTTTTTAACAGGCAAACCAAAACTCATAATAAGTTTCTCTATATTGTAAAAACTATCAACTATTGTGTGATCAAGAGGCAACAATTCATCATACCATCTAAGAATTTTATCAAAACTACGATCAGAAATATGCCTTTCAAACTTTATGTTTAATATTCGAGCAATTGAAAACAATTGAGTCATTGTCTCACAATTTGGCCATAATTCTTGATCAGTTGAGTGTAGTAAGTTAAAAGATTGTTTTGTATGTGGGTTTGGTTCTTTTTCAAGATTTTTTATATTTTCCTGAAAGTTATAACCGGCTGCATCATAAATCATTTACATGTAAGGATTTTCATTTGCACCCACATTTTTTTATTCTAAATCCAATCCCTCCTTCAAACTCATCTACATTCACTGACAAATGTACTCTTTGAGTGCTACAAATCAATGGCTTCCCATGTCATGTCCACTCAAAATAATTTAGGACAAACCCTTTTCTTAACAAATGCCCATTCACTTCATCAATAGGATGGAAATGAATATGTTTGTACTTTTTACATGGGCATTTGATCTTTGGGCCATCCATATATGCATGTTGAGAACATACATAATGAATAAAAGCTTCAACTCCCTTAACAAACTCAGGATTAATGAAACCATCAGGTGTTAATCGTCTATACATCCAAGATTTATCAACATTACTCATTTTTGGAAAATTGTTAATTTAAAAGAGTGATTTCATAATTAGTATCCTTCATGTCCCCTAAGTTTATAGAACATCTAAACTTTACACAACATCCCTTAAGTATTAATCGATCGAATTAATCACCTAAAATTGAATTCAATACTATAGTACGTGGCATTATTTACACCTATGAATTAAGAAAGCAAGTTTTTGCTATGACTCTTAGACTTGTGAAATTTTTTGCCGATAGGCCTCGCAAGAGTTGCATCACTATTTTCGAGCCTATATACCGTCCTAGGGGTTTATTATGTAAAGAACTGTCTTGTTTATAAAATGTATGAATTTCTTGTATTAATACTAAGTTTGCATTAATCACATTGAAGTTGAAGTATATCTGTTTGAATTTATCACCTATAATTGATTTCAAAATATGGTACATGGCATTGTTTACACTTGTGAATCAAGAAAGTAAGTTCTTACTGTGACTCCTAAGTTCATGAAATTTTTCACCGATAAATCTCACGGAAGGTGATACTTTTGTCTACCAAAGAAAAATAATAGGACTTGGAGACTGCAAACTTCATTAATTAGAGAAGTATAGTTTCTCTATTTGCTCTTAATGGTCTTGGGCCGATTTGTACGGCCTAATAAATTAGGACTTTCCTGTCAAAGCAAAGCATGTGGAAGTGGCAGAGGTTCTTGGACTTTCGAGCCCATCTCTGATTGCTTTAAATTTCCTTGTTGCATTAAACGGCAAGTCCTGCCTCTATGCTGTTTTCTTTTTTTATCAGGGAGAGAGAGAGAGAGAGAGAGACAAATGAGGGAGGTCTACAGGACATATTCAAATGCCATTTTCATTGCCGTAGCTTCCTTGGCTGTGCTTTCTTTCTTGGCTCTAACAAAAGATTTCAATCATTTCTCTTGGTTCTATATCTCAGCTTCTCAGTGGCATTGGCCCACCAACTTTCGAATCACTTCTTTTCCACCAACACCCATCACGGTATTGATCATCGTGTTTTCTCTGTAAACTATTGTTTTAAATCTCCAGATAAGAAACGATTCAAAGTGCAAAAGTTATTTCCTAGTTTAATGATGATGATATAACGGTAAAAAGCTTTTTTCTTTTCCATGGCAGGATGAAGGGCAACAGAGGATAATAAAGAAGCAATTAAGGTGGTTTAAAGATATATCTGATAAGGAAAAATACAGAGACAAAAAGAACGATGAAAAACTAAAACAGCTCGAAACAAGTCTTGCCGTGGCTAGAGCCCTGATAAGAGAAGCATCGTTAGATCACAACTGCACTTCCTCATCAGCTCTTGACGACGATGTCGACTCTGTTCCACATGGTGACATTTACAGGAACGTATGTGCTTTTCACAGGTAAATATATTGTATATTTAACTTTTACACCATATGAACATGTCATCCATTTCCTTATTAGGAAGACATATTAAGATAACACAAGTTTTAAAATCCAGAAGGATAAATGGCGATATTAGCGAATCAAATGTCTAGCATGAATTAGTTGGTGTAATAATATAATATAAAGTGTATGAATTTTCTATTAAAGTTGAAAACTTTGGCTGAGTGATCTCCATGCAAAGTTATAATCTATATATTTGACGAAAGATTAGAGTGATCTTGAATACTTTATCCTAAGATCGATTGATGAAGATTATCACAAAAGATCTATATGATATTTAATTTCTATCTTCTGATTGTTATACAAGTAAACTTTTTTTTTGGTCGAATTAATTATTCAAATATTCTAAATGTTTACAATAATATCTCGTCATCTAAAAGAATAATTTAAAGATGTCAATGTTTATGAAATAATAACTATTCCTAAATTTACAGAGTAATTTACTTTTAACTTTTAATTTTATAGAAGTTACCAGCTAATGGAAAAGCTATTCAAGATCTTTGTCTACGAAGATGGAGATCCTCCTCTGTTCCATGATGGACCTTGCAAGAGTATATATGCAATGGAAGGACTGTTCATTAACTTAATGGAAGCAGACACCAAGTTCCGGACCTTAAACCCCGATGAAGCTCATGTTTTTTTCCTACCTTTCAGTGTTGTCAGGATTCTCCAACACCTTTTCCACCCGCGGATCAGAGACAAGGCTGTTCTTGAGCACACAGTTGTTGACTACGTTCACATCATTTCTCATAGGTATCCATATTGGAACAGAAGCCTTGGGGTCGATCATTTCATGCTTTCATGCCATGATTGGGTAAAAACTTCAACACCCTTTTAAAGTCGAATGATTTTAGATTCTCTAATAACTCATTCATTGACATGGATTAATCGACTATCACAGACAAAAATGTCAGTGTTAGTACCCCTTGTATTAGAGAAGTTGTCGTTTGTCTCTTCTAATTTTTTGCTTCTGTTGTCTACAGGGACCGCGGGCAACTTGGTACATGCGTCTGCTGTACTTCAATTCGATTAGGGTCTTATGCAATGCAAACACTTCGGAGCATTACATTGCAAGGAAAGATGCATCATTTCCAGAAATCAATCTGATGACCGGAGAAACTGAGGGCATCACCGGAGGCTTACCCCCATTGAATCGGACAATCTTGGCATTCTTTGCTGGTAAGATGCATGGTAAACTTAGGCAAGCACTTTTTCAGCATTGGCTGACAAAAGATGAAGATATTCTAGTCTATGAAACACTCCCCGAGGGACTTTCTTATTATGAGATGATGAAGAAGAGTAGATACTGCATTTGTCCTAGTGGATATGAGGTTGCTAGTCCAAGAATTGCAGAGGCAATATATGCAGAGTGTGTTCCAGTATTGATTTCACAACACTATGTCTTCCCCTTTAGTGATGTTCTTAATTGGGACTCATTTTCAATCCAGGTCTCAGTTAATGAAATACCAGACCTGAAAAAAATTCTGCTTGGAATCCAAGAAGATAGATATCTAAGAATGTACCAGGGAGTGAAGCAGGTACAGAGACATTTCGTGATAAACGATCCTCCCATAAGGTACGATGTTTTTCATATGATAATCCATTCCGTCTGGCTCCGAAGACTGAATGCAGAAATCACTGGATGATCTACGGCAATTGCCAAGGTTAGGATCAAGTTGGTCGACTTAATGGCCAACCTTATAGCTATACAATTTCATGATCTTTGAGATTACAGGACCAAATCGGATAGAGCTAATAGAAGATCGTTCACACAGGTCCAATAATTGTCTGAAATAGTTCCTCCATATGTATCACATTTTTGGCTAACTTGTTGATATCTTGCTGTAGGTGAATCCTCAGAAAAAAAGCAGTTTATGGTCCAAATATTATCGTTTTAGTTGCTGTAAAATGTTTAGTGGTTAATGTTAGAGGTTAGAGTGGGAGGATAATGGAAGAGTGCAGGTAAGACTACCTGAGGAAGAATGTTATGAGGCAACGTTGGGTTGACATCTGATAATGTAACTTTAACATCAGAGGAAATGCTTGTTTATGGTTATGCTCTACATCTTCCGACGCTGATAACTGTGTGGTCAATCAGAAACAGAGATATAGAAACCGAGTGTTCCTTACATATATAGCTACATGGTGGTAATTAAAGGCAAAATTGTGAATACCATTACTCATGAAAGATATCAAAACTCTCTATAACTTTTAATTAATATTATAATTTTTAAAAACTGAATCGGAAGGTAAACATTCAAACAAAATATTTAAGGTTTAAAATATTCGATTGATATTAAACTATTATAAAAATTATTTAGCAATTAAATAAAATTGAAAATTTTAAAATATTAAAAACTGATTAAGTAAAGGGTTCAAATTTTTAATCATTGGAAATTTTTATGCACTTATAAAATTAAATAGTTAATATACATACTAAATTATATTATAGTTTCTAAATTTTGATTAAATTGCTTTTTTATATTAAATAAATTGAATAAAATTATATTTATTGAATATTTTAGAATTTTTAATGACTATAATATTTCATATTTTCCAAAATAATCTTCATAATAAGTAAGCCAAATGAGATTTATTTGATTTAATAGTCATTATTATTTCTTAAAATGAAATCGTAGATGTGATGGGCTTCCGTTCAATGCTTAATTGTAGTATGACATAAAGCACAACACCTAGTTGGTATGGTAATACTTATCTTTATTTTTGAGTTTTTGGTATTCACGATCCAATCAATATTAAAGATTAACTAATCAAGTGCATTTATTATTTTAATAATGCATTCTAGTAAATATGAATATTGCTTTAACGAACATTAGTACTAGTAATAAATGTCTTTCTATTATCTAATTTAACATAAAATTATTGATTTAAAAATAATGATTAACTAAAATTACTAATCTAAAATAACAATAATGAGATAATCAATTGAAAAATAAGATTCAATGTAGAATCCTCTAAAACCTTTCTATACTTAAATTTATCTTAATTCAATTATTAACCCTAATTTATTGGACCATTAGAAATTTCAAACTTATAACACACAATCTTTCTAAAAAAATGTAGCACCTACCTTTAAGTAGATTGATTGAAGTTTCTTTTTAGTCAAAAACCCTTAAGAATGCATTAATTTTGTCTATAAATTTTTTTATTGGATTTGACTCTAACTTAAAAGATTCATGTAATTCTATCTCTAAGATTTTACACAAATCTTATTATTTATATCATGATTTCTCCATACATATGATTTTCCAATCTCTATATATGAAATACGAAATTGAATCAAAATGTTAGCAAATTTTATTTCATATGCAATAAATAAGCATAAAAACAGGAACCAATTTCAACATAGTTTCCATCAATGCTCAAACAAATAGATAAGCCCTAATTGTAATTTTTCTATCACAAAAAAGTTAAACATCACAACAAATTAATGGCTTAACGACTAGTGCAAAAGATGGATGGTTTAATTACATATATTATATAGGAGTCTTTATTCAAATTACAGAAAAAATTTCTTTAAGTAATCCTTATGGATAATGACGTGGTTGACGTGGCAACTAGAGTGTAAACCTAGTTGATGTTGTTTTCCTCTAGAATGTAAGTTATAGAATGTTTTCCTAATTTATTTTATGGTATTTTTGTAATTTTCTGTTTCCTATATATGTTAGGTTTACTGTCCTATTTAAATCCTTGTTTAAGGACATCTTAGGGGACTGAAATATTATGACTTTATATACAATTGGAAGTTCTTTCTATTTTGTGTGAAATTTATTGCTTTCTCATTGCGTCAGTTTGGTATCAGAGCAGGTTGTTTGACAACTCGATGTTAGGCGGTTTGGGTAGAGTTGGCGGCGTTTCTTTTGACGGTGAATAGAGAGCTAAGACCCCAAATCATAGGATGGAGATTGATGACTTGGCAATTAGGTTGATCATATTGATGTCAGGCTTTAACATCATGAGGATTGCTTCGATCGCCTAGGAGAGATCCTGATTCAATTAGAGGAGTGACTCGACATCCCTAATAAGAACTAGAATGATGGCAAGAGAGTGCTTGGTGGCAGCGAAGCTTACAAGTAGCCTACCATCTTACCTGTTCCTTGAGTTCACAGGCATGGGCAGCAAATTAGTTTATTAGGTGATTTTGAAGAAGAATATTCAGAAGAACCTCCTAAATGACCTGCTGGTTACCGGAGGGATAACTATGATGAAAAAGGAACAAAATACAAATTGAAGGTAGATATTCCCTATTTTCATGGAAATTTAAATAGCGAGAGTTTCCTGGATTGGATAGCAAACATGGACCTTTTTTTTTTTTTAATAAGTGGAGATTCTGTAGGAAAGAAGGGTCAAATTAGTTACATGTAGATTAAGAGGGAGAGCTTTTGCCTAGTGGGAGAGATTACAATTCAGGAGCTCCTGTGAAGGCAAAATAACTATCAGAGTGTGGGGAAGGATGCGACAATTATTGAAAAACAAGTTTCTCCCTCCATATTATAAGCAATTTCTATTTCAAGAATACCAAAAGTGCCAACAGGGCCAAAAATTGGTACATAAATTTTATGCAAAATTTACCAGGCTAGCGACTAGGAATAACTTGAGAGAAACTGAAGGACAACAGGTAGCCAAATATTTGGAGGGCCTGAAATCAGCCATTAAAGACAGAATTGGGGTACAAGTAGTGAGAACCTTGTCTGAAGCTAGAATTTTGGCTTTAAAGGCAGAACAATTAATGCAGGAAAGGAACATGCCATAATACCCTCACAAAATAATAGTGCGAATTATGGTACAAGTTATGGTGGGAATCATGGTGGAGATACCTCTAAAACTACCATTGATAAAAGCAGAACAATCATAGAGAGTAGAACCCAAGAACATAAAGTTGCAGGGAAGCAAAATGTGACTAAAACAAAAATAACACCTAAAATTGTTAATCTTTATGCTAGGCTTATCCTTGGGAAGTGCTTTAAGTTCAATCAACTAGGCCATAGATCTAGTGATTGTCCCCTCAAAAAAGCAGTCCATATGGTAGAACGTGAGGATAAGGAAGAAGAGGTATATTATGGTCTAGATGGTGAAGAAGAGGATTACGAGTTTGATAGTGGAATTGAGAATGAAGAAAGTCAAAACTATATGATCAGGAGGATGATGCTCACCCTAAAACAAGAAGATGATACTTAGAGGCACCAATTATTCAAAACTATGTGCATTATTTGCAGTTGCGCGTTCAATGTGGTTGTTGACAGTGGTAGTTGTGAAAATATCGTAAGGAGAGATGATGTACAAAGTTTAGGATTGAAGGTGGAGAAGCCCTAACTCGTACTCAGTCAGCTGGATTAAAGCAGGTGACAAGATCCAAGTGACTGAACATTGCAAGGTATCTTTTTCTATCTGTCAGCAAAAGGATGAAATTTATTTTGACGTGGTAAACATAGATGCCTATCACCTATTTTTTAGATGCCTATCACCTATTTTTTAGTAGACCTTGGTAGTTTGATATTGTAGCACAACATGATAGTAGAAAAAAAATACATACAAGCTACAGAAGAATGGAAAGAAATATACCTTGTTGCCAATGAATGGGAGTTTTAAACCCAAAGCTTCTAAAGCTGATGGTAAGGCTTTCCTAACAATAACCCATTATGAGGCCAAATTTTAAGAGGTAATAAAGGACACTAGAGAAGTGCATGCTCTAATTATAAGGAAGGTGCTAGTAATAGAGAATAAGCAAGATACATTAGAGCTTCTAGATGTTATGAAGTTGTTACTGGAGGAGTTCAACGAAATTGTGCCTAAAGAATTACCCATAGGGCTTCTACCTATGAGGGACATTCAGCATCACATTGATCTAGTTCTTGGAGCCAATAATCCTAGCTTACCCAACTATAGGATGAGTCTAAAAGAGGCAAAAGTTCCTAGAGATCAAATGGGGTAATTGTTGTATAAAGGGCACATTTAAGAGAGCATAAGTCCTTGTGTAGTTCCAGCATTGTTGACCCCTAAGAAAGATGGAAGTTAGATAATGTGTGGATAGCAGGGCCATAAATAAAATTACTATAGGGTATAAGTTTCTCATTCCTCGACTGGATGACATTTTGGATGTGCATCATGGCATGCATGTAGCGCCCCCTTACCGTAGGGTACGCACCGGGACGCCCGTGGGTCATTCCGACGCATATCCCACAGCAAGGAAG
>JANVCQ010000009.1:8677915-8691886 GCA_025531925.1 Erythroxylum plowmanianum | reverse complement strand
ACTCGATCACAATTTGAGCACTAACCACTCTACACTCATAACACTGTACTCATCGCATTGGTAATGGGATGTTACAATGCAGGTCTTCTCAAACATAGACCTTCATATCAGATACCATCAGATCTAAATCAGACCTAGAGATGAGTGGAAGACAACCTTCAAGACAAAAGAGGGGTTATATGAGTGGATTATGATGCTATTCGGATTGTCCAATGCTCCTAGAACTGATTCGTGATGGTGTACTGTGATGACATTGTGATATATAATTGGTCAGACTAGGAGCACATAACCTATTTGTGGAAAGTCTTGATAACATTGCAAAAGAATAAATTGTATGCTAATATGAAGAAGTGTAGTTTCATGGAAAACAAAATCATTGGAGCAGACGGTGTTCAAGTTGATGAAGAGAAAGTCCGAGCTATAAGGGAGTGGTCAACCCCTAAAAACAAAAACCAAAGTGAGGAGTTTCCATAGGTTGGCTACATTCTATAGGCGATTTATAAAGAACTTTAGTAGCATTGCAGCTCCGAATATAGAGTGTCTAAGAAAAGGGAAGTTTCAATAGGGAGAAGAAGCTGACAACATTTTTGTTTTGTTGAGAGAAAAAATGTGCACTACTCTTGTTTTAGCACTACCAGACATCCAGGCCCTATTTGAAATTGAATGTGATGCCAATGGCGTGGGGATAGGTGCTTTGTTGTCCTAATAGAAGAAGCCAGTACCATTCTTCAGTGAAAAGCTTAGTGATGCTAAGCATAGGTGGTCCACGTATGACCAAGAGTTTTACTTTATGGTTTGTGCAGTGAAGACATGGGACCACTACCTAATCAGCAAGGAATTTGTGTTGTATATAGATCATGATGCCCTAAAACATTTAAAGAGTCAGAATAAAATTGGTAAGGGTATGCACGCAAGGTGGACCCAATTTCTAGAGAAGTCTACCTTCATATTAAAGCATAAAGCTAGCGTGCAGAACAAAGTGGCTGATGCATTAGCAGGTGTGCTAGCTTGCTTGTCACCATGAGTTAAGAGGTTGTGGGGTTCGAAAGTGTCAAGAGTTTGAATGCCACTGATGAATACTTCTAGGGAGTGTGGGAAAACTATGTAAATAAACACACTGATGGCTTTCACATCTATGATGGCTTTCTTATGAAAGGAAATCAACTATACATTCCCAAAACTTCCTTGAGGGAGAAGCTGGTCTATGATCTACATAGAGGAGGTATTATGGTCATCTAAGGCATGACAAGACCTATGCTACAAGTAAGAAGAGTTATTATTGGCCCTATATGTGAAGGGATGTATGCATCTTGTGCAGAGGTTTTATATATACTAGATAGCAAAGCGTCAATCTCAGAATACTAGTTTGTATACTCTTATACCTATTCCAGAGAAAATTTGGGAGTGTTTATCTATGGATTTTGTGTTCAGATTACCACGAATCTTGAAGGGTGTGGATTCTATTTTTGTTATGGTAGATAGATTCTCCAAAATGACACATTTAATTCCTTGCAAGAAGACTAAATAGGTAACCAATGTAGCCAAACTATTTTTCAAAGAAGTTGTACATCTGCATAGGGTACCTAAATCCATTACTTCTGATAGAGATCCTCAGTCACTTCTAGAGGACTTTGTGGAAGATGTTTAATTCATCTCTGAATTTCAGTAGCATAGCTTATCCTCAAACAAATGATTAGATAGAGATAGTGAACAGAACCTTCGACAATCTTATCTGGAGTTTTTGTAGAGATGGACCTAAGTAGTAGGACTGTGCATTACCATAGGCTGAGTATGCCTACAACAACGTTGTTCATAATGCCTTAGGCAGGTTATCTTTTTTATTGTCTACACAAGGGCACCACAACATGTTGTCGATTTGATTAAATTGCCAAAATTCATACAACTACTACAAATATAACTAACCACAGATAGGATGTTTAGAAAAAGGTAAGACAAAAACTAGAACAAGCTAATGCTAGATATAACAAAGCTACAAACCAGCACCGGAGAGAATGGGTCTTCAATGTGGGTGATCAAGTTAAGATGTTTTCTAGAAAGGAGTAATTTCTAATAGGCACTTACAACAAGTTGCAGCCTAAGATATATGGACCATATCATATTCTGAAGAAGATTAATGACAATGTTTATGTGGTGGGATTATCAGATGCCTTCAGCATTTTCAAAACATTTAATATGGCGAACATTTCTCCTTACTACTCTGCAAATGAACCTTTATATCCAAATGATCTAGTGTACTCGAGGTTGAGGTTTTTCTCAAGTGGAGGGGATTGACGTGGTCGACGTGGCAATAATAGTGTAAACCTAGTTGATGTGATTTTCCTCTAGAACGCAAGTTATAGACTATTGTCCTAATTTTATATTATTTTAGGATATTTTCGTAATTTTATGTTTCCTATTTTTACTAGGTTTACTGTCTTCTTTAAATCCTTATTTAGAGACATCTTAGGGGATTGAAATATTTCAAATTTAGATACAACTGGAAGTTCTTTCTATTTTGTGTGAAATTTATTGCTTTCCCACTGCGTCAGATAAGGTTTTTGAAAATAGAGGCAATGTTACGAAAAGTTGTAGAAGTAAATGATATCACTTTTCTTTAATGAAAGTATAATAGCTAAATGCCTTCGTTTTCATCTTAATAGATTATAACAAATACTTAAAACACATAAGTTATCCTTAAAAAGGGATCGGCCTTATTATATATTTATTGTAACAATCGAATCTTTAACTAATCAATTGAATATTTTTGCTTCTTCTTTTTTGTTGAACTCTCTTTTAATTTCTCTCTGCTCGTTTTGAAAATCTTTCCTTCTCTCATCTGCATTTGCTGACAATGTTTCTAATTTATATTTTTATTTCATATATCTACATATAGGAGTGTATTTATATATATTATTGATATATACAACTAAGGTTACAAAAGTTAAAATTAAAAAATTAAAAATTAAAAGTATTTACAAATTCTCTATTTTTGCACTTTTCAAGATTTAAAATACTTGCTACATAGGAAAACATTCCAACCACTTTTGTAATAATGAAGGGTTAATTACATAAAAATGATAAATTAATAAAGGAAAATTTTTCAAAGCCATTGTTTTAGCAGACTATCATAAGTAATTTTAATTAAACTATTGTTTTAGATTAAACATCTAATGTTAAAAGCATAATGATGAAGTTTTTCAACTCCTAGATAAAATTTATTTATGATAATGACTAACAAGATAGCTTAATATTTTTAAAATTTTCAAAAATATATTCCAAAACTAAATTAAAATTTTCAAGCTTAATAATACATTAAAGAACTTAATTACTACTCGAATTTAAAAACACAAGGAAAGACACAAGTATAATGCTATTATAATTGTCTTGTGTTAACTACCAACAGCTAAGGCAAACCTAGCTTAATCCTTTCTTGTTTGTTCAAAGTTTTCTTGTAGAAGTTATTTTAGAACTACAAGTTGCATGGAGATGATTATCAACTGGTCCCTGATTTTTTCCTTTACTTGGAATAACTTAGAGTTTCTTTCCTTCCAAATAGAGTAAATAGTACTTCCACAAGCAATGATATGGATGGTTTTATCACCATCTGATAATCTCCCTCTTTGTCCAATTTCTCAATAATGTTAGTAAAAGAGAGGCTAGTTTTAGTGAGCTCACACAATGTTGGCATTTTGTTCCATATGTTTGTAGAGAATTCATAATAGAAGAACAATTGATGCAATGATTCATAACTTATTTTATAGAGAAAAAATACCTATGATGAGTTGAGAAAGCTTAACTTATTTATGGTTTCCAATTTTTACTTATAGACAAGCCACATGAGAAAGGAGACTTTAAAAAGATTCTTTTTAGACTAGATAATTCCATGTTAGGCCACTTTCTACAAATATGGTAGGAATGATTCACTACAAGAGGCATTGATAAACCTCAAAGAAGAATGTTTTGACTAGACATAGGATTCTTTCACGCTTTGCTTAAGCTTGTAATATGGAATGAGGTTCATAAATAATAACGAGTTAGTAACCAATTCATTCTTATTTATTAGCTCCTTAACCTTTGAGGATTTAGGGCATAAATGTTTTAGAGTTAAATATAAGCTACTCCTATAAAGTGGTTTTGTTGCTAACTTCTTATATGCTCCTGCCTTTTAGAAAAATAGATATGTATCTATTGGACCTAAAGAGCTTCTTTTTTAGTTAACATTTTTATATTCTTCTTATGTAGTTTTGTTAGATAAAGAGACTAGAATGATGCCTAGGCCCCCTTATTTCTTTAGCAAACACAAATTAGACTATTTGACCTTCACTAAATGTTTCTTATTTAATGCACCAAACTAAAGAAAACTCCTCAACACCTTCTTTACAGTTTTTGTCAATGCTTTTAAGAGAAAAATATACGAGGAACAATAGGTATGAAGGGAGTTAATCAATTATACCCTTCTAACAAATGATAGGATCTATTGCACCAATAACTAATTCTCCTTTTTATTTTCTCTAGTAAAGGTGACTAGTCCTTAAAGCAATCTTCTTTTTATGATTAGTAGTCATAGATATATGAATGGGGGATCCTTAAGCTGCAAGTTAGAGATTAAAGATAACTAGGGAGCTATATCTTTTGAACTTATCATATAACTCTTACTACTATTAATGGATAAACTTGAGAGTAGTTTGAATATGTTTAAGGCATACATAAGTATGCATATTGATGGTTATTAGCCCTAGAAAGAACAAGCAAGTCACTTAAAAATGTAATGTTGAGAGATTTTATACATAGAATAAAGAGGTAAGTTGATATGGGGTCACCTTGTCTTAGCCTTTCTCCCCTCTAAAAATGTTGGTAACTTTCTCCATTTACTAGAGTTTCATAGTAAGTGATTGAAATAAATTGAATGATCTAATTAATGAAGATTTTTGGAAGTACAAATACCTCTAGTAAGTGCAAGATGTAGTTCCAATGGATTGAGTAAAAAGCTTTGTGAAATACACTTTGATTACATAATTCTTGTTGGAGTTTTCCTAACATACCCTTTAAGTAGCTCTTGAACCTATAGCATGTTGTCTCTAATCAATCTTTCAGAGATAAAAGCTCCTTAGGATACATTGTTGAGAAGCGTCAAAGTTGACTTTAACCTAGTAGCAATAAGATTGGAATAGATATAAAGTCTTTGAGTAAGCTTGAATTATATATTTTAGGAATAAGGTAACTGAAAACTTCGTTGATTTGAAGATTTTAATCATTTCTCTCAACATCATGCCATTCTCACAAAATTATAGAACTGCATCAATTACAACATCTTTAACGTATGGCTAGGTTTTTGTAAAATAAGAAGAGGGCATTTAATCCATTTGTTCTAGGAGACTTACTTATATTGAGTTCAAAAATAACTCCTCCAACATCCATGGGATTAAATGGTTAAGTGAGATAGTATGCTTCCTCCTTAAAAATATGTTAAGCTATAAATGATTTAAACGAGCTAACTAAAGAGTTCCTAGTTTCTTAAGTTCCTAGGGTGTTAAAGAAGTACACATAAGCTTCTTGCTTCAACTCCTCTTGTGATTGAGTAAACCTCCATCTTATTTAATAGGAGAAGCCATTATGTTGGTGTTCTTTGTTGCAGTGATAGATTTATGGAAGAAGGAATTATTTTTATCTCCTTCCTTTAACCATAGAATCCTAGACTTCTTCTCAAGTAATGAGTTATGAATCTTCATGGATTTAAAATATTCTAGCAATGCTCTTTTCTCTTCTATTTGTCTTAAGAGGATCACTATGGTTTATAAGTTGTAGCTTGAGCTTTGATGAGGAAAAAGAGAGTCGATTGTTACAAGTACTAGTTTTGTTTAGCAATGTGAGTTCTTGTTTCCCCATTTTTACTAGCTTCCTTATATAAATAAAAGCTTTGTTGCCTTGAAAGGTTGAGGCAAGACCTATAATAATAGCTTCCCCAAACCCCTCAACATCTATCAAATAGTTATTAAAACAGAAGGGGGCTATTCTTGGTTGCCTTAGAGTGAAGCTATAGATAAGAATTGGGCAATGGTCTGAGAATAAAGGATTGCTAAATAAAACTTTGCTCTTTAAATAACCAGATGTCATTTATAAGAGCTATACCAAAATTTTCCTTATATGTCAATTGCCTCTTAGTTTCTTGCTTCATATATAGAAATATTGCTCAAAATATAAATATGTGGCTTCAATTTATTTCACACAATCCTTGAAGTCTTCATTGAAGTTCTTTAAACACATATCCCTTTTGCCTCTAAGTTATACAATGTGCTACTAAAATCCCTTAGGATTAGCCAATGAGAGTTAATAAAGAAATGGAAGTTCTTTAATTTATCCTAAAGCACTTTGCTTTAAAATGCTTGTTTAAAGCCATTACATGATTAAGAAATTATACTTTTTTATAAACCAAGGCTACTAAGAGATATATCACTTGATCAGAGAATGTCAATGGAGAAACTTTCCTTCTATTGGAAAAAGCAATGAATATATGTACAAGATAGTGGAATTGGTCGTTGGTTATGATGCTCCACTAATTCTTTAAAAATTGTAACTTCTTTCATTTATCTTCCGTAGGAAGATTACAAAAAGAGAAATGGTTGAGAAGTAGGAGGAAGGAGAAAAATTCAGAACTGCTAAGTTTAATGGAGTAGTACAAGATGAAGGAGAAGTGAGATTGTACGTGGCTCATGGTGAAGTTACAAGTGACGATCCGGATTTGGGTCCAGAGGGAAGGGAATGTCTGAGAGAATGTTCTTGCTTTGGGCACAAACTTGATATTTTTAGCTTAAGATGCAGAACGCCTTACTTCTGTTGAGCATTGGCATTCAACTTCCAGTAGGCTAGAGTTTCAGTTCTAGTAGGATTTCTATTCAATTCCAGTATAGGACTTTAATTCCTACTTTTAGCAGATTATTTGCAACTGTTCTTATCTGTTGCAGCTAACTTCACCTTTTCGATTATAGTAGTTGATTTCAAGTAGGAATGAATGTAAGCTTTCATTATTTAAAGGCTTGAAAGATCAGTGAAGTACAGAAAGTTTTTTTCAAGTCCAAAACCTGATTCTTTCTTTTATTCTCAACAGCCTTTTGAATCTGTTTTCACAGCAGCATCGCTGCAATTATCCAACATTGGTATTAGAGCTACAGTTGATCTTAAAAGGACCAAAGACATTTTTAACTCCCGAAAAAAAACCAAACCTTTTCTAACCATCGAAAACCAAAACTGTTAAATCCTAAAACTGATGGCTTCCAGCAACCATTTTTTGTAACCACCGATTATTTTTTCTGGTGAGAATTATCATGTCTGGTCAGTAAAGATGCAAGCTTTTTTGGAAGCTTATGATCTATGGGAAACTATAGAGTTTGACAAACTTGTTTCTGTTTTACCTGCAAACCCAACCTTAGCACAGATCAAACACCATTCTGAAGAGAAAGCAAAGAGATCTAGGGCAAGTCTGTGATCCAAAATGTAGTCTCTGAATCTAGTTTTTACAGGATCATGACATGTCAAACTGTTAAGGAGGCATGGGATAGACTGAAGGAGGAGTATCAAGGAAGTGTAGGACTCATCAAATGTAGATTTTGAATCTGAAAAGAGAATTTGAGGCTTTAAGCATGTAGGAGGATGAAACCACCAACAAGTATACTGATAGGATTTCAACGATTGTCAACAATATCAGACTATTTGGAGAATATTTTTCTGATGAATGAATTGTTGAAAAGGTTCTAGTAACTCTTCTAGAGAGGTTTGAATCAAAGATTTCCTCTTTAGGAGGGTCTAAGGACCTGAACAATATTTCCCTGGGAGAGTTGATGAGTGCTCTTCAAGTACGGGAGCAGAGGAGGACTATGAGGCAAGAAAGGGATGCTGAGGTTGCTTTTAATGCGCAGAAATTTCATAGAAAGGGAAAGAAGCAAGCTAATCAAAAGGCTAAAGGTAGTAGCAATAGTAATGGTTTAGCACAGAAGAAATTTCCACCTTGTGTGTATTGCAAACAATCCAACCATAATAAGAAGTATTGCTAGAGGAGACCTACTCTCATGGTTTATGATCCTTCTAGAGTTTAGCTATTCTGTGTTAGAATGCATAACAGGAGCTTTGAGGTGGATTGGGAGAAAGTGACTCAACAGGCATATGCTACTGCTGTACAAATCATTCCAAAGATATGACACAAAAGGTTTGGACATTTTAATAAGAAAAGCACTACAAAATTGCAATCCAAGAATTTGGTGGAAAATTTGTTTAATTTCACCAGTGCTACTCAACTGTGTGAAATTTGTCAACAAGGCAAACTTGCGAAACTATCATTTCCAGAGGACAGGGTATGGAAAGCTTCATAGAAGCTTCAACTAATCCATACAAATGTATGTGGCCCTATGAAGACTGCCTCTCTCAGTGGTAATAGTTATTTTCTTCTTTTCATTGATGATTTTACAAGATAATGCTGGGTTTACTTTATGAAGTTTAAGGATGAAGTGTTTGGAATTTTTAAGCAATTTAAGGCACTTGTTGAAAACCAATGTGATTTGACCATCAAGGTAGACAATGGTAGTGAGTATGCTTCCATAGAATTTGCAGTCTTCTGTAACACTATAGGCATTGAGCATCAATTCACAGCACCTAATACTCCTCAGCAGAATGGAGTCAGTGAAAGGACAAACAGGATTGTAATAGAGATAGCTAGGTGTCTGTTGATTGAAAAACAAATGTCAAATTTTTTCTAGGTAGAAGCAGATATTACTTCTGTCTATTTGCTGAACAGATTACCTACTAAGGCTCTGCAAAATAAAACTCCATATGAAGCATGAAATGGAGTCAAACTAGCAATCAATCACCTTAAGATTTTTGGCAATATTTGTTTCTATCACGTGCCAGTAACGAGGAGGAGCAAGCTTGACAACAGGGCTCAAAAGGGAATCTTTGTTGGTTATGGTTCTTCTATTAAAGGCTAAAGGATTTATTATCTTCAGACTGAGAAGATTATTTTGAGCAGAGAAGTGAGGGTTAATGAAGCTGCAACCTGGTATTAGAAGATGTAGAAAAGTGAGCATTATGATGTCTTTCCTATTGATGTTGCTAAAGAGCAGAACCAGTTGGCAGCAGGAGATTTGGTCGATAACATTCCTGTTAGAGGTACTAGAACCCTTACTGGCATTTATTAGAGGTGCTATCAATGAACTTATTAATTATGCTGAAGCTAAGGACTCTGAAGCCTAGAGGAGTGCAATGCAAGCCGAAATTGACATGATCAACAAGAATGGCACTTGGCAACTTGTTAACAGACCATCTAGCAGGAAAGTAATTGGAGTTAAATGGGTTTTCAAGACCAAACTCAACCCAGATGGCACAATTTGCAAGTACAAGGCAAGGCTGGTTGTGAAAGGATATGCTCAACAATATGGAGTAGATTATCAGGAGAATTTTGCTCCAGTTGCAAGGTATGACACAATCAAGCTGTTATTTGCGTTTGCTGTTCACAAATCTTGGCAGATTCATCAACTGGATGTGAATTCTACATTCCTGAATGGCCTACTTGTTGAAGAGATCTATGTGGAACAACCAGATGGATTTGCACTTGTAGGAAAGGAAGACAAGGTCTATTTGCTGAAAAAGGCCTTGTATGGTTTGAAATAAGCTCCAAAGGCTTGGTATGAGAGGATGGACAGTCACCTCACTCAACTTGGCTTCAACAAAAGCAAAAATGAGGCTACTCTTTATGTGAAAGTCACTAGTATTGATCAATTAATTGTTTCAATTTATGTTGATGATATGTTGGTGACAGGCAGTAGCAATGAACTGATTCAACAGTTCAAGGGTGAGATGGAAAAAGTTTTCGAAATGACTGATCTTGGTCTTTCAAAATACTTTCTTGAATGGAATGTTGCAGACAGGACATGGGACTTCCGTGTGCTAGCAGAAGTACACATCTGACATTTTAAACAAGTTTTAGATGCATCATTGTAAACTTGTGAGCACTCCAATCCCTACAAGAACAAAGCTAGGGAAGGATAAGGATTCTGAGAAGGTAGATGATGGAATTTACAGGAGCCTGGTGGGCAGTCTTTTGTATCTTACTGCTACAAGACCTGACATTTTGTTTACTATGAGTTTACTTTCCAAATTTATGCATTCTCCTAGGGTGACACACTTCACAGCAACCAAACGAGTACTGAGGTATGTTAAATGTACAAGCACTCTTGAGATTTTCTTTCCAAAGTCAGCAGATGAGACCTTATAGCTAAGTGGCTACACTGACAGTGATTAGGGAGGTTGTGTGGATGATTCCAAGAGCACTTCAAGTTATCTGCTTTCTTTGGGTTTAGGTTCTTTTAGTTGGAGTTCAAAGAAGCAAGATACTGTGGCTCAATCTACAGCTGAAGCAGAATACATTGCTGTTGCATCAGCTATAAATCAAGCTCTCTGGCTCAGGAAGTTGCTGACTGATTTAAAATGTGAATAGAATGAAGCAACACAGATTTGGTGTGATAATGCTTCTACAGTTTCAATTTCTAAGAATCCTGTGTTTCATGGCAGGACTAAACATATCAAGATCAAATTTCATTTTATTAGAGAAGTGCAGCAATCTAATGAGATTGATCTTGTGCATTGTTTCATCTAAAGTGCAGTTAGCAGACATCTTTACTAAAGCATTGTCCAAGGAAGGTTTGAAGATATGAGGGATGCAATTGGTCTCTGTTATCAGAATGTCAAGGACGAGTGTTGAGCATTGGCATTCAGTTTCCAGTAGGCTAGAGTTTCACTTCTACTAGGATTTCTATTCAGTTCCAGTATTGGACTTTAATTCCTGTTTTTTAGCAGATTATTTGCAATTGTTCTTATCTATTGCAGCTAGCTTTATCTTTTCGACTATAGTGGTTGATTTCAAGTAGGAATGTTTGTAAGTTTTCATTATTTAAAGGCTTGAAACAATGTAGTACAAAGATTTTTTTCAAGTCCAAAACTCGAATCTTTCTTTTATTCTCAACAGCCTTTTGAATCTGTTTTCACAGCAGCATCGCTGCAATTATCCAACAGCTTCTTCTTAGGAGTTTCTAATAATTGCACATACAGAGAATGGTTATCATCTTGTAGTGGTAAGCTTCCTCAAGGGAAGTGTTGATAGTTGAAACTCGCATGCAACCGAAGCCAAATGTGGAGCTTATTTAATGAATAATACATCGTGTCAAAGCTTAGCTTCTCATAAATATAAACATGTTTATTTCTAAATATAGCATGCTTACGTTACTCAGTTTTCCTCGGAATGTCAGTAGTGTAGCGAGCAGAATGTTCCCTTCAATATACATGACAGGTCTACAAGACATTCTCAATTTCAGACAGTAAATGTGACCCGGTATTATAGTGGTCGTGCAAGAACAAATCATAGAGAAAAGTTAGAAAGGAAGTTGAAGGAATGAGGCAATTATGCAGAACGCATCCTGAAGTGGCATTCTGTGTTTTAGCATCATTATTTCTTGCTGTTCTGGTGATTTTGGTATGGAATAGTAACATTGGGCTGAATTATTCTTTTGTCACTACCTCTTTACTCTTCTTCCAAATGTCTTCTGATTCGTTTGTGATTTTGGCAATGTTAATCTATCTTAATCCTATGAGAAATTTTTATAAAGGGTTTCCTTAATCTTTTCTGGTTCCCTCGGAAGTATTCTTGGACGCGTGCTCCAAACATATGTAGAACTTCCTTACCTAAGTGAGAGTTGTTCTGTTGATGCATTTAGGACCAGAAGAAGCAGAACGTCCAAGTAAATCGAAATAAAAGTTTGAAGGAAGAAAACTCCTGGAAAGGAGATAGAAAGCTGAGAAGGGTTGAAGAAAGTCTTGCCACTGCCAGATCTTTGATAAAGGAGGCTTCACAGAACACCAATTGTACAGCAGACATCAGAGATGTGGGCTTTGCTCCACAAGGTGGTATATATAGGAATGCTTGTTTGTTTTACCGGTATGAATCCATACCCTCTGTTGAGCATGTTTAAAGTCAGAGGTTTTTCCAGAGAATAGGAGAAATAAAAATGGAGATCTAAGTAGTAATCAAATGAAAAGATTGGATTTTGTGTTCGCTGTTCTTAACAGATTTTTCAAGTTCTATAGCTTCACTTCCACAAGCTTACAATTCGTCATTATATTATTATCTGGTGCATTAGTAAGATAAGATCTCACCCTTACTAATCTTTTCGATTGTTATGCACTTATAGATCATAGTTACACCCAATGAACAACTAGTAATGACGTGTTTTGAACTTGTTCAAATCTGTCCAGGAGTTACCTGTTGATGGAGAATTTGTTCAAAATCTTCGTTTACGAAGAGGGGGAGCCACCCCTGTTTCACAATGGTCCCTGCAAATACATTTTCTCAACGGAAGGCTTGTTCTTCTCATTAATGGAAACCAATGCCCATTTCAGAACTTATGATCCTGATGAAGCTCAAGTATATTTTCTTCCCTTTAGCGTTGTCGAGATTCGTACTTACCTATATGATCAGAGGACCAAGGATAAAGGTGGCCTAAAACGAAGTGTGGTTGATTACGTTAGGATGATTTCTAACAAATATCCTTATTGGAACAGAAGCCTTGGAGCTGATCACTTCATGCTCTCTTGCCACAACTGGGTATGAATGGAACACTGTCATCAAGTTTAGACTTAAAAGTGGAAAGTTTTGATAATTGATAAAATAATACCGAGTTTGGTCTTGATTTTTTTAGTTTGTCACAGGCTCCATGGGTGACGTGGTACGTGCCAGAATTGTTCCACAATTCAATCAGAGTATTATGCAATGCAAATACCTCTGAGCGCTTCAAACCGGAGAAAGATGCATCATTCCCAGAAATTCATCTACAAACAGGGCAACTCACAGGCCTAACTGGAGGATTACTGGCAGCAAATCGTACCATATTAGCATTCTTTGCAGGTCAAGCTCATGGCAAAATTAGGCCAGCACTTTTTGAGCACTGGAAGGAGAAAGATAAAGATGTACTGGTTTATGAAAAACTTCCAGAGGGTGTTGATTACAACGAAATGATGAAGAAGAGCAAATTTTGCATATGCCCAAGTGGTCATGAAGTTGCTAGTCCTAGAGTCGTGGAAGCAATTTATGTGGAATGTGTTCCGGTTCTCATATCACAACACTACATCATTCCCTTTAGCGACGTCCTGAATTGGGACTCATTTTCCATTCAGGTTTCGCTTAGTGATTTGCCAAATCTCAAGAAAATTTTGATGGCAATAACTCAAGATGAATACTTAAGAATGAAGGAGAGAGTGAAGCAGGTTCAACAACATTTTGTAATCAATGATCCTCCCAAGAGATTTGATGTTTTTCATATGATACTCCACTCGATATGGCTTCGGAGATTGAATGTTCAACTTGATAATGAATCGCAGTGATTGGAGTTTTCTGGTTTCATGGCGAGTCCAAAATTGGAGGAGTGAATGAAGGGTTGAATTGCAAATCACAGCATTTGTGGATTCCATTAGTTTGGTTACCAAAAATTGTCTCCTATACATTTATTAGCTTTTACCGAAGCTGCGTGTGGCCCATTGGGGAATACTGAAGCTGCTGGTAGTCCAACCATTCGGGCGTCATACACCGACAAACCTCAAAAAGTTTATTAGCTTGTAAATATTTTCCTTTCACGTTCAACTTTGTCCGTCTAGTTTAGGGATGGCAATTGTACCCGAATTTGATGGGTACCTGATAAAATTATCCGAATGAGGGCAGATATGGGGAGCAAATTTTTACCCGTGGGGCGGATATGGGAGGTTAACAAAAATATCCGTCGGGTATCGGGGCAGGTATGGGGATACCACCCTCCATACCCGTTTACCCGTTATATAGTAATTACAATTTTGCCATTATATATATATATATATACATACAAACCCAGCAATTACCCAAATCCCTAATTCAATTCTTCCTCAATCCATTCCCCATCAACG
>JANVCQ010000009.1:8662825-8677815 GCA_025531925.1 Erythroxylum plowmanianum | reverse complement strand
GTTATATTTATAGACCACCATGAAGGAGTGCATATAAGGTTATTGAGAGGTGTCTTAAATTTGCTCATCTTCTCATCCGAAAAAACCGTGTTGAGTATTAATGCAACCCATATGACCCAACTGCCTCTTTTGAAAATGGATACCAAAAATCCTACTTAACCATGTCCCACCACCCTGTTGCATTGTCCAAGTAAAGATTCATCACTGTAGCAGAATTTCTGTTGCGAATACTTTTTGGCTACTCCAATAAATATGACAACTTCCTTCAGTGGAGTACTAGCTACTCCATCTAATTAATCATTTCTTCTCCTTGTGAGCAAGCATGATAGAATCTACGGTTTGCATGATTTTCATGTTTTTATTAGTTTGCGTACATGCGGCTCTCTTTCCCTTCCAAAGAGGGGGAAAAAAAAGATGACAAAATGAAGGCAATCTTAGAAAGTTGTGAAGGCAATCTTGGAAAGTGATTATGGACATGGGCCACATGGACAAGTAAACGATAAATGTGGGAATGTTTTTTAAGTATGGTGAAATTAAAAGATTAGTGTTCATTTAGATATTATATTCACTAAGTTTGAAAGAATTTAAGTTACTTGGAATTAAATAATCATGTCTTATTCATTAAGCATTTTGATAAGAGGCTAACGTAGATATACACTGAACCAAGTACTCTTCCACATTGAAAGTTGTACAAATTGATTAGCCGATATCCTTTTGCCGGCTTAAAGCACTAAGTCCGCAAACGTGGGTCCGTGCATATTGTTACTGAAACCGTCTAAACCAGTAACCACTTGATTTATGACATCAGTTGACTTCATCAAGTCTAATACAGATCTGCTATGGACATTTGATTGAAGCTAACTGTGATTATGCTCCTAATCACTTGTTTGGCTGGATTTTTATATTAGTAGAGTTTTTGTTAGTAGGGCGTTTTTAAGAAGAGCTCTTTTAAGAAGTCAATTAACTGTTTGATTGTCATTTAAAAAAGTGTTTTTTTGAAAGAGCTTTATACATTAGATTATTTGATAACATAAAAATAAAAAATACTTTTAATTTTAACTATATTTTATTTTGTAATAAAAATTATTTATGAATATAAATATTATTTAAAATATATTAAACAATATGCAAAGCACAATATATTAATTATTATATAATTTTAAACCATATGAAACATAAATAAAAATATATCTAACCAAATCTTTTATGTGGATTATAACATAAGTAAAACTAATATCAAAAATAAATATTAAAACATATAAAAAAAGTCAAATAATATTATATAAATCTCAAAAATAAACGTGAAGATGTGTTTGCAAGTATTGTGGGAATTAAGTGTAAAATATAAGGGTAAAAGAGACTAAAAAATATGATCATTAATTGATATGAAAAATCTACCTGAAAAGTACTTTTTTTAGAAGCTTTAAATTTGAGCTTCTTAAAAAGTTGTATTTTAGCTGCCCAAAAAGCTACAACTACTAAAAAATGACATTTTTATTTTACAGTCAAACACTCATTTTTTTCAAAACAGCTTTCGCGGTAGAAAAAAATGCTTATTCACCCTCTAAAAGGTCAACTAAACAGGCACTTAATTCTTCTCGAATGAGGAACTAAATCTCTATTTATGCACTGGAAGTTCGCTTTATCACTCCCATGTGGGTCAAGTATGGTTCATCTTCTAGCTATTAATAATGTTACGAATACTCTAAGGATACAAGTATTGGTACTAGATTTAGTTCTGGTACAATAATACTAATCGGTACCATTTTAAGTAATTTTCAAATTTATAAGATAATACTTATTAAAATTGTAAAATAGTCCTCCAATATATTATGTTGTATAATTTATAATTTACATTAATCATATCTCTAAAAATAATTCCTTAATTTTATAATTGTATAATGATTACATGATCTTTTTCATATTAATTATAGTTATTACTTAAAACGTTACAATTTCATCATATAATAAATAATAATTATATCAAAAGATCAAATAAAAAGAATAATAAATATTCATGACACTATACCTTTTAAATTTTACAATAAGAGTTTATGCCAAGGAAACAACCAATAAGCAATGAAATATTAAATAAAAATATTTACAATTATATTTATATTACATATAGAGAATTTAACATGCACATCAAATATAAGTGAAATTAAAAGAAGAGGAGAAATGAAAATCTAAAACTTTATTTATTCGAATATCCGCTCAAATTGCATTGATCTCATTCCTTTTTTAGTACAAAATCAGCCTCATCACCATCATCATTCAAAAATTCATTACACCAAATAACATGTCAATACTTTCTCATTTAAGATTATCTTCCTAGTCACTCTTACGTATCAATCTTGATTCCTTAGAAACTCAATCTATCAAAAGATTGATATGGTCAAGGTAAATTAGATCTACAAAATTGCTTATTCTATTAAGAGTCTTAGTAAACAAATAAAATTAAATTATTAAGAAATTAGAGATTATATCCATCATCATCATCATAATAATAATAATAATAATAATAATAATAATAATAATAATAACAACAATAACAACAACAACAACAACAACAACAACAACAACAACATACATTTTCTGAAGGTTTAAATTGTATCAGTGATAGATGTATAATTAATCATATTTGCACCTCATATTTGATGTATGTTTGCTTGATATTTTATACTTTTGTTGTATATTTAGTACTTAATTCGCTCCAAGTGTGTCTACAGAGTATAATTGCCTTCACGAACTTAAAGGAGAAGAAAAACACGGCATAAAACGAAGATTTGAAGCATAGGAGGGATGCACGGGGGTGCAACAGGTCGTGCACTTCTCTCAAGCTTTGCAGATTCACGAATTCTGGAGAATTTGACTTATCCAGGATCTGATGCATGGTTATGTATCAGCCCGTGCATCTCCCTAAAATCCTAAATTTCAATATAAAAGGACATGTGCAACCTCAAATTAGGGGAGTAGCCTTTTAGAGACGATTCCACACATAGAGGACGTCCAAAAGTGATGATTTTGATCCAAAGAAGTGGAAAACATAAAGAAATCATTGAAAGATCCATCGGAATATAAGATCAAACTTCTAACTTGCAAGAAGATTCGATAGAATTGAAAGGGAGATTTAAAATTGTGAACCCTCTATTTTCCATTCGTTTTTCTTTTATTTTATGTTTAATTTCGTTTCCAATCATGTGTAACTAAAAATCTTGTTAACGTTTAGGCTAAATGAACCTACGTTTATACTTTAACAATGTTTTGATTCTTTTATTAATGCAATTGGTTTAATTGATATATTGTGATCTAATTACGTGGTTTATTTATGTTCTAATACATTCAAAATTTTATATCATAATCTAATTTCATACATAGAGATTGAGATATCCTGTTTATAAATAGATCTACTGTAATTGGAAGGAGTTGATTGCAACCCTAGAGATAGGATGACATAAATCTTTCAGATTAGGATCAAACCTAATAGAGGGATTCACAAATTAGTAAAGCAACTCTATAAACTTTACCCTAAGTAATTTGATTAGTAGACTCAAGGTCATCTATTATACCATAGGAATCTTCACAGTCTAATATATCAATAAAACAATTGTATAATAAAAGATAAGTTTGCTAAAGGTTTTAGGGGGATTCAAAACCTAGATACTAATTTTCTAATATCGAGAGTTTACTAATTACTTCATTAATTTTTGATTCAATCTTGCTGCACATTTACTTTACTCGCTTTAATTTTATTTTCTTTTATATTAAAAATCAAAACAAATTCTGTAGACTAGATAATAGGATAATGGTAATTATTAGTACTCATAGTCCTCATGGGATCAATCCATACTTGCTGATACTAGCTATAACTACATTGTGCACTTATAGTTATTTCAACATTGACTAACTCAAAAAAAACCAATCAAGTTTTTGTCATAGTTATCGGGGACTTTGATATTAGTAACACTTGAATGCTATTACTCTAGTCATTATTTTCTTTATTTTATTTTATTTTATGGCATTTTTATTATATTGTATTGCATTTATGGCTTATTAACTTAATTATCTTCTGAATTTCTCTACTTGATCTTGAGTTTGTAGTCTATTGTAGGATTTATGATTCATTGTCATAGCCACAACTTAAAATGGAAGGACGAAATAGACAATATTATGAAAGCCAGGATATGTCTTTGCAATACGAAACATCACCATATAGGAGAGAGAGGTGTTCTCATATATTTTTGGAGGCTCAAATGATGTTTACGCCATATTGCTATATTTACGGGAGTACTTACTATAATCATGTATGTCGAGCATTGACCTATATGTGGGAGTGAATGAATATGTACAATCCACCTTAAGGTGTACTATATGAAAACAACTACAATTCAGAATAGAGTAACTCTTACGCCTATGGAAGGAATGATTACACTCCAGTTGAATATTTATAACACCAAGCACCTTCAGTTAACTAGTCAACTCTGGAAGATATAATGACCAATTTCATTCAAGAATCAATCATGAGGCGTCAATAAATAGAGGCTCGTATACAAAATTTGGTGAATCGGATAAACCAACTGGTGGAGGTAATATCTGATAAAATGTAAGGGCATTTGCTTAGTATGGTTCAAGTCTTTAGTGGGGCTATTGATAGAGATCAATCGTTTTTCCTAGATAGGTTGGCATTCCCTCTTTTTCATTTTAGTTATTAATACAAGGGGTGAATAAAATTAAATATACATTTCAATATCTGTGATTATTATCCCCCACCCCCCACCCCCTCTTTTTTTAAATTAGAATAAATTAGAAAAGAGAAATAATAAAACATAGATTCAAACTCAACGAAATTGGGACTCGTCCACTTAAACAAATTCTACCAAGTTTAGACTGGCAAACATCCTTAATAAAGGAAAAGAGCTCCCAATAGAAGAAGAAGAGAAAGAGGAAGAGTAAGAGAGTATTACAGAAAAACTAATGGAACTCCTGGTTGAAATGAAAGTTGACCAACGTGAATTTGAGAGTGAAAAAAATACAAAAGTTGGCTTCATAAATGGAGGGACATTCTAAGAAGAGCTTCTTGAAGAAGAAGACGAAGAAGGCTTCATCCAAGAAGAAGAAGTAAAGAAGTGGCAGAAGATAATTAAAGAAGATAAGCCAGAAACCTTTTTCCAGGATGGAGAAGAAGAAGAATAGATAGAGGAGGTTAAGGAAGAACTGGTGGAGGAACCAAGTAAGGAAACTACTGATAAGGCATTGGTAATGACCTTAAGTACGGAGAGTTCCCACTTCCTTCAAGACAAACTGTTCGAGTCAACCAACAATTCAGAGAGTTTTATTATTCCTTCTTTCATTAACAGTTTGTCATTAAAAATGGCATTAATTTATGCAATTGGATTTATTAATCTGATAAATTATGTCCTTATTATTATTTTGCAATAGGTGACTTACTTAAAAGCTACAAAACCCCTATACGGAGAAACGGGTGGAAATAAGTCACTTATCATAGACCCAGGATAAGGTCAGCATGCATGTTACGTCAAGATGAAGATGTTAAAAAAGCGCTACATAGGAGGCAATTCATGAGTTAGGATAGATTTTATTTGGCGATATGTTATTTTCATGTTTCTTTGTTAATTTTTGTTTCTATTATGATTATTTTCTTTTATCTTTTTATCCCTTTCTCATTTATATTTTCCAAGGATATGATCTACTATTGGATCAAAAATTAGAACAAAATTATCATATTCAAGAAAATATCAAGAACCTTCTCACTTTTTAATAAATTATTATATTGAGGACATTATACAACTTTATTTTGACATAGTTTAAATATGTCCATAAATATTGTATTTCATTGTTGAATATTAATTGAATTAGTATGCAAAAGAATGATAGTTAGAATAAAATTGCTTTTCTATGTCATATTTTTAGTATTCAATAATGAAAATTGTATATTATTTACACATGATTGACCTGTTTTGTGACAGTTAGTATTGTAATAAACCGCAAGTGCACGACATAATTGTAGCTAGTACTGACAAGTACAGGTTAATTCCACGAAAACTATGAATAGTAATAATCACCCTTCCCCTATTATATGGCCTAAGGATCAATTTTAGATTTTAATGGAAAGAAACTAAAAACTAAAACAAATAAAATAAAATAGGAAACAATAATGAACATAGAGATAGTGGAATTCACTTAAAACACTATCGTTATCAGAAATTAGTATACAAGCTCAAATCCCCTAAAACCTTAACAGATTAATCTTTTATCATGCACTTGCTTTATTGATTAATTAGACCGTAGAGACTCTTATGATATGCTAGTAGCTGATCTTGACTCTACTGATAACTAATCCTATGATCTCTAACATAATTACTTAGGTTAAATCTTATAAGATTGCGTTATTGATTTATTAATTCCTCTATTAGGTTTGACCTTAATTCAGAGGCTTTATGTCATCCTATCTCTAGGGTTGCAATCAACTCCTTCTAATTGCAATAGATCTATTCATAATAGATTTTTCAATCTCTACGTATGAAATCAAATTGTCAATAAAACATGTAATCAGATCACAATAATCAATCGAACCAATTGCATTAATAAAGGAATCAAATCATATCAAAGTATTAACATAAGGTTCATATAACCTAAATACTAACTGGACGTTTAGTTACACATGATCAAATATCAAAATCAAACATAAATTAAAAGAAAAATGAAATGAAAAAATGGGTTCATAATTCTAAATCTCCCTAATTGTCGTCCAATGTAAAGGCTTGATCTTATATTCCAATAAATCTTTCAATGACTTTTTCATGTTTTCCGCTTCTCTAGACCAAAATTGTCCCTTTTGGATGTTCTCTATGTGTGGAAATCACCTCCCAAAGTCTCAAAACATCTTTTTATATTAAAAACTAGGGTTTCTGTGACTTACACAGTCTGGTACACGACTGTGTATCAGACCATATATGTCCAAAAACTCTGAAAATCATGATTCTGCACGGCTGACGCATGACTGTGCTTCAATTCTTCATTTTATATCGTGTTTTCATCCAAATTCTTTTCCTTTAAGTCCATGAAGGTAATTATAACCTATAAACACATTAGAAGCATATTTAAGTACCAAATATACAATAACAATATAAAATATCAAGCAAAGGTCTTTATGGTTCTTTCCACAAGCCTCCGTTTCCTGATTGCTCATGTTTGAATCTTGAATAAACTCGGTCATCATATTTTTCATAACAGTTGTTACCTCCTCGCCTTCTTGAAATGTATCTTCATTCATGAAATCGACTTTTGTTTCTTCCTCACTCTGAGACGGTTGGAAGCTCAAATTATACTCACCATATGTAAGTGAAGAATTTCTCTCATTGAATTCACATTGACTCGCTACTCTCTCAATAAGGCATTCCATTAATCAATCTATAATACTTTGTTTTTCCTCTGAAAACACTTTTTGAAATATCCCCCATTCATGAACCTAACCCTTGTCTTTTCTTTATTCTCAAATTTGTGTCGATCAGTCTTCATTTTAGCAAGGATCTCCATTAATTTATCTTCCAAAGTTGGCTTGTTACATGAAGGTGCTTGATGATGTAAATATCCAACTGGAGCGTAATCGTTCCATCTATAAGTATAAGAGTTGGTCTACTTTGAATTATAGTTGTTCTCATACACTGCACCATGAGGTTGATTACAAATGCTAGGTGGCTCCCATTTACGTGTTGGTACTCAATATTCATGATTATATTGATAACTCCCACCAATGTCACTACACGGCCTAAATATCGGTGAAGCTTCCGAAAACATATGAGAATAGTTCACTCTCCCATAAAGTCATAGATCACGAAGACATATTTTGACTCCCACAAAAAATCTCATATGTGAGTTGTGGATATGACAAGTAATTCCTACAATAATCCACAAACTCAAGATCAAGTAGGGAAATTCAAAAGATAATTAAATCAATAATCCATAAATAAAATAAACAAAATAAAATAAAATAAAATTAAAATAAAAGAAAATAAATATAAAGATAAAACAAAATATAATAAAAATGACTAGAGTAATAGCATTTAGGCTTTCCTAATATCAAAAATCCCAACAACGGTGTCAAAAACTTGATTGACTATTTTATAATAGTCAATATTGTAATAAATCACAAGTGCACGACATATCTGTAGCTAGTATCAATAAGTATGAGTCGATCCTATGAAGATTATGAATACTAGTAATCACCCTTCCCCTCTTATCTAGCCTAAGAATTGATTTTATATTTTTGATGAAAAGAAACTAAAACTAAAACAAATAAAATAAAATATGAAACAATAATGAATATAGAGATAGTGGAATTCACGTAGAACACTATCGTTATCAGAAATTAGTATCTACGTTCGAATCTCCTAAAATCTTAATAGATTAATCTTTTATCATGCAATTGCTTTGTTGATTAATTGGATTGTGGAGGCTCCTATGATATGCTAGTAGCTAACATTGAGTCTACTAATAACTAATCTTAAGGTCTCTAACAGAATTACTCAGATTAAATCTTGTAGGATTGTGTTACTGATTTATGAATCTTTTTATTAGGTTTGACCCTAATTTGGAAATTTTATGTCATCCTATCTTTAAGGTTGCAATCACCTCCTAATTACAGTAGATCTATTCACACTAAGAGTTCTCAGTATTATCAATAAAACACGTAATCAAATCACAATAATCAATCGAACTAATTGCATTAATAAAGGAATCAAATCATATTAAAATATTAACAAAAGGCTCATCTAACCTAAATACTAACTGGATGTTTAGTTACACATGATCGAATATGAAATCAAATATAAATCGAAATGAAAATAATGGATTCATAATTCTAGATCTCCTTGATTGTCTTTTATCGAATGTTCTTATGATATAGGGGCTTGATTTTGTATTCTGATAGATCTTTCGATGATTTCTTCATGTTTTCCATTTTTTAGGACCAAAATCATCCCTTTTAGACGTTCTCTACGTCTAGAAATTGCCTCCTAAAATCTCCTCTTTCTTTAGCATCCAAAAATGTCTTTTTATATTGAAAACTAGGGTTTCTATGACTTACACTATTTGGTACAATATCGTATATTAGACTCTGTATGTCCAAAAACTATGAAAATCTCAATTCTACACGGACTAATGAATGGTCGTGCATCACTTCTGTTCTTTGATTCTTTATTTTTATGTCGTGTTTTAATCTGAATTCTTCTCTTTTAAGTCCATAAAGGCAATTACAGCTTATAAACACACTTGAAGCACATTAAATACCAAATATACAATAAAAGCATAAAATATCAAGCAAAAACATATCAAATATGAGGTAAAAATATGATCAATTATGCATCTATCAACACACATATACCCATATTTTTCATGAGCTTTTGAGCCTAAGAGCAAAATTTCAAAAAAATTTACCTTATTTATTTCTTTCATGTGTGCTATCGTGTATAGTAGAATGATCTAGAACTTGCTTTCATTATGTATATTGAGATCATATTTGTTAAATTAGAGACATTAAAGTGATAAAGGCATTTAGATTTAACAAATTGTTTTAGCCCATTTCTTTGATAATTATCATACCCATAATTTTATCATTTAGGAATAACCAAGTCGAGCTATAGCCTTTTTTATTAATTAAACCCACATATTAACCTTTACCCTATTCTTCTTTGAAGACCTTTTTTATTGTTTTGAACCTTAAAGATTATTTATTTTATTTACTTATTTAACATTTGAAAATTTTGAAAGGTCCATTATTTTGTTAAGTGTTGTATATGTTGAGTGCTCAAAATTGCTTTGAAAAGAAATAGAAAGCGAGCATAAAAATAATAAAAGATTGTGAATTAGTATATAGTATCAATAAAGTTGTAATAAAAGGACTAGTATATTTGTACATAAGTTTTTCGTACCTTTTTTTAGTAAATTTCCTTCAATTCAGTCATTTTTATTATCTCAATTATACTGTACCTAAAACCCATTACAAACTATATAAAGACCTTTTGATTTTTGATTCTAACTCATATGAATGATGGAGATGTGACAATATTGCAAACATATGGTAAGAGTTCTATTATGCATTCATTGAAAGTTTGGTACTTTTCATCCTAAACACTATAGGGCAATGAGTGAAATCTTGGTGAGGATGTAAAAGTTTATGCTTTTGATTTCAACGAGATTTTTTATATGATTACTATTGATATTGATTTAGGAAGTTAATTTTAAGATAACTTGATCCTAATTATATGTTAATTTGATTCGATATGATATGATAATTTATAGTATGAATGAACAAGTCAAAATTAATGAAGGATTGATGTTGTAAATTTTATAATTTTGATTATATTTTACTTAAGGACAAGCAAAAGCTTAAGCGTGGGGATGTTTGATAGATGCATAATTGATCATATTTATACCCTATATTTGATATATATTTGCTTGATATTTTATACTTTTGTTGTATAAATGGTACTTAATTCGCTCAAAGTGTATTTACAGAGTATAATTGCCTTCACAGACTTAAAGGAGAAGAATTTTAATGAAAACACAACATAAAATGAAGATTCAAAGCATAAAAAGGATGTATGGGGGTGCAACAGGTCGTGCACTTTTCTTAGGCCATGCAAATTCACAAATTCTGGAGATTTTTGGTTATGCATAGTCTGATGCACATCCCCCTAAATTTTAATATAAAAGAACGTGTTTGGTCTCAAATCAGGGGAGTAACCTTTTGGAGATGATTCCACGTGTGGAGGACGTCTAGAAGTGACGATTTTGATCCAGAGAAGTGGAAAACACAAAGAAATTGTCGAAAGATCCATCGGAATATAATATCAAACTTCTACCTTGCAAGAACATTTGATAGAATTGAAAGGGAGATTTAGAACTACGAACCTTGTATTTTTTATTCTTTTTCTTTTAGTTTTTGTTTGATTTCAATTTGAATCATGTGTAATTAAACGTCTTGTTAGTGTTTAGGCTAGATGAATCCTATGTTTATACTTTAACAATGTTTTAATTCTTTATTAACGCAATTGGTTTGATTGATATATTGTGATCCAATTATGTGTTTTATTTATGTTCTAATAAATTCGGAATATTAGATCATAATTTGATTCATATATAGAGATTGATAAATCCTGTTTATGAATAACTCTACCATAATTGGAAGGAGTTGATCACAACACCTAGAGATAGGATGACATAAATCTTCTAGATTATGGTCAAACTTAATAGAGGGATTCACAAATCAGTAAAGCAATCCTATAAACTTGAACCTGAATAATTCAGTTGAAACCTTATAATTAGTTGTTAGTTGACTCAAGGTCAACTATTAGCATAGCATATGAATCTCCAAAATCCAATAAATCAATAAAACAATTGCTTAATAAAAAGATCAATCTATTAAGGGTTTTAGGGGATTTGAAACTTAGATATTAATTTTTTGATATCAAGAGTTTACTAAATGCTTCCTTAATTCTCTAATTCAATCTTGCCGCCCATTTATTTTACTCACTTTAGTTTTATATTTTTAGACTAAAAATTAAAAAAAAATCGTAGATTAGATAATAGGATAGCAGTAATTACTAGTACTCATAGTCCTCGTGAGATCGATTCGTAATTGTTGATGCTAGCTACAACTATGTCGTGCACTTGCTGTTATTTCAACATTAACTAACTCAAAAAAAAGTCAATCAATTGGACAAAGACCAAGTCATTCAATTTTTTATGCTCTAATATATTATTTTTCTTAAAATGGATGAATTTAAATATGCTTCAGTTCCTTTCACATCCTATTCTACTCACACATTGACTTAAAATTCAAATTACAAACCTTTGCAATTCTGGAACATTACTTTGAAATTGGTCTTGCTAAGTAATTGTATGACAACAAAAGTAACATTATAAACAAAATAAAATACTAATTAATTTTTAACAATTAACAAAAACAAAAAATATATATACTTATTAAGTTTGTCTCTTAGACAAATAACAATTAGCATCTCAAAATTACCAAAAACATCCTTATAAACCTTCAATTGTGAACTTAGGAGATCTTGTATCATATCATAGGTAACAATTGCTATAATAGTTAACAGTATTTCTCTATTAGCTTCAACTTTCGTTCTAAAACTTAGTTTATAATAGACACTGGGATTAAAAATGCTCTAGGTGTAAACAATAGAGAGTAAAGTTACATTTCCTATCTTTTATTGATGATTGTAAGGTAAGATGTTTGCAAAGAAGACATTTTTTATATTGACCTTAATTGCTTCCTTCGCCCTTTTTATGACATCATAAAATAACTCCTTATTGCCTTCTCATCACCATCAGTCAAACGAAGTACCTTCATTAAAGGCTCACAAACTCGAATAACAAATTGACATTAGAACAAAAATTAATTATCTTCAAGTATAATTTTAGAAACTTCCAATATAGCATTAGAGATAGCGTGCTCAGATGTAATTCACTTATCACTTATAAACATTTATGTAACTCCTTCCCATAATTAAACACTAAAGTGATAAGAAATTAGTTGTGAATCTTGTAATAGTACAACGATATGAATTCTTACCATTTGCGAATCCTTTCTTATCAAATTCAAAACTCATACACAATTATAGATGAACTTGGTCACTATTTTAACTTCTGCATAATCTCATCAATAATAAGAAAATACCTAACCTCTCTTATATTTTGCAACATCAGTTTAATGCAATATACAACACAAAGAGTCCAATAAAAAGAATTATACTTACTTTGTGATCTTTCAAGTTCTTTATAAGCAAAATCATTCTTAGTAATGAACTGAACAATATTTTCTAGTTCAATTTCATTTATAACTTCATTAAATATTTTAAATAGAAAATCAGTATTCCTAACAAGGTCAAATGCAAAAATAAACTTCAAAATATCGTCTCCTTTGCAAAATAAACTAAAAAATTAATAATATATTTAATTTCTTCTAATTTTCTAACTATCACACATGATTGAACACCTATAAGTAGCCTAAATCATTTTCTTTCATCCAAATAATTTTTTATTTCATAGATAAAGTTGCTTAGAAGTTTACCTTTACAGTCATTAATTGAAGGAGTTTTATATCCTAAACCATAGGAGGTAATAACATCATCCATACATTGATGATAATAAGATTAGGTTATATTGAATGCTACACCTGAATCATATCACCATCTAGCCACTGTCATGTCCACATTATGAGTTAATTCTTTAGATTGTAAGGCATTACAAATTGAAAGCTAAGCTCTCAAAGTTATTCGTGGTGCAAAAAAAATAAATGTCTTCTTTTCCTAACCGCAAGTGTACCATTTCCTTTGGGTAAGAATACTATCACATTCAACATCACTATCATTCTGACCACTAATAAAAGATCTACTAACAATTTCGTAGTTCAATCTTTACCTTCTATTTTTCTCATATTGATACTCTTTAAATAAAATTTTCATTTGTCATTTCAAATTATGACATACTTTCATTAAAGGCTTCACATCACCCAAATGAATGGAAAATTTAATTAAATCTTCCCACCGATTAAATATCACGTCAATACTAACATCACATTATTTATATATTTTTAAATAAAAAATAAACATCATTGTCACGTAATTATTTTTTTAATTAACCAAAAAATAAATTGTTAGTTCTTGATTTTGGGATTAAAGGATGGAGGTCACAGTCGTTGACCCTGCATTATCTTCGGATTAAGTGGTGGAGACTACGAGGGGCCAAGATGGAACACTTTAGGATACAAGTTCGATCAAATGCAACATGGTATGTGCGCGGGGATACGAACCTGATGTGGGAGGGGATATCATTTGTAGTGCGTGCAACGGTTACCAATCTTCTAGGAGTATCCAAAGGGGCCCCTAAAGGGCACGGAGGTGGGCGGATGGAAGGTTGGTGGTGGTCAGACGAGGTCCAGGGGACGGTTAAGGCAAAGAAGAGAGCTTTTAAAGATCTTATAGACAGTCCAACGGAGGCGGACAGGGAAATTAACAGAGTAAGGTATAGATTAGCAAAACGGAAGGCTAAGAAAACTATCGCAGTGGCTAGAGGGGAAGCATATGAGACTATGTACAGGGACTTAGATACGTTTAGTGGAGCACAAAAGATTTTCAAGCTAGCACGTGATAGGGCACGTGGTGCGAATGATTTCACCCAAGTTTGTTGTATACGTGATGAAGCCGGACAGGTACTCACCGAGCCCCAAGCCATCAAGAGGAGATGGCAGAGATACTTCCATGGCCTATATAACGAAGAGTTAGTGGGCAACATAGAGTTAGGAGAACCCTCGGTGTCAGGGCCTGCTTATGATAGGGGCACATGGGTAAGGATCACGAGGGGTGAGATTACAAAGGTGTTGAGAGAGATGCGGAAAGGTAGGGCCGTAGGGCCAGACGAGATCCCTATAAAGGTATGAAAACGGATAGGAGTGGTAGGTATTACATGGTTAGTTCAACTCTTCAATGTGATTTTAGAGTCAATCAAAATGCCGGATGAATGAAGATTAAGTAGGTTAATCCCCTTATACAAAGCCAAAGGAGATATCCAACAATGTCACGACTATAAAGGCATCAAACTAATAAGTCATACCATGAAGCTGTGGGAGAAGGTGATCGAGAAGAGGATCCGGAGGGTTGCTTCTATATCTATTAACCAATTCGGATTTATGCCTGGTAGGTCCACAACAGAAGCGATATATCTACTTCGTAGACTTATGGAATGCTACAGGGAACGAAAACGGGATTTGCATATAGTTTTGATTGACTTGGAGAAGGCATATGACAGGGTCCCTAGAGACCTCTTATGGAGTTGTTTGGTAGCTAAGGACATTCCTATCACCTATATTGAAGCAATTAGGGATATGTATGAAGGCGCACTAACTAGCGTTAGGACGGTAGGTGGGGACACGGAAGCGTTCTCTATCAGTA
>JANVCQ010000009.1:8621547-8635010 GCA_025531925.1 Erythroxylum plowmanianum | reverse complement strand
ATGTGAGGGTTGGTTATAATCTTGGGATGTTATTTTATGTCTTATCATTGAAATTTCCATGTTGATGTAGTTTATTTCAATTTTATAATGAAAAGAAAGAAAAAAGAAAAAAATGAAATTAAAAAAGGAAAAAAATGAAAAAAAATTTGTTTAAAATAAATTTATGAAGGAAGAATTGCATATAAGTTGAAAAATTGTTTATGGTTGATACATCTTCCTAGAGTTGTAATGAATGTGTTATTTGAGCATGTTGAATATGAGGCAAAGGTTGGCTTGGAAGGCTCACTCTTGGGATTTTATTGGTATAAATTGTATGAGTGATTCCTTCGGATTGGTATATGCTTCATGTGGTTTGTGTGTGAGAGATGAATGGGGTTGTGAAATATAAATATTGCATTTGTCATAGCTGACGGTACCCAGTTTTTCATGAGTGTTGCTTTGTTTCACTAGCTTTGATGACTTTCATGCTATTTGACCCAAATATATCTCACCTCACCTTTGCCAACATTACAACCTTGAAAAGTTCTTTGATTCATGATTTTGCATGTGAACATTAGTGGTGGAGAAATGAAATAATATGCAACAAGATAGGTTATTTGGCTAATGTAGTTTATGAAAAACAAAGAAAATGCCTAATCATATCCATGTTAATGCATGTGATAAAAATGTGGTATCAAATAGAAATTCAATGCAAAATCAGGATGTACATGTCATGAAGGTCACACATTATCAAAAGGCAATGAGATTGATATGGATGTGTCAGTCAAATAAGGTTCAAAATCTTACCGACTTTGTCAACCATTAGTCACTACTCTTCTAAAGATAATGCATATCGACTAATCACAAGAGCAAAAGTACATGCTAAAGTTGTTATGAAATTTTTTATTCAATTCACACTCTAATCATGATTATATAATCCCAGAAGCAATAGAAAATAAGAAAATGATTGTTTCATTTGTTTTATTCTTTCTCTCATTTTGATTGAAAACTTAAAAACAAGTAAAACAAACAAATTAAAAAAAGTAATACGAAAATGTAAAAGAAAAAAAATTTACTTCCTTTGGGTTGCCTCCCAAGAAGTGTCTTTGTTTAAGGTCACTGACTCAACTCCTTCTTCTCCTCACGTGACAAAATTGTGATCTTCAGGTATTATACTTAGTGCCACTTCCATGCGAGGTAGTCCCGGATAGGGCCTTAGTTGATCATCATCCTCATTCAGCGTCTTCCTTATCCTTAGATTCTCAATCCTGACTGAGTCCATACACTCTAGAAATATTTTGAACGTCTCTTCACTTTTTTCTTCATCATTTAATTCCTCTAATCTATTATTTAAAGGTAAAGAGTTAGTCTTAAAAATAATCATAGACTTAGTACTAACCTTTGGGCTAAAAGATGTGTCCCTTTCAGCTTCGAGCTCCTTCTCAACTTCTTCGACACAAGCAATTTGTTGAGGATTGACTTTAAAATTCTCAAGCTCCTCATCACTTTGTAAAGTTTTCACACAAATGTCCATTGAGTATACCTCGGGTTGACACGACTGCTCCTCTTCACTTTGAGATTCTAGGCGATTGAGTCTTATTGCCATCCGACCCATTTGGTGTTCTATACTTTGTTGGCTTGCTTTTGTCTTTTGTTGGAATTGTTGCAACTGCTACAACATCTTTTGTTGTAATTGCTGCATATCTTATTGAAATTGAAAATTGTTAGCAGCAAGATTCTTAACAAGTTCTTTTAAAGATGCACCTGAATCGTGTTGGGTCTCCGAATCTTGGGCGCTAGACCATGTGTTCTTTTAAAATTGCCCTCCATTCTTCTGGAATTGTAGAGTATTCTGCTACAATTGCAAAGTATTAGCGTTCACAATATTAATCAACTCTTTCAGAGATGAATTGGAGTCTTGATAGGAAGCTTCTAGTCTGTATGAGAATTATTTTGCGTCTTGCAAACTATAATGGCAGTAATTATGATGATTATCCTAACCATAACAAAAATTAGGTTGATCAGTCCAAAAATTATTATAGGATTAAGAATATGAGTTATAAAAGGTATTACCTCCGTCCATATCGATTTTTTTTGAAGAGGAAATAAAAAAAATGAAAAGATCACAAAATAACTGAAAAGGAATCAATTATGAACAAATATATACAAAACACCAATTAAATCACAAACAAAAACTAAAACACCTCACTCTCCGGTAATGGTGTCAAAATTGATCGTGCGTCGTTATGCTAGTCAAAATAAAATAATTAAACCTACTACTATAGCAATAGTGAGTCTAGGTAGATCCCACAGAGAGTGTATATAAAGTTTATGAAATGAAATTAACTGGTGTTTAGGTTTAACCAGGAGGAGGGTTTGTTTTTTAAAGAAGAAAATAAAATGAAACTAACTAACAAAAACAAATTAAATGAAACATGCAAAAAATGATAAAAGTGGGGAATTTGATGAGGACCCGATTCTTTGGTTCAATCTCAATATGCACCCTAATTAAGCATATTTCATTAATTTATTGTTCTCAAACTCTCCTAGCAACTATTAATTGTGAGTTAATAATTAACCAGAGTTTTTCCTTAGGTTTTGTTTAATCAAGATACGATCGTTAAGTAAACCTAACCACCGAATAACCTAGGATACGATCTCTAGATTTAATTAGGCAGTAGCATTAAAAATTAGAAAAACCGATTAATCAAGGCAACAACTACATACGATGCGTCATTTAACCTAGGTTATGTTATCCCTAATGCTTACGAATTATTAGTCGCTACATATGAATTTCAACATAATAATTACAGATTATATCGAAATTCTAGTAATGGGTTTACAATTAAACAATTCGATGAACGCATTAAAATCATCTTTTCACAATACTCAATGGGTTTGTACACAAATAACCAAACAATAACGAAAATCTGATTATCCATATACAATACCCAAATCAATTAACATAGGATAACACAATCAATTTCTAATGAGAGAAAGAACAACAAAATAATTGAAAAAACAGTCGATGTCGCCTCTGAACTAGCATCAGGACATCTAACCCTTCATGGGTTTTTCCTGGAAAAATGCTTCAGCCCCCATGTGTAGCCCCATCGAAGACCTCTTCGATTCTCCTTCACTGCCTTATTACGCAACCCTCTCTACTCTTCATTATTCATCGATGGGACAATTAAACTCCTTGGACCATGCTATTATTCACTGCTCTCTCATGCCCCTTTCTTCTGTTGTAGCTCTTCTCCAATTTCTCTCAGCCACCAAGCTGCAACCATGCTATTGCTGCCCCCTCCCTCCTGTTATATTCCATGAGGTGACAATTTAACTTTAGGGTTTTTGGTCCTAGAACACTGTTCACTCCCTTCTCCTTTTACTCTACATTTTGAATAAAACACACAACATTTGTGCATAGCGCAGCATTTCCTACGCATAGTGTAGCGTTTTTTGAGTTGTGGGCAACATTTTCCAGTTGTGCGTAGCATCTCCTACATTTGACGCACAACGCAGCGCACCCCTGCATTTCGTTGCTACTTCTATTATGCTGCATTTTATTCTCTTGTTTCCGTCTTCTGTTGTCATTTTATGCTTCCAAATGTGGCATGTTTTTAAATTTTTCTTCTTCTTTGTGTTCCATTTTTCTTATCTTTTATTATTATTTTTTTCTTTTTGTTCCATGAAGACAAGAAAAAATAAATCTTCAGAAAATGACCCATATGTAGTGCTTGCGACTCATTTTAATTTCTTCTCTTCCAAATTGTACCTAAAATCATGTATGAATTAAAGTAAGTATCTTAATCATTTTTGTATTATTAATCGCTAAGTGTAAATAATTAAATATATCAACAATTAAATACACATCAATAACCCTAACTTGTCAATTTTAGGAACACTATCATTATACCCATTTTTTTTTGCATAGTTACATCATCATTTACACTTCAAATCTCAACCTAAACCACCTATATAATCCACTATTTTCAAGCATAAAAAATAAAACAGAAACTGTACATTTATTCATCAAATTCTAACACAACTTCAACATCAACCCTACGTATCACTCATCTCAATTTAATCATCATAAATGTTTCTATTTTAACATGCCATAGAGATCAAAAATCGCTTCCTTGATTAGCCCTAATTCCACCTCAGTCTTCAAGTTAACTTAATCCTCCAATAAGCAAGGATACTCCAAGATCAAGATGGAAATAGAAAGGGGTTTCAATCACAAAATAAAGACAACTAGATTTTGGAGTGGTAAGGTGTAGGATTTTGGGAAAAAATTCAAGGGTTATGAAACTTATGTGAGTGTGTCATTGGTGAAGGAAAAAAGGAGAAAACCTAAGGCCAAAACATGAAAGAAGGTGTTCTTGCAAGTGTAAGAGACATGGGTGAGGTGTGTGGTAAAGAAGATGGACATGTGTCAAGCTAAGAGCCATGCTATGTGTTTTTCTCCTACACTTCCAATTGTCACTCCCTTATTAGTCCATTTGTCATTAAATCTCTAGACTAATCTCTAGACTATATGTCACTCAACCATACATCCAGTTGTCACTCACTATACCTCCATTTGTCACTCTTTTATTCAAGCCAATTGTAACTCTATTATTGCTGCCACATATTACCATCTCATAGGCTTATTCATCCTAAATTCCCATAGATCATTTTATCTTTGCCCTTTAACATTTTTCCTAGATTAGATGCACATATCATCTTCTCAATCACTTTATTGCAACGATAATTTCCCAATTCACTAATTATAATCCATCACATAAAATTCAAGACATAATCAACACAAATACATCATAATCATTTAAGATCTTTCATACCCCAGAATAAATCAATTGAGTGCATAAACTATCTTTGCAATGTGTACTAAATCATAATTCATGTATGTATGTGAATACGATGCACGTAAATGAAATGCACTTGAGGTATTCTCATACAATATAACTCATATGACTTTATATAGCAGTTAAATTCCTAAGTGTAGGAATGGGCTATTACAGAAGGGATATCTTCCTTGAGGCAAAGAGGACTTAGAGAACTCCAATTATTATACTAGAACCATGCACCTACTCCATTTCCTATCTGAAATTTGATGAATAGATAGACAATGAGCTTATTTCTCAGGATCTGGGTAAAGTGCTAGGGAAACTCTTTTCTTTCAAAGATTTGTCATAGCTTGGTTTCCCTAAGATAGTATTCATTAATCCATTTACTCCAAAGTGATTCTTTTTCCTTGAACAATCTCCAAGTTCTTTTGGTTACTTGTATAGATTGAAAGATGTCAATTGCTGTGAGGCCTAGCCCCACTTCTTGCTTCTTGCAACAAACCTGCTCCCATTTGATTTTGGCACCCTTAGCATTGTCAATCTTACCTAACCAGAGGAAAATTTTGATTCATTTTTCAGTCTCCTTTATAATTCTTTTAGGAAGTAGAGGATGAGAACTCCAGTGTGTGTGGAGATTGTTCAATATAGACATGATTAGCAAAACTCTACCTGTTTGAGACAAAGCTTTGTTCTACTAAAAACTGATAATTTTCTTATGTTTCTCTAGTATCTTCAAACAATCCTAAAATTTCAATTTTTTTTGGCTAAAGTGGGAACCCCCAAATAAGTGAATGGCATACCTTGGATGTTCAAGTCAAAAATATGTTGAAGTATCACAGTATTAGTTACATCTAAAGAGAAGTATATTCTACTCTTGCATTGATTGATTTTTAATCCTGAGATCTTGTAAAATTCATAAGGGATTGATGAAGGATAGAGATGCACTCTTGGTGGTTTCCATAAAGCAAAATTAGATCATCTGCAAAACAAATATAGGATATAAACAATTATTTACATTTATGATGAAACTTGAAATCAGGCCTTCTGGCTAAGTTGTAGTAAATAATCATATTCAATACTTTTATGGCAATGAAAAAAGTTAAGGAGAGAGGATCTCCTTATCTTATGCCATTAGACCCTCCAAATTGCTTAGTTGGAGCTCTATTAATGAGGATGCTATAAGAAAAGGTAGAAATGTAAGCACTTATCCATTTGATAAAGAAAGTGGGGAAGCTAAATCATTCCAAACAAATAAGGATAAAATTCCATTAAAATCTATCAAATGCTTTGGAGAGATCTATTTTGATAAAAGAACTTTTGATGGATCTGCCTAAGCTATATTCTCTCATCAAATCTTACACCAAGAGAATATTGTCAAAAATATATATGCCAGGGATGAATGCTCCTTGAGAATCATGTATGATCTAGTTCAAATTCTCTTCTAGTCTATTATCAATTAGATTTGAAATCATTCTGTAAATGATATTAGAATAAGATATTGGCTAAAAATCGTTAAGGTAGCTTGCATTGGGTATTCTAGGGATCAATTAAATATAAATTGCATTGATTTCCTTCAATATATTTCCTGAATTCAAAAATTCTAGCAATGTACCATGTTTTTGGAAAAAAGAAGGCATTGAAGCCATCAGTGCCTAGAGCTTTCATTGGATTAAGGTTGAACATAACAACTTTGACCTCCTACATGGTAAAAGGTTGCTGAAGCTCCATTAATGTTTCCTAAGACAAGGAAGAAGGAGGGTTAATAAAATATGTCAGTTTTAGTAAATTAGAAAGACCAGGAGAATTAGGAGCGCCAATTAAGGATTTAAAGTAACAGACTATTAAATTCCTTAGAGAATTACTATTAGTAAGCATTTGGTCACTTGAATCAGGTAGACAAGTTATCTTATTAAGGCTTCTCCTTGCCAAAATCGAATTATGATAGAATTTAGTTTTGAAGTCCCCTTCTCTCAACTAGGTAATTCTTGCCTTCTGCATAATTACTGAATCATGCTCTCAAAAAGTTTATACATCTCCAGCTTAGTAGCCTCAGTATTTTTGTATGCAATGTTGTTTGGCTAATCGTAACAAGCCTCCTGAGCTCTTCTCAACTCTCTCTTAGCTTCTTGTTGCTTGATATAGTTGGTGGACTGATCTGCTTTGTAGAAGATTTTCATTTTGTTTCTAAGAATGCGAAGTTTCCTCTTCAATTGAAAAGCTTCATATCCTATGATCTTAATATTCCAAACCTCATGTACCATCTCCATAAAACCATTCCTGCTTCATAGAAAGTTGAAAATTTCGAAAGGAGAATTGTAAGAAGCAGGGGAATTAAGATTAAGCACCTCCATTGTAGAGTGATCAAAACATATGGGGTACCAAAATGAGCATACGGGTGGGGAAATTAGCTCATTCATAAATTTTTAACCAATATTCTATCCAATTTCTTCCTGATAAGGTAACTTCTATGTTGTTTATTACTCCAGGTGAAAAAGCAACCAAAAAAATCTAGGATTAGTCACTTGTAACTTTGTAACAACACCCTCCAATTCTATACCAAGATTTGACATATTGATTCTGTCTCCCTGAGCTTCTGAGGGATTTAGTATACAATTCAAGTCACTTGCTATTAGCCAAGGCATATTTATAAATAAATGAATAAAGAGAAGCTCCTCCTGTAGCTTAACTCTGTGAAATTCCAAATTAGCTACATAAATGATTATAGTCTCCATCTCATTTCCTATCTCAAAGAGTTTGCACCTGAGGCCAATGAACACATATGAGGTTCTAATCACTAAGACCTGCAATTTTTGAGTATTACAGGCAACCAAGATTCTACCATTGTAATGATAGTCATGGTTGGATTCATACTTCCTACTTTTCTCCAAAAATTTCATTGAATTGTGAAGTTTTTGAGCTTTTATTCTTGTTTCCAAAAGCCCTAACAAAACTGGTTTCTTTTCCATCAAAAGGTCCTTAACAATTTGACCTTTACGAGGCTCATTAGAGCCTTTAATGTTCCAAAAGATCAAAAGTATTTAGACAAAAGAGAGGATGTTTCGTCAACCCCCTTTAGGTTTTCTTCTTTCCTCCCTGATCTTCTGCTCGATGAATGAGTCAATTGTTCTTGTAGCTTTTGAATTTCATCAAGAAGATCTTATGTTTACTTATGTTTTACTCTTGTATATAAGAAATGAATCTCCATTTTTTTACTGCACATTTAGAAGTAGTTTTCTTTCATTTATATAACCATCTAATTAAATTCATCAACCTAAATGGTGAATTAAAAAAAGAAGATATCCTATTCAACTCATTTCAATCATTTTGTGGATTGAATTATTCCTAAGAGTAGATTTATCCTTTTAATTATCGGTAGTTTTGTGATTTTCTTTTACATTGAATTTTTATGTTATTTGTTAATAATAACCAAAATAGTAATAAAGAATAATCAAAATATTAAAAAAAGATAAATAATATAAATAATAAGGAATAGAAAGAAATCGCTTCAATCGTGTATCAACATCAATCTTCCTGAAAAATAGAAGGTTCCACTAGAGCAATTAGTTTTTTTTTTATGGTACTAGAAAATGGAATCAAAGAATGGGATAAGTTCCCTTAGATACATTTTGGTCCGGCAAGATTCTGTTTAATAGCATGAGTTTTATACTTGATTGGCTTTATGCTTGGTGTAATGTTAAGTTAATCCAAACAACTTAGCTTTCATTTGTAAATAATAACTCTTCTAGCTCTTAATGCATTCTTTAATTTTTAAAAAGAAAAAGACTGAATCAATCACTATAGCTATTTAGTTTTATACCGTTGTATCTAGTTTTAGATTTAAGTCGCCAAATTTTTCTAGTTATCATGAATTGTTTACTTTGTTGTGCATCCGCAATTTACGAGTCAGTGCCCAGTCTGTTAAAAATTAATCACAATGAAATGTAGAGTTTTATTGAAGGTAACCTGTCTCCACACAGTCGTTCTGGATGGGGCCATTCCAAATGTGATCAGAGCAGATGAACACATTTATTATCTATTCTATCTTTTGTTACTAGAGTTGATAAAATCTTCTCACTACCAGAGTTGCTTTATACAATTGTAGCTGTGAGTGTTAACTACTAGAGCTGGCAAGCCCTCAGGTTGGGAGGAAGTTGGCAAGCCCTTCTTGGTGCCCCCAAGTTACAAGTGTTTTCAACATTCCCATCAACCACAATTCGAAAGAAACATGCTTCCCGGTTAGTCCAGATGAGATGACCAATCAACTTGAAAATGAAATTTTATTAACTACATATTTAGAGAGCAAATGCAAAAGATGACCTGCCAATACTATTTATGTAGGCATCATTATTCGTGCGAACTACCGCTTAAATTGAGTTATAAATTCAATTGAACAACACGCAACTCAAAATGATCGATTATACAAACCCATAAAGCCCAGAAGTTGCTCCATATTAACCTTAATATTACCACCAGAGGACTAAACTTGCACGGAGCACAACCCCACACAGTTCAACTCAGCCACAATATTCTCTTGCCGGCACCCAATCCTGTAAAACGTAATAAAAAACTATAACTACAATTACCAACGTCGAACAACCTCGTAATCACATGTTTGCAGTACCAGCAGAAAGAGGAGTTTCTGTGTGACCCTTTATTACCAGTAAAAAGGGCGGAGATTGCTTACAATTCATCACTCTTCTTTACTGTCTAGTCCTTAATCACATGCTAAAAGTCTGAATGATATAGGCAGACCAAGCTTGAATGGGTAATGGGTGTACGGCATAGTGGGCATTCAGGCTTCTCATTGCACCATTCCGTGATGCAATTCCTACACAGTGCAAATACTAGTTATGTATATGTATATTAAAGTATTGTGAGAATTGACAAAACGAACAGGAAAAGAATATGAAAAAAAGATGACGAGATAACCAGCAGAATACGTGACCACACGCAGTAGCAGTAGGGTATTGTCGATTGCTCAGGCAGAGTGTGCATTTGCTGGTCCCACTAATTGCATGAGCCTGATTATGCAAAAAGAATTTATTCAGGTGAAAAATATAACCACAATATAACAACCTGATGGATTTTGACACCAAGGGCCAGGAAGTTGGCTCAGGAATGTCAGTGCTTGATAAAATGTAGAACAAAAGAATGTGTTTATTGATAATTTGACACTATAAAAGAGGACCCCATCTTATAGGACTATAATATATACTAGTAAGAAAATTAGGGCCTAAACAAAACTAATTAAATACTTAAGATTTTTTGTTACAAATATGTTAAAGCTCAAGCTCTCTGGAAAACTATTCAACACCAATTTATTAGTATTTTTGTAGCTAATAACTCAAATTTAGGCTGAGTAACGCAGAAAGAAAATCAAGAAGTTTAGAACCAATCAACATACAAATTCTTCTCCAAGAAAATTTAGAAACAACAAGAACATATCTACCTCAACACTGGACATCGAATCTGAGACCCCACTTCCCCTTCCAACTTCTAAGGGTATCAAGTTTCCTTCTTCATTAAACACAGGCAGAGTTCTCCCTGGACAGGAACAGAAAACTTATAACATGGAAGATTGACAAAGGCCACGAAGTTTAAAGTATTGGATACAAACATACAAGTCAAAAATCAATAAAGCTGCCGCAAAATGCAGAAGTTTACAAAGTGGTTCTAACAAAATCCTGTTGATTCTTTTCAGATTTAGTACGCACTTCACACAAACAATTTAACATGTTCTCTCATGAAATTTGGAATCCAAGTTCTGGTGCATAAGACTCTGATGGTAGTATCTCGTGCATATTCTTTTCCTGTTCAAAATGTTAAATATAAAAATGGCAGTGGAAGGACATCTACAATAGGAAACTAATACTCCAATTAAGAAGAGAACAGCAATTTTCCCGGATAAATCAGATTACAATATCACTAGTATATGAACACAAATTTAACAGTGCACAGGATTGGAAATTTAGTATAATATATCTATGAATAACCTGTAGTTTGTTGCGATGCTAAGGATGTCTGATGAACTGCAGTAGTAATGGAAGATAAATTGCTTCGACGAAGACCTTCAGCAGCAATGATACATAGCTGAATTAGAAGAAACACACCTAGTATTTGATATCTGTTCAAAAATCCAATTGTCAGAGTTTTAATCCTTGGCGTCAAATACATAGCTCCATACGAAAACTGATCATGTGAAGTCATGAAATTTATAAGCTGTAACTAAGACTAGGGTTAGAAGAAAACTGAGGTTCTTAAGTCATTATGAACACGAACCTATAACTAAGATAATCAAAGTATGACATAAATCACACCTTGGCCTTTGATTGGATGGCTTTCCAATGAAAACATAACGTATACCAGCTGCACGCTTTGATATATGATAATAGAGACCTGCAGACCAAAAATAACTGCAATTTGAAATTGCACTAAATAGATTAGTTGGAAAACAAACTACAACATATGAACCATAGACTCATTATCAACCTTCAAAGTAGAAAAACATAAGGTTAGTCCGAAGAATCACTTGCAGAAATTCTCGTGCTACAGGAAGAACCTGAATGCAACACCAACAAATATATCTCACTCGTTAACATTTATGAAGATCTAAAGTTTGGCAAAATGTGAATATGTTGTTCTGATAGAGAGCATTCATAAGCCAAAAAATATAAAGGACACATTTTGAGGAAAGAAATCATTGTGATAGATATTAAATATGCAAAAAATAAGTATTGAAAAAGACAGCTTAAATGTAATTATACCGTAGGCCATCGCCGAACAATTTGTAACCACAGAGCAATGAATCTCTGTTTTAAGCTAGATATTAAAGAAACTGATGCCACTGACGAGGAGGGAGATGGAATATATGTATTGCCAGAAGATTGTTCCTGACTGCTTCCTGAAGTATTGGTGCTATAGGGTTCTTCCGACAGAGAATCAGCAAGGGCTATGCCCTGTGAAGCAGCTCTTGAGCTGTAAAAGCTAAAAGCTTCAGATTTATGAATCTGAAAAGCGAAGAAAAAGTAAACAAAAACAAAAAAGAATAGAGCAGAGGATAGAAAGAAAACAAATCCTGGACCTAATTCTTTCAGCAACATAAGGAACCACTGTCTGATATACAATGAAAAGAGCACGCCTTGCTGGAGTAGGTTGAAGTCCAAACTTCCCTGAAACCTAGCAAAACAGTGATCAACATCAGAAATAAGAAAAAGAAAAAAGTAGCTGAAAAATATAGAAACACAAGCGAAGTTTGTAGGTATGAATACGAGAGTTTGAGGACAGATGAGACGAGTAAATAGAGCATAAACTTGTAGGCATCAATGACAAGTAATGAGTAATTCGGGAATGACAACCACTTGGTCAATCAGATTATCATAAAAGCGACGGATTCATCGAAGCAGCACCTGAGTAATGTCACAATACTCTTCCCCAAGGGTTTGCTGTCCTGCACCTGTTGTCAACACATAATAAAGCATCTGTCCCAGAAGCCTTGTCTGTAAAACCCAGGCCATTCTCCAATGCGTTAACTTTTTCAATAAATGAAATATTGTAAAGGAAAGAGGGACTAACCTCATTCTGATAAGCTAAGGAAACCCTTGTACCTTAAAACCAAAAAAAAAAAAAAAGAGAAGAACAACGGAAGATAGAGTTTTATCAGATTGAATTCAAAATGTTTTATTTATGAGAAAGAAATCAGAAACTAGGAAATGGGAAGGAGTAAATGAAGAGAGACCAAAGAGGTGGCGGAAAGCGTCACGGCAGGCATCGTAGACAAAGGAAGCGTAGTGGTCGTCCTTCTCGGCGGCTCTCATAATCTCCGGTTGAGCAGCCGCAGGAAAGCGCCGTGGGACAGTGGAGTTATCATGGTGGTGTACACCGCCGCCCAAGGTAGAAGAAGGGCCTTCCATGTAATGTTTCGACAGTTCCTTCCTCTTCCGGATTGCAAATTGAGACAAGAAACAAGAGTATAGAAGTTGCTCCGTGAGGGGGAGGATAAGATAAACGAGTAATTAAAATAAAAAAATGAAATACTATTGTCTATACATGCCTATATATAATCAAATTAAGGATGATCAGTCTTAGGGATGATAGTATGATACACAGAGCAGGTTGCCCCTTACTTGACTTAAGCCCAAGTTTATTTCGGCTTTAGCCTTAATTAAACTTTTAGTTGAATTCTAATTGAACTTATGTCTGATCAATCTTCCTGGACTATATGGTTTAAATGAAATAGCAAAATTAACTTGAAAAAAGATTATGACTTTTATCACAAATAACCAATTAAATGTTTGTATGACAAAGTATGGCGTGAATGGGTTGTCAGCCTAAGGTGCGCAATACACTGGAAGCTACAGTGAAAATGAATTTGCTGAAGTTTCCACTAGTTGGTTAAGTGCTCTTGAAAACTTGATTCTGCTTCCATCCTCACTTATCATTGCTTTCTTGCTCCTCGCAAGTCTCACCGGCTTTCTTAGGGTCCATTTGGTTGAACTTTTATCAGTAGAGCTTTTCTGAGAAGAGTTTTTTTTTAAAGCCAGTTGACTGTTTGGCTGTCAATTAAAAAACAGTTTTTTTAAAAGAGCTTCATACAGTAGACTGTTTGGCAACATAAAAATAAAATGCACTTTTATCAAT
>JANVCQ010000009.1:8584007-8595451 GCA_025531925.1 Erythroxylum plowmanianum | reverse complement strand
TTATTAATTTTAACTATATTTTATTTTATAATAAAATTATTTATGCCAAATAATTTTTAAGTATATTAAACAATATGTATTACAGGAGAAGAGACTCCATTTTCGATGCTTTCACACTGAGTCCTCTGCCATATCCAGTTCTTCTGATCTTGGCTGTTTTATCCATCTTTCTTTGCATTTCATGGTTCTTCAACTTTGAATACATGGTGGAGACAACTGAAGTCCAACTGAACTGGGTGCTTTTTGTCACACCTGTACTGTTGCTTCTTCTAGCTCATTGGTTCTCTTGTTTTGAAACTCCTGATATGTTCTACGCTTTGTCACCTTGGGAAAGACGTCGCCGGACCCGCCACCAGCCATCGGAGGGAAGCTCTCCATGGGTGGTCGTTGCTTTTATTGTGTTGCTACTTGTGTTGGTGTAGTACCAATCAACTTTCGTAGATAGTTGGAAAATACTATAGATGGCATATAATGGTTTCTGTTGATGTTGTTAGAAAGTGGAAGCAGAAATTAGTTCTCAATTTACATAAAACAACGCAGGCTGCCTGCGTTTTTAATGCAGACATTCGTCTGTGTTGTTGTTAACGCAGACGTCATCTGCGTTGTTGACGCAGACGTTCACGCAGATGACGTCTACGTTGTTCACGCAGAACGCAAACGTTCGACGCCTGCGTCTGAAACATTAAATTTTAGGACAAAAAAAATACATAGAAGAAGAACCAATCTGAGAATATGAGAGGGATAGGTGAGCAGAAGAAACAAAACAGAGAGTCGGCTAATGTATTTGTTTACGTAAGACCCAAGAGGAAAAGGAGAACAGACGCTATTTGTTTACGTAAGTGACGGAAACTAATATAAAAAATAGCTTCCCGAAAAAGCTATAATTTGGGATTTTCTGAAAAGCTCCAAATTTTAGCTTTTAAAAAAGCTGTATTTTGGCTTTTTCAAAAGCTATTTCTACTTGAAAAGTATTTTTGAAATTTGCAGTCAAACACCCATTTTTTTCCTGAAAATAGCTTTTGCGGTAGAAAAAAGTGCTTTTGGAGTCTCCAAAAGTTGAACCAAACAGGGGCTAAGTATGTCTAAATCACCATTTATTATATATCTTTTAGATGTTAGAAAAAAATGAGTACTGGTCAATCCTTAAAGAGCATCATAGATGTTGATAAGCTTACTATACCCAATTTCTCATATTGTTTTTGTAACTTGATAATTATTCCTAATAAAGAAAAGAAACTATATGTTTTTTATATTATTATTCCATTAGAGTCTAGTTTTGGATGTAACTAATGAAGTTTAGGAGAGATATCAATGTTATATTAATGATATTAAATAAGCTACATGTGTGATGTTGGCCATTATGTCTCCAGAGCTTCAAAGGAAACATAAGAACATAGATGCTCCTGCTATAATTTTACATCTTAATAAGTTGCTTGGTGTATAAAGTAGGGTAAAGAGATATTAGTTTTCTAAAGCATTATTCATTGCAAGATAGTAGAAGGATCTTCGATAGAGCTACGCATACTGAAGATGATTGACTATATTGAAAAATTAAGCCAATTAGGATTTGTCATAGACCATGATTTAAGCATTGATATGTCATTATAATCTCTTAGTTAGATCTTTTTCACGGTTTGATACGAACTTCCATATGAACCAAAAGTATGTGCCATTTCCTAAACTACTAAATATGATCAAGATTGTAGAGGGACACCTTAAGAAGGAATACATTTATGTTTTTATTATAGATTCTTCTAAGAATGGCTCTAAAAAGAATAAGAATAAGAAATAAAATGCTTTTGCTAAATTACTAAAGGTAAACGGTGGTGTTAAAAAGAACAAAAATGATAAGGGCATGTGTTTTCTTTATGGAATTGATGGACACTAGAAAAGGAATTGTAAAGCTTATCTTAATAGCTTAAAAGCTAAGAAGCTTAAGGACTCCTAAGGGCCTAAACATGCTAGCAAGCTACTTGGGCAAGCCCTTATAGATCAATGAAAATAGTTTTATAAGAAAATGTGTTGGTTTTGCAAGGATATATTTCAACATGGACATTTTGAATAAACTGAGGGAAAGTATACCAATAATGAGACTATCAGTTGAAAATATACTTAAGGAAGATAAAGTGTATGTAAGAAAGATAAAGTGTATGTTATTAATCAATGGGGACCTCCATTTAGAGCTCAAGGAGAGGAATGGAAACCTATAAGAAGAGTTTTGCAAAAAGGGGATAACTTCGGGATAATGGGCTAGGAGGAAGTTAATCCAAAAATTACTAACAACCTTTTACTTGTTGAAGAAAGCCCTCAATCTCAAGTGGATAAAGACAATACCCTCGCTAAGAAAGAGTAGATTTTAACACCAATCAAAAGAACTGAAAATGTCCTTACAATTTCTGCACCACTTAAACTCTAATTTCTATACAAATGGAGGAAGAGCAACCACAAGTAGGAAAAATGGAGGAAAATTTTGAGAAGATGGAAATAAGGAGATCTTTAAGTGCAACATAAAAAGCTCCCAAGGTAAAGGTATTCTAAAATGATTCTTATTATTTGGAATATAAGGGGACTAGACTGCCCATCTAAGCGAAATGCTTTGAGGACTTTGTGTTAAAGGGTTAATTTGTTTTATTACAAATAAAATTAAGAATGAAAACCTGAATAAACTGAACTATTTGGTATTACATTAGAAATTACTCTCTAACCATCAATACCATAGCTTTGAAAGGATTATCATTTGCTACAATGATGATATAGTGAAAGTGAAGCAACTAGAGGAAAATGAGTAGCTTATACATTCCAAAATGATCTTTAAAATGGAGAACTCTTTTATAAATGGAACCTTTGTTTATGGTTTCAACACAACTTCCCGAAGACATGATATTTGGAGTACCTTAAAAAGGTTTAAATAATATTGTTTATGGCCTTGACTAGTTATTGGAGACTTTAACACCACACTCTACATATCAGAAGCTGAAGGTAACTATAATCTACTCAATTACAACATGGATCTATTTAAATGAACTAGGGAGGTAGAACTAACTAACCTTAAATTTGAAGTACACAATTTCCCATGGAGCAATAAGTAATCCTTTGGATGGTTTATTAGAAAAAAACTAGACAGAGTAATGATAAATAGGTAATGGCTAGCACTATTCTTTGAAAGCAAAGCTCTCATCATGGATCCCAACTTCTCTAATCATACTCCAATCTAGATCTATTCACAAAGGTTAGATTTAAATCCCCTTTCAAGTTCAATAACTTTCTTGTCAATGTTAAAGGTTTTCAGAAGGCCATAAATAGAAGATTAGAAGAAGCAATGATTGGAACAAAGGAATTTGTATGCTTGTAGAAACTAAAACCAATTAAACAAGAATTAAAACTTCTAAATGCCAAAAAAGCCAGAATGCTAAAATGGAGATTGAAAATGCTAGGGAAAAACTCCTTTATATATAAAAATCAATTAAAAATAGACCTGGAAATTGGGGCTTATTGAATGACGAGAAAAAAGAACTCAAATTTTTTTTGCAAGTGCTAGATAACCATAATTTTCTGATCCAAAAAAAAGCTAGAGTGAACTAGATAGATAAAGGAGATAAGTGCTTAAAATTTTTCTTCATTGCTTTCTTAGCTAGAAGAAACTATAACAAGATATCCTTTATATCTGATGAAAATGGTGATGTGGTTTGTAAACAAGATGATATCAGAAGGGAAGTAATGAAATCTTTTAAATGTATTTCAGGATTTGAGAGGCCTACAAGCTCCTATTTGGAATCTCTAAGGCAATTTATTTCTATTAGAATCTCTAAGGAAGCAGCTACCAATCTAATTAAACCGTTAGATGACATGAAAATTAATAAAGTTGCGTTCAAAATGAATGGAATAAAAGCTCCAAGACCAAATGGACTTAATAGCAATTTCTATCACAAAACTCCAAACACATCTAAAGTTTTAAAAGAAGTAATGCATGAATTCTTTAATAAGGGAGTTCGACTGAAAGAAATCAATAAGACATACTTATGCTTAGCTCGTAAATCCTCCAATCCAATTTCCTTTAGTGATTTTAGGCCAATTACTTGTACCAACTTCCTTTACATGATCATAGCAAAGTTGTTGGCTTACATAATGAAATCAGTGTTGAATTCCATAATTAATGGAAACCAATGTGCATTTTTTAGCAGTAGACAAATTGGAGACAACATTATGTGCAGGAGCTTATAAATGGATATGCAAGAAAAAAACTCTCCACAAAATTGTGCTATTAAGTTGGATCTTTTTAAAGCATTTGATAGTGTAAACTGGTCCTTCTTGTAGAAACTTGAAATACTAAATTTGCCAAATAAGTTCATCAATTGGATCAAAGTATGCATTACTTGTACCTGCTTTGGTATTCTAATTAGTGGCTTAAAAGATCTATTACAGAGGGACCCCTTCTCTTGCTAGTTATTCCTCATTTGCACGAATGTCTTTACTCTTCTGCTGAAGCATAATATCTCAACTTCCTCTGACTTTAAGTACCACTCCAAATGCAAGTTAGTTTCTCTATCAAGCTTATGTTTTGCAGATGACCTCATCTTGCTAAGTAAAACTGACTTGAACTTTGTCTCCCTATCAATGAACTCTTTGCAAAAATTTAGGGAGCTATCTTATCTTAGGATTAATCTCCACAAAAGCCATTTTATCATGTCAAAGAGAGCTTCACATGCACTTTGTTTTGTTTACATAACTAGAATGACCAAAAATAACCCTCCTCTTATATATCTGGGACTCCTACTCTCCACCAGAAGATTTAGATCTAGGGATTGTTTCCCTTTGATTGCCAAAATTCATAAAAGACTAGGTGTATGGATGAATAAAAAAATGACTTATGGAGGGAAGTTACAACTTTTAAAATCTGTTATATCCTCAATGCATATATACTAGTGTTCCCTTCTTTTCCTTTCAAAGGGTCATATCAAGACTATGGAAAGGATGACAAAGCAATTTTTATGGAAAAATTGGGAGGAGAGGAGAAGTTGCAAAAGTAAGCTGGAAGGATGTTTGTGGATTAAAATTAGAAGAGGGAGGGTTGGGATTAAAAGCTATATAGCAGCAATAAATTTCTAACGTTAAAAAGGATATGAGGAATCTTAATAGAAAAGGAATCATTATGGATTAAGTGGATGCATAGCTATACACTTAAGGGAAACAACCTATGGGTTGTTTTCAACCAACTGTTGAAGTTAAGAAGCTTAGTGGAACCAGATATAACCTATAAAGTAAAGAAAGGAGAAACGGAGAAAAGGCCTTTTTATGGTTTGACAATTAGACTAGCCTAAGGGCTCTTATGCAAAGTCAATAAGCAATGAAAATCTCTCCACCTTTCCTTAAAAAGCCAACGTCTAGGTTCTCATGAAAAATGAAAAATGAGGACTATTCCTAGAGGTGTTGAGAAATAGGATGACAATCTAGCTACCAAATCCAAGAAATGAGGACATCTATTATTGCCATAACTTACGTGTTGATTTGATAAATAGGAAAACCAAGGAACTAATCCAAGGGATTGGATCTAAAGTAGAATGGAGCAATATGATATGGCAAAATAGTCTAAAGCTAAGTGCTAGTTTCCTGTGTGGTTAGCTATGTTGAACAAGTTCAGCACAATGGATAGACTAAGATATCTTCCGAAAGAGGTTGACAATAAGTTCTTTCAAAATTGACTATTTGTCCCTCTGTTAGAGGTGTTCTAGAAATGCCCTACCTAAAACTAGTGCTTCATGTAAAATAGAGGATAAAATTAGAGACCATCTATTCTTCTAATTTAGAATCTCCAAGTTTTGAAGAAGATCACTTAACTAAGCCACTGGCACATCAACTTTGACAACTTAGCTGACTTTATTCAAAGGTTATAGGTGATTCCAACACCTAAGAGGAGGAGAAGGCCTATTTAGTGGCAATGGCTACCTGCTTTCATAAGCTATGGAAAGAAAGAAGTGCTCGAAGATTAATAAGAAAGGAGTAAAACTTAAGCACATTGATAGCCTCAACATTAGCAAGCATAAGGAAGCAATTTATTATCAACCAATTTGCAAGAAAATTTAACAACACACTGGCGTCCTTACGGAGAATTTGAAACCTTAGATCCAAGCTCACTGTATTTTCATTTTCATAGTATTTTGGTACTCTGAAGTGTAGAATGTGGAGGGCAGAGATTGAGAATTTGGAGATTTACTTTCAAAGTATGATCCTTTTGTAACTTATTATCATTGTTTATAATATATTTAGAAGATTTTACTTCTTAAAGAAAAAACTTAATCAATGACAAGATCTATTGTAATCAAACGTTATTTTGTAAATAATATCATAATCCCAATAGTTTAATTTTTCTGACTAAATCTTGATCGATATTCGTTTTGTGTGGCATAACTTGAATCATGATAAATACACGTGGTTGTTTATTATTGGTATTTTCTATAATTTCAGCCAAGGATGATAAGAACCATAAAGACACATACAGTTGAAATATGTGGCTGAATTCAAAGTACAGTTCTGGAATCATATCGGTTATGGAGCTGGAACACCACCGACAAGAGAAAATGTCAATCTGATAGTAGTTTGCAAAACAAAAGCACCCTAAAGGACTGAACAACCTGATTTCTAACAATTCACAGGCCTTGGTAGGCAATAGAGAAAACAAAAGACGAAGGCAAAATCCATCCCAATAGTCAATCCAAATCCAGGCTTCTTCTTCATCAAAATCTTCACCACACCTTCATAAACTCTCTATCTCGATGAAGATCGGAGATAAGAGAGGAAGAGTATTACCCTGAACATTAGGGTTAATTTGAGGAAAAATAATTAAATACTTCTGACAAGCCTACAATTTCTGCATGAGCGAAAACGTGAACAAGGAAAAAAAAACTCAATCCTTTAAATAAGAGTCACGCACATCTCGTTTTTTCTTATTTTAAGCTAATTAACTCTTTTTGGTCTTTAAATAGGTGTGCGATTTTGCAAGAGAGCTTTTGAAATTCAAATAGTTGGAATAAAATCTTTCGACTAACAATTAGACATGCAAGTGTTCAATTGTTTGTTGTTAATTTCTATGATAGTTAATAATTAAAGGGGTATGATTTGAGTAGCATAGTTACAGTGATTGGTGGACCAGTGGGGGTGACTGTATTATCTGGTAAAAGAAAAAGAACAAAGTGATGAACATGGCTTTGGCACCACGTGAGGGTAATAATTAATCTTGATTACTATTTGTAAAGTAAAAGGTCTAGTCTTTGCCACCTGCACTAAGTCCTATTCCTCACTTTTTCTCTTGGATTTTTCCAGGGTTTCCCTCTCCAAACAATTCTTTAAAATCCCACTAACCATTCCCGTCCACCCCTACATACGTACTTCTTTCTTCACTTGCTAGTCACCTATCTTGCTTTGATAGAGATAGCAGTGGAGTGATGTGTGTGTACGTGTGAGGTAGAGACAGGGTTCTCTTCACCCTCTAATATCTACTTATCTGCAGCTTATCACCAAGCGGTCCAGTTTTGGTTACCTGCAGCTCGTAATAATTGTAGCGAAACGTAAGTGACTCTCCAGTCATTCCTTTGTCTTTCTGATCTGAAAGTTGCCTTTTTTCTTCCAGTTTGACTATCCTCATATCAGTACTGTAACTATTTGCTTAACAGAACGGAAACAATGCTTTTGAAAAAGCTCGATCGAGTGTAAGTATTGCTCAGTTTATCTAGCTAACTAATCCTCCATTATTGCTTATTAATGAGAAGTTTTCATGTCCGATATTATATGCAGTAAGCTTGTTAATTTGCATGCGAAAAAAGTGGTTTACTATAACTTGAGCTATTGGATTCTATTCTCTGGGAAAGTAATTCTTTTAAGTTGCTACTACATTGAAATGTACATATGATATATCCATGTTGTGTGCGGTAACGTAGTAACAGAAGGAGTCCTGATCTCGTAGCGTTATCAACTAAAGAAAGAAAAGACCAATTACTTGTAGCAGAAGGAGTAGTCTCGCAGTGTTATCAACTAAAGATAAAAAGACTAATTATTGATGTGAAACACTTACTTATAGGAAGAAGCAGAGAGAAAGAGAGAAGTATGGCTGAACGAAGGAAGCTGCCTGGCTCCCTGGATGCCAAATAAGAGGCTTGTCAACAATCGGTGACTCTTCCTAGTTGGCATCAAAGGAGCCAAGCAGATCCAATTATCAGATTTGTTACTTTCTTCGATCCCAGGTTTGCTACTTCCACTTCTAGTCCTAGACTTCCTTTCCTTCTTATTTTAAAAGTCAAAAGTAACGTTTCCTTCTGTTTAAATATTTATCGTTTTAATTAATAATAAGGATAAGTCATATTGCTTTTTAAATAAAAATTAATTAAATTCTTTGAGAGAAACAAAGTTGAAATAATTATCCTTTTTATATTTTGCATGTGTGTTAGGATACTATGGTGACTTCACCTGTCCCAAAGCTGTAGTGAAGATGGTTACTTGTATGTATTTAACTTTTTAGAACATGTAATTATGCTAGCGATTAATTATTGATTATATGTGAGAATGAAATATGAGAATTCTCCTAAATTTGAGAACATCTCTCGTTGCATTTTCACTTAAAATTTGAATCTTTAATGTTTCCTAATTGTTCACTATTTTTGGAAATTTTAAAATTATTTTAGTAATTAATAAATTTGAACTTTAACAGTTTATATTTGAATAAGTTATATAACCGAATAATTTATTATCCTAACAGAAATAAATGTCTGAATTGTATTATATCAAATTTTTAATATAATATTTAACAATTATTTTCATATATTTCTAAAGATTTAATTTTTAAATTTCCCAACATTAATACAATCCACCAATTTACTAACACGTAGCCCATATCAAATCTCCGTTCTAGTGTTCCAATTCTCACATAAGTATATGGACGAGAATTAATGGAACATGATAAGGACCTCTCAACTCTCAAGGCAAATTAAATTATGAATCTAATGACTTTTTACTTGTCCAATTGGAGGGATTCAATTTGAACGCAGACATACCAAAAGACATAATTGCTAGTGACAGTGAAGCTCTTCGGGCTGAACTCAGTATTACAAGTTGCTGCTTTCTCTATTATCATGTGAAGGTAGTAAGTAACACGAGTGTTTTAAAGTAAAGCCATAAAGTATCCGTCCCCACCCCATCAGTACACAGCATAAACGTACGGCAGCAAGTCCAAATATCGCCTACTAAAGATTGCTCTTTTTTGGAAAAAAAAAAAAAGATTGCTCTTTTTTTTCAATTCACTGTTTTTACTGTGAGCATAATCACAGGATGGAGCAATAGTTGGGGTCATGGACCGAGTAATGATCTCTAAGCTCGTAAACGTGTTGATACGGGCCGAAGGGCCAGTAAGGCTGTATCGGTATAGGCGTTGGTGCTGGATCTGGTTTTTTTTCCTCCTCCTTCTCTACAGGAGCCACAGTTTCCAACACCGCGTATCCTACACGCTTCCTGAGCAGCGATGTAAGTTTTCCTGCGTCCACTCCATCTCCAACCACTTCTATTTTATTCTTATCTGCGCCTCCGATGGCGACCGATTCTACAGCTGTACACAAAACTTTTAACCCCCCCAAAAGAAAAGACAAGAATATCTAGCTATATATACCACTTTGTGATGCTTGTGCTTATTTACCTGCAAAGCTAACTGCAATCTTCATGGCTTTGGAGCGGGACTTATTGCCATTGAAGGTCACGTTGATCACTAATTTTTGCTGACAAAGGAAAAAAGAATAGTTAAAAAAAGGAACAACATGCATCTGGAGAGTGCATCAACATATTCAATATTGATACCTTCATTTGTCTGAAGCTACTAACGGATGTGGTCGGTATTCTTAACTTAAAGTTGAGAGGGCAATCAATTACGTCCCTTCGGTAACGGCGCTAGTGTTTATATACAAAGCCAAAGCGGACTAAATCACCTTATACTATTATTCCGTAGCTATTATGTTTTATAAAATTCATCCATTTAATAAGATTCACAAAAATTAAATTATTATAAATAAGCGGATAAAATTAAGTAGAATAAAAGAACGTCCGACAAGGGACCATGCAACAATAAATAAATTCAGACTGCCCAAGTCAAGTCAGTCAACTCAAGAGAAAATAAAACGTGTACGCTTTCACTGCTCACTAGGGCCCACCTCCAGTCACTTCTACTTGGTGTTTATCCATCGTAAGTGCATATTATATATATATATATATATATATATATATATACATCATGTCATATGCTATTTCATATAGTTTCTTCATATATATATATATATATCTATCTATCATGTCGTATGCTATTTCATATAGTTTCTTCATTTAAAGAAAGAAAGAATTTAGTTCTTATTTTAAATTTTGAAATATTAACACCACAAAATATACTTTAATATAACATAACTTAAATGATTTGCTTTTATAACTTAAATTAAATATTCAGAAATGGTAGGTATTTAATAATGAAAAATATGCTCAATGTTAATTTGATATTTTAAAAATAAAATAACTGTTCAATATTTATAAATTAATACAAATGAAACTTGTTAATCAAAAGGAGATGATTGTGCATAGGAAAATATCTTAATCTGAAAAAGATAGTTTCTAATTGACCAATAACAAAATGGGAAGTTAACCGTGATGAAGTTGAATTCTGGTGACGCAATCAAATGGCACAAGACTTGGAATAGTGAAAGTTTGATTTTAAGTTTAAGCAAAGTTTGATTTTAAGTTTAAGCAATCACAAAAGACTAGTATTTACTTATTCATTTAGCCTAGTTTGATTGCCCCTTGATTTTAAGTTTAAGCAACTAGAAAAGACTGGTATTTACTTATTCATAGTTTGATTGCCCCTTGATTTTAAGTTTAAGCAATCAGAAAAAGACTAGTATTTGCTTATTCATTTAGCGTAGTTTGATTGCCTTTTATTTTCTATTGTAATTTTTAATTTATATTTTTAGTTATTGCTTTTCTTTTAATTAAAAATAAAAATGTTTAATTATTAATGTAAATGTAATTATATTTTATTACTAATGGCAATTACATATTAAATAAAATTTAAATATAAATTTATTTTAATCCTTTATATAATATTTATTAATAAATTATCTATCAAAATTATTTTATTTTATTAAATAATATTTATTTAAAATATTTTCTAATTATCTGCAGCTTATCACCAAGCGGTCCAGTTTTGGTTACCTGCAGCTCGTAATAATTGTAGCGAAACGTAAGTGACTCTCCAGTCATTCCTTTGTCTTTCTGATCTGAAAGTTGCCTTTTTTCTTCCAGTTTGACTATCCTCATATCAGTACTGTAACTATTTGCTTAACAGAACGGAAACAATGCTTTTGAAAAAGCTCGATCGAGTGTAAGTATTGCTCAGTTTATCTAGCTAACTAATCCTCCATTATTGC
>JANVCQ010000009.1:8515141-8533029 GCA_025531925.1 Erythroxylum plowmanianum | reverse complement strand
GGCGACGAGTAAATAAATGTTTGATAATTATCATTAATATCTAATTTCATATGAGACATTTGAATTAGGTTTTTCTTATATTATCAACATAAAATTAAATCATTACCAAAAACCTAATTAACCCTATAAACGAAAACCAGAACGATAAAACATTAGATATATCTATCGGTTTCTCACGTACTCCCAATCTTCCAATCCTCCGTCTTGGGCTGTGTTATTTCTCAACGTATTCCACCATGGTTAGTCCTTTTTCGATCTCCACTCGTTTCAAGCTTAATTGACGATTTTAGTATCTAAAAGGCCTTTGCATTTGCAGTCTATGAGAGCAGGAGCTGGATTAGGAGGAGGAGGAGGCAGAGATCGATCTCGAAGAGATCTTCCGTTGTCTCGCTTCGAAGAAGGCGGAGTTACCTCGAAGCGAGGAAATAATCCGCCGTCGAGGCATCTGTGGATTGGCAATTTGTCTCATAGCATATCGGAGAACGATCTCACCGATCAGTTTATCCGTTTCGGAGAGCTTGATAGCGTTGCTTTTCAGGCCGGACGGAGCTATGCTTTTATAAACTTTATGAACCATGAGGATGCTATTGACGCCATGAAGGCTCTCCAAGGTTTTCCTCTCGCCGGCAACCCGCTTAGGATTGAGTTTGCAAAGGCGGTTAGTGATGCCTCTCTTTCGTCTGTTATTTTTATGGGATTTGTGTGTACATGTATATTCTTTCTTGAATTCAATTCATTTGATTGCTTTGGAGCAATAATTGCAGCTTCTTTATACAACGGCAAAGGAAGAAGTTGAGCTGTTCTATCATACTAATCCTCGAAAGATATTAAAAAATAAAGAAATTCATTGGCTTAATTACTTGAAGAAGGAAAAACAGCCCCTACTACACGTTTGATAAAATTAATTAGAAAGAAATAATTAAAAAAAGATTCACAGACAGATGTTGAATACATATAGTAGTACATGCTCCATGACTAGAAAGAAGAGCTCAGCATCAATTTTATTAGCAATTCAGTTGCAGGACTATATCTTGGATCTCTAAAAGCATTATACCCAGACAAATGCTAGTCCATACGTTTATAATTAACCCACTTGGACTTGAACCTGACTAGTAGACTGGGATGTACTCTTAGATCTTGCCATCAGGCCAAATCCCTAATGTCTTATGCGCCCATAAATCAACATACCATAAACAAGGTTCTCCAACTACGAGCTGCATAATGATTTATCTTTACTGTGTTTCCAGCTAGTTTAAGTTTCGTATCAATACTAATTTAGTCGTTCAAAAGCATAATACGTCGTGTTCATAACTCTCTGTCATTCTTGTAATGGAAAAGACCATTTCATCTGCAGGTTCCAAATTTCCTTTTTGAGTTTTGAATTGCATCTAAAACTTTGAAGTTCCTTCATGCGAGGTTCTTATACTGGACCTAATCGTCTTATGTGGTTTTAGAATCTAAATCAATGAGGTATCCAAGAAAGCAATAAAAACCATATAAAATGAGGCCTTCTAACTTATCCAAGTACTTGAGAATTTGAGTGCATTAGGTTTAATGACTAACACTATGTAATCATGTTATCTAAAGTGCCTTTCAGCCACTCAAATTTCAAAAGATTACAGCCCACTTTACAGATTAAGAGAATAGGAGAACCATGTGGCTTAAGTACAGCGGTTCCTTTTCCTGCCCATATTATCCATCTTCTAGTCTGCATGTTAAAATTTGTTTACAATATTCACTGAATAACAACTTTACAAGTGGTAGATGTGAGGCTTCCTTAAATTATCGATCTTTCTTGTAACCTGCATATTAAAATTTGTTTACCCTGATAATGGCAAAAGGTTGTTCATTATTCACTAAGTTAAAGTGCTAACCAAGTGGGAATAAATATATATACTAAATTTATGATTGCTTCCACACCATCTGAGTCTGCAGCATCCGAAACCATTGGCAGAATTGAGTTCAATGTAACTTGTACTGGATTTTTCCATTGTTAAAGATGATGACTGCATTATCTAAGTCTAGCTTTTTCTTTATTATTTCTCACTTGAAGTAAACTTTTGAGCAAGAATATCACCATGATTCGCAAATGACATGCCATATTTTTCCAGAAAAACTATCCTATGATGAGCAGAATAATATGGCAATTTATCATCAGCAAGTCTTAAGGCCAAGCAAACAACAAATACAAAAGAAAAAAGATCTCACCTTGCAGGGACTGGTATCATGAGCATAATGTTTTGACCAACATCTACCCCTAATTCAACTCAACCTAAATGAACTAGAGGAAGACCTTGAAAGTAAACATTTATTGCAGTAGGATTGTGGAGTGATAAGGAATCTCATGAATTGTAAATATTTTCCAGAAATGATTCATGAAGATAAAATGTTTCTGTCCAGATCACTCACTTTCCCTTGTAATGTACCTTACAGAAGCTTGATTGACAATATCATTATGTTTCTCATCACTCATCTAAATCTGTAAGATAAGATGGCATGAAAAAAGTTTGAACAGAGAAAAAAACTTAAGACTTGATAATTGCAAGAAGACAGTGCAAATTGGTTTAGCAGCCTTGATATACACAGTGAAGTAACCCAGTCAGATGAAAAGTCTCAGACCCAGATATTATGCAGCTGTTATATCCTCTTCATTTATTTCTTAATAGTTGTTTGCAACATTCAAATGCACAAAAAAGAAGTATATTAATCATGCTTACAAAATTGAATGGCAACTTCAACATATATGACAAATGGTCTCTGCTAAAGCTGATTATTTCACTTGTTCAGAATCTTGTAGAGGTCCCAGTTTCATGATTCTTGTAATTTCCCAGCTGGATGATAATCATGGTGGGAGTGAATTTCGGTTATTTATGAGGGCTTAAATCAATGTTCTATCCATGGTTAATTTCATTTATAACTTTCACCATTTTCTTTCAGATTACGACAGAAAGATTGAACTAGTACTTGCTAAAACCAACAGTATTTTCTTTTTGCAGCTTGGAAATTTAACTAGTTGGTTAAATGAAAAATAATTAATTTCTGGCAAACTGCTAAAAGAAGAAGAGAAAAGGAAAAGAAAGCAGTTGTGTACTCTTTGTGAACTTGTACCCTTTCATGAACATTTTTTAGATGTCAGATAACTTGATTGATTACTTGATTTGTGATATAGTTTTTAAAACTTAAAAATGTATGGAATTTGATTCTCTGGTTATCAAATTTTGGAGAGAAGAGGGTGCAAATATGGTGAGAACTCAATCCAAATTTATATGAAAAATGAGATTCACATACTAATTGAATATTTCTTGTTAATTTATGCAAAATATAAAATTACATCGTTAACGTTTTGTTTGTAAGAAGTCAAAGTCTGGTATTTTATTTTGTTTTGGTTATGATGCTTCATTCTGTTTTGAAAGAATAATACCTATGTGATTTTAAAGCATATATATAGGATAATTGATTAGACTGGATTGTTATGCAGTTGGGATTGGAGCACTTTAAGATATTGGAACATGAGCTACCAATTATGTAATTTACATGATGCAGATTGAGAAGATTCCTTGCATCTGAGAAAGTTCAACTTTAGAGTTTGTGGAAATAGTAACAGTTTTATTTACAGTTCCAAATCTTAAGTGCTTTATGCCCATTATTCAAGGTGCAAACTCCCCAGTTATGCATGGATGACGCCTAGCTCAATGACCACTTCATGTGCATTGAAGCATTGTTGTCTTTAAATTCTAAGTTGTTTTCAAACAGAAAACCAGATACATTTGGCTTTTCAAAGCAATGTTTGGTTGTCAGTCATCTTGATGACATTCTTCTCTCAGGATAAGTCAACACCGTCACGTGGTGAAGATTTTGTGCAACGGGGAGATGAGCAAAGATCTACATTGAGAGGATCTCCCTTATCTCAGAGAGACTTTAGAATGCATGATGCTAGTCCTGATTCCTTTTACCCAGACAGATCCAAGATGAGTGAAAGAAGTACAGAACCTAGTGAAGTCTTATGGATAGGATTTCCTGCTTTACTGAAAGTTGATGAAATGATATTACGAAAAGCTTTTTCACCATTTGGTGAGATTGAGAAGATTACTGTATTTCCAGGTCGTAGTTATGCTTTTGTTCGATTTAGAAGTGTATTGGTCGCTTGCCGAGCAAAAGAAACTCTTCAGGGTAAATTGTTTGGTAACCCTCGCGTGCATATTTGTTTTGCAAAGAATGAAGCTGGATCATCCAGTAGTGGAAGGACGACATGCTCTCCGTATCTTAAACCAAATGGTCGACCTGGAGGTTCCGAGACCTTTCAACAGGATAGGAGTTTTGGAGACTCAAATGCAGATCCAGGCCTCAGGTATCATTTGATGAACTTAGATGCTGGAGAATCTGATATGTATGGTTTTAACAGGAAGGATGCCATGTACCCTGCTGGGGGTGATACATTTGATGACTGGAGGTTTGAAGAAGAACTAGGACCACCACCAGATGTGTACGAACGCCGTGGTAGCCCTCCAAGGAGTAGTAGTGCTCATTTCCATGAATTGTCTCAGAAATTTCCAAAGAAGGATCATATTTTGGAGGAACCATGGGACTTACCAGAAGATTCCCATCCCTTTCACGAGGCCAAAAGACTGAAGACTGGCTCGTTTCCTCCTGATAAAGAGCTACCTGAGTATGCTCTGTCCGAAATAGAGCATGAGAAGCAAGTTTTTCCTAGGGCATTCTCTGACTTTCCTCAACCTGAGGCCTTTGATAAGAACTATGAGACCAGATCTTTTGGTTATAATCCAGTATCCGAACGTCCAATTAATTTATCCCTCCCTCACAGAGAAAGGACTGACCGCTGGAAAGCTTCCCTTGACAACTTTCAAGTAAGTGATGTTTCATTGCCATCAAATCCTATTGGCAGGAAAAGGTTCACTCCTGAGCCAGAACAGCCCTCTTTGAACTTGTGGAAATGGGAAGGAACCATTGCAAAGGGAGGAACTCCTGTCTGTCATGCCCGTGCCTTTCCTGTGGGAAAAGTCCTGGATGTCATGCTGTAAGTGCTAAAATTGTCTTGCATTTTTTATGTAATGATGCATCAGTTGGTTTTGGTATCAGCTGGTTATATGCTTTTGATTAATGATTTTATTTAGTGGCAAACTGCCCCATTCCTCCCATATTCCATTTTTTTTAATTACTATATTTTTTCTCTTTTTTCCTCTTTGTTTTTTTCAAAAATTTCTGCCCATGTTCTTATTCCCCTAAAGCATTGTTCTTATCAATTTGCACTCTATGAAATAGGAGGATTCATTTGCCTGAGCAGTACCGTAACAAATGTAGTATGTTAAGGTCATAAAAACTATGGTTTCATCGGCAGTTTAGATCATGCTGGTTTTCTTCTGCTATCCCTCTGCACAAATCAAATATTGCTTGTTGTTATTAACCATATTTAGCTTAACTCTGACCCTTTGAAGCCCAACCAATGGATAAAACTAACAAAATAGATGTTTTATCAGTTATATTGCTGTTCATTGGCTAATCATTGTGCCTCTTGGTGCTTAATTCATTTTGTGAATATCCTATTTGATTAATTCTTTCTAGGTTTTACTCAATATTTATCAACTTTGATAGTTGAACATATTAACATTATACAGCTTTTTAATAGTGCAAATCAGAACATGATACAGCCTTTAATAGTGCAAATCAGTTAAATTTAAGCACCAAAGGGGAAAAAATGAGGTTAAATTTCTTGTACCTGTTCTGGAAGCATGTACCAAACAGTTTTTTATGGCTAGATAAAACGCACTCCTACATTTACTTACAATTCCGCTTCATGACTTTTTGTTTCATCCCTTCATTGTTGTTCTTTTGTGGCAGTCACTGTTTAACACTTGATACTTTGCTGCAGGCCAGATTTTCTGGATTGCACAGCAAGGACTGGGTTAGACATGCTTGCAAAGCATTACTATCAAGCTGCTTCTGCTTGGGTTGTATTCTTTGTCCCAGCTAGTGATGCTGATATTGGTTACTATAACGAATTTATGCATTATCTGGAGGAGAAGCAGCGTGCTGCAGTTGCTAAACTTGATGATATAACCACGTTGTTTCTAGTACCACCATCTGATTTCTCGGAAAAAGTTTTGAAAGTACCTGGGAAACTGAGCATCTCAGGTGTTATTTTGAGATCAGAGCATCCTGGTTCAAATGTTCGGCCCCACCATATAAATGAGAAAAGGAATGCAAACATAGTGTCCTTCCGTGGGGATTTGCAATATTCAAAGGTATCTTCATCTTCAGGAAATCTTCCTTCAGTCAGACCTTCCCATGACTTGGGAAAATCAGGAGCTGATCCACCTTATCTGGTTAATGAAGCTCTACCGGCTTCATCTGCTCCATCTCATTTTGTTGGAGATCCATATGATTCATATGAACAAAGACATGAGTATCCACTCCATCAGCACAAGTTGCGTCCCGACTGGTCTCCACATCATGCTCACGACCCCCTTTTAGGTGACAAAAACATACCATCCCAGCAGTCCGTTGTTGATGATCCACTCACTCATAAGCGTCACTCAGCTACAATGCCAAGGGTATTGCAAGAGAACAATTCTAGTGATCACGTGGGTAGAATGTTAAGTAACACGGAGCTTCGGAACAACCAATTCTCTTGTCAAGAAACTAAATCGTCTGTTTCTTCATCCATGCCTATCACCAGCCTCCAACCACAACAACTTGCACAATTAGCATCTTCTCTTCTTGGGCAGCAGAGGCAATCAGGGAACAATCCAAATGCATCAGCAGGGGAGGATTTTAGGCACAAAAATACGGTGTATCAGTCTGAAAACCAATATATAGTTGCACAGCATAATCAATCAGGCTCTGGCATTCTACCATCCCAGTTTGGTGAAATGCAACAAATACAGCAGCAGCAACAAACTTCAAATGTGCTGCCAGTGGTGCCATCCCCGGTACAAAGAGAGCATCAAAGTGGTCAAGGTAATCAACAGATGCAAGTGACTGGTACACAAGAAGAAGCAGATGTAGACCCACAAAAACGCTTGCAAGCAACATTGCAGCTTGCAGCAGCTCTTCTTCAGCAGATCCAACAAGGGAAAGGAAATTCATAGGGGTGGAAGTTGGCTTCACCAGTATGTCTCGGCTAGTAGCAATGATTGGTTGGTTATAGCTGTGGTGTTTTGTTGTGATGTGTCTTGACACCTTCTGCAATGTCATTAGTGGTTATATTGCTATAGTTACTTTCTGACTTTTTCCTTTACAATGGTATCAAGTCAATCTTATTGATCCCTTAAGTTCTATCCCATTTCTTGTCCGGTTGCACCTCTCAAATTTGGAAAGATTTCAGTTGAAATGCTAGAACAACTAGCCCGTCAAAACAAAGCAAACTGGAATGTAGGTGATGTTTGTTGCTGATTTAACAACAGATTGTCACATTGAGAAATATCTGCAATTGCATAAGCCTTTTTCCTTTTATTATAAAATTTAATGATTTACATAATTCAACTGCAACATATACAGAAACTATACACCCTCACTCTCTCTAGACGTAGAAGTAAGTAATAGTGTCTGTTGGGTTAGCTGCATCTCTGCAGAGAATAGATCGAGCTTCAATTACTGAACGAGGAGGCTCGAAATCTTTCTCTTGCATTGAATTTCCAAGAAGTCGCTGCATCTGGGAAGCAAATGTGTCATCCAGTATCTGAAAACAATAAACGAAGCAGTAAGCAGTTTTGAGTTGCTGAGATTTTTTTTTTAACAATATATACATATGTGTGTGTATATATATATATATTCGACTTACCCCAAGAGCATAACAAGAGCCATTATACCACACTCTGTTCTCCTTCCTGTCTTCTAGGAACTTCAAAACAATCTAAAAATAAAAGAATGTATGAAATTAGAATTTCATAACATAAATGGGAACCTCTTCTTCAGTAGTAATGTCTTCTACCTGTCCCATCTTATCCCAGAATCCACGACAGGTTGCAACAAATATTGGAGTGGTGAAGACCTCGTGAAGGTTAGATATAGACTCAACCAGCTGCGAACTCAGCAACCGCATTCTTTCACGTACATCACCTTCTCCATCTTCTTCCCTTATTTCCTCCAATATTCTCTTCAACCGTGTGTTTCGATTTGCTTGCATCTGAAACAGTAAGATGATACCATCAGATCAGACACATCTTTTCCTTTATAAAATGTCAATTTACACATATATCTGCTTACATTGCTAACAAGTTTCTCCACAATTGCCAGCAAGTAGTTTTTGTATTTTGTTCGCAACAGGACTGTGATTCCATTCATATGTTCTCCGAAAGGTGATTTCTTGTCGCCCCCCACAACAGGCAGAAGATAGGAGGCCCAAGACTTTAAGATATCTTCAACTCTACAGTGTAAGACGTCAAGAATTCTCTTTATGGTGTTGAGGAAAATTCCCAGCTGCAGAATAAAATAAAAATATAGAGCATGATCAGAAATATATGCATGCATTTGAAAAATCGTATGATGATGGTATACGATACAAAACTCACTTGATGAGGTACGTAATATATTGCCACTGATTGTCTTCTTGTGAGTTTCTGAACATGCATATTAAGCCTCTTGGGGATGCTGTCTTTCAAAGGAGTGAGTATGTCATTGTATTGTTTCTCCAGTGCTTTGATTACTGCCCTTTCGACATCAGCAACAGCCTTCCAGAATGTCATAACACAGTGACTTAGAATACTAGCTTTTTACATTCATGCACGAGTATATGAGTACATGTGCCAGAGGGAGCACTTCTGGTTCCTTACATTTTCCAGAATCAATGAATATTGAGGCCAGCGGTTGATCACCACCTCGTATTCAATAAGAGATTCCCTAATTTTCTCGTACATTTCTTCAGCAAATGGCGACGTGGAATGGTTTGTTGTTACTCCAGCCCATGCTACCTGCAATAGTGGGTTACCGTTTAATTACATTCAAGTTTGGTTGTAAATGAAACTACAACAATAAGAAAAACAATAGCCATTAACGCTTGTGGCTTCACCAAAAGATGATCTCTACTTGGGATTTTAGTCTAATAAGATCTTCTTCATGAAGATTTGATGACAGCAGCCTAAGATTTCAACGCTTGCATATCATGTCCATATATATATATATACACTACCTTTTCTGCTTTGCACCACTCAAGCAAGTTAAGCTGCATATCCTGTACCCACACCATTATGTAACCGTGGAATAGGCCCCTCGAATCCACACAACCCTGCATTGGACTGAAAAGATTGGAAGATGGCATGTGAGTATTAGTTGCTTTTTCACATATTTTCTGTACGATGAAAATCACTGACTCACTTCCTTATGACTGTGCACCTATAACCCTTTTTCTAGATACAATCAGATGAATTTTTGTTAACTTTTCCAACACAAACCTGATGTTCCATAAATCAAGATCCCGCTCAAAATCAGCAATTGCTATTAGAAGTTCAGTTACATGTGGCTTTGGGCTGGAAGGAGTCCAGGTAGATAAGAATGATCTAAGCCTATTACAAAGCTCAGTGCTATAAACAGCTGCTGCAATGTTTGACAAATCTATAGAGCTGCAAGAAGGACAAACACGAATAGTGGAATTATGTTATCAAAGCAGGACATGCTAGCATCAGTGCATTAACATCTACCCAAAACTAAACCAAGCATACAATTGACTAAAACAAAGAACAGAACACTTTGAAGAAATTATAGCTGTAAATTTTAGTAGCAGATGACAAATCATAACAACCTGCATGCATTATAATTGCAAATTTCTCATAGACTGGTAACCTTTATATATACCTTGGCAGTATGTGTTGGTTGTGGATCTTGATGTCTGCCTGAATTTCTTTGCCAATGTTTAGACAAAGATTCTTCATTTTTAAATAGGCCGTGGAAATGGTGATGGAGTCCATTAAGAAACCTTCAGAATTGCTGGACACAAACTCATCAGTTTCCATCATGTGCTTTCGACACCTTTTCTTTGCCGCTGTCTGCCATAATTGGCCATTTGATTCAGACCTTTTGTTATATGCTTGATGTATCAGATAAAAATACAAATGCAGCAAGAGTAGCTATGAATCTGGATGAGGGTAATGTCTAAAACTAGTTTGGTTCCTGAAGGCTCTTTTTTGACTGACATTGATATGAATGTGTTCATGTGATTGGGATGGTGTATGTGTTAGTGCATGCAAGGAATGAGATGCAAGTGTCTAAACTCTAATGAAGATTACAAACACTGACTCATGATGGTAGACAACTCTGAAACAATACTTCCAAAGTAGTCCTTCCCAAGAATAATTGTTTCTCAACTTACCTGTAAATAGTTTCTGAGCATATTTTGTGCATCTTGGGAAAGTATATCATGAAGAAGGCTGTAGACTTTCACAGCAGAAGCTAGAGCTGGTGCTGCAGACTCTTGAATTGGACCAAAAAGGTCTGCTAACCCAGAGGGGGAGTTCTCATCCAGGGATTTGTAGTTTTCGAAAACACATGCCAAGAGACTTTCAATTTGGGTCTCACTATCTATCAATAAACTTTTCTGCAACAGATTATAGTGTCTATTAGGATTTGTGCTACAGAAAAAAACAGAAAACATTTGCTTCATTCTGACGTTAAAAAGTACCACATGGTGATTTTAGCATTGAAGAGAAATCATGCCAATCTACACCAGGGAAAACAACTAACACAAAAACAGAAGATACTACTATTTTAGGAATATCTTGACTGAAGAACCAGACTTCACAACACATATGAATGGCCACCATGCCCAATAAAAGCCAGAAACTATCTTATCTTGATGTTAATTATTTGGGGCATCAACATGCTTGCTTTTTTGTTCCTTAAACTAACATGCTTTACTAGGCAAAACAAAAAATCGCCAAGGCTACATTCACTTAGATAGTTTCTTGCTAAAACACTAAACTGGTTATCCTCGATTTACAGATAGGAAATTAGATATCATGTCATTTGAGAGGTTAACTATTATGTCTCTTGTCATTGATTATGTACATTGGAGTTGTAGTTTTCCTTTTCCTTTTATTGAGAAGTGAAAGTCACAATTGCACAATTAACTATAAACATTGTTGGAGACCTTGCGTGGAATTTAATTGTAATTATGAAGTTGCCTAACTGGTTCTTCTTAGAGCATCTACAGCTTATTTTATAAAACAATCATCAATATTCTAGCTACTCGGACATCACAGGTAATAAGAGAATTGATTATGTAGGAAAGATATTATTCTGAATAGAATCAAAAAAAGCATCGGAATGAGAGGGCCTACTTCCTGCCTCGTCAAAATTTTCTCTGTCCTGGCCTTTATGATGGGTACAAGTAACTCATTGATAAGGTCTAAGCAGTGCCTTGTTGGCATGGCAACATTCATGACGTATGAAAGATATCTGCAGATAGATGAATGAAAATTATTTAGGAAAATTAGGAAACGGAATATTGAAGCATCAGATTATGGCTGTAAGTACCTCAACTTTGTGTATGAATCAGAAACTCCATAGTAGTTGGCAAATTCAGTCAACAGCCACTTCCAAGGTCCATGCAATCTCAAGTTTCGCGAATGAAAATGTTGTGCACGCATAGAAGCTTCCAGTAGTAGATCATAGGCTAGTGTTTCAACGACAGGTCCACTCTGAGCAGTAGCACAAGCATTGAAAAAGATGAGAGCCATGGGTGGAGGTATGGACAAAAGCATACATATAGCCAAGATAAGCACTGGGTAACAATGAAGCATAAGTATAAGCACACTGACTAGCCTCATCACCCATGAAACGTGCAATTATTAAGGGAAACGAAACTGATCTATAACATAAAATTCTTGAGACACATGTAACTGGAAGTATGTGATAAAGCTGTGCCTCTCAAGTATTGGCATGTGGATTGGAACCCAGAAACTAGATGTTAATGGTAATGGAACCTTTTCTAACTTAATGTTTAAAGTTTAAAAATGAAACTGCAAGCACAAGCCTTTCAGACACGAGACTCTGCTCAGCTGATTTGACTTTGAACAATCTGAACCTTTATATTGTTAGTCTCTTCACATGTTATATTGCCTCCAACAGAAAGCTGTATTTTCCCTACACATTCTTGATCATCATGGTACAATGTCCACCACCGGATTCTGTCACCCTATGGATAGAAAACAACAAATAGTCAGTAGAAAAGCCAGCGTCATCTCAGTCGAGGCATGATTTCAACAGAACTTACTGGATTGTCATTTAAGGATGAAATTGGAATTGATGCTCGACCCTGGATCATTTTCTTTGTGTCTTGAACTTCTACCAAAAGAGCATCTACTTCACTTTCTGGAAAACTAAATTAGTAGTGCCTGTGAGAATTTTGCCATCCATCCCAGTTATATCTAGATTCTATAAAAAATGGTATCACATTGTTCTCATCACAGTCTCCAACCCCAATCCCAAAAGATTTCTCTACTTGTAGTTTGATTGACAAGTTTGCAATGTCATTATATACCCACAAGTTTAGTAACTATCATGTTTTTAAAATATAGACCGGGATCCACTCCACATCTTTGTTTACTGTTCTTTCCATTATCATAATGATGTTCTCAATTGAAAAGTAAAACACTTCAACTAAGTCCATTCCAAATCAGTCAAAGGGAAGGAAAGAACTTACAAGACATGGTAATCCCCACTTCCAGGATGTAAGCAAACAGTAGAACCTTGTTCACCCTGAGCATCTTCAGAAGCACTCTTGAGTTTGAACATACACGAAAATTGCTCTGCAACCATGACAGTTTTACACCTTTACCTCTCCATCAACAGTAAGCATTGTGGAAGTATCTGAACTTTTCATATATCAATTTACTGGGGTAAAACCAAAAAGTAAACTTCCAAAGCCTTTTAAAGTTTGTAAGTTTTTGTTCCATTAAACACAAACCTTCCGAGGTTACAGAAAATGAAGCCAGTTTAAGAGAATTCATCCTGGTTTTCACCAAAGATGAAACATGCCTAACATAATCTTTCCCCGCTTGCAGGTAGATTGCACTGCGCTGTGAGGCTGTACTTTTGAGTTTCTGCCTTGGAATGATTCGCACCTTTTTAACTGTCATTTTTAGAGAAGAACATAATTAAATTAAAATGAAAGAGGAACAAGTTTTGATATTTATGAATTCAGGTTTTCAGCATAGCATCTTTTGCATCACCGATCAATTCCCTAACATGCATGAAGCAATGTAACTCAGACATGCTTTCGAATGATAGGATCAAGATGAAAGCCAGAATTCAAATATATCTGTAGGAACATCGAGTAACTGATATTACCTTCCACTTTTATCTTTCCAACGACCTTCTTTACCTTCAAAGGGAACATCTGTTCAGTATTCACTGTTGCTCTTGCTTGTATTGGTTGTACGCATTTTGGTTGCAATAAAAAATTATGTAGTCTGCATTTCGGAAATTGGTAGGAGAGAAAATCCATTCAGAATTGTAAACTTTCCATACAGGAAGTGAGATAGATATCTATAGAAGCTATTTAAAATTATGAAGAATGTAAGCAGAAAAGGCATACCCGAAGGCTCTTCTAAGCACCAGGCACTCATCCTTGAGAAAATGAGGAGCCTCAGCTGATCCCCTAGCCCATGCATATAGAGCTAAGCGAATACAAGCATCATAAGCTATTAAAGTTTGCCAAGCGTGTTGGCCACTGCAACAGGTAATCTGGAACTATTAGAAAAGAACTTAAACACACCACACACTTGCATTTTATGTTTTAAAATTCGTCATGATTATGCTGAAGTTGTAACCGTATTGTCTTAAAATATGCATTTTAGTGCCTCCGATTCGAATTATTTTTAAGCAGAAACATCAACAAACAAGATGTGGGCAGTCAATATTAGTAGTTTATAAAAACTAGCAACAGAGTTCTGAGCATTTCACTCCTCCCTTTACAAAACTTAAGCAGCTTTAATAGCTTGTCTCACTTTGGAGTAGAAATAAACTTGGATTGTACCTTGTGTTATAGTCCAAGGTGTTCGTCTCCCAATATGGCGTTTTCTCTTCCGTTTCTACCCTGTCAGAGGCAACTTCAAAACCCTTAGCTACAAGTTGTGCGGTGGGAACAGAATGAAACAGAAAAAGGTAAAAGTGCTCAACAGTCTAATAAGTGCAACCTCTCAACACATTCATCTTCCTGGGCAGATTGCGATGTCCCATCAACCAAGTGTTCTTTATTTCTGTTGGAGTCCTCCGAATCTCTGCCACTGAAAACCCCTTTCCTGATTTTCTCAAAATCTGTTTCAACCGTAAAGCTCGGTCCTTCACTTCCAATATCCATCATCGGTGGTGCACTAGGAGTCCCCAATTCACCCGTAGTTGTAGAGTTGGCGTGAGCAGCCTACAAAAATAGCCAGCAAAAGTCACCACGGATAAAACCCAAAACACTGAACGACGTGAGGCTCACTGAAAAAAACAAAAGACTATTTATGTACAGCAAGAAGTACCATATGTGCATTGTGCAGTTGAAATCGCTCCCGAACCGGGCAACTTCCTGCTGGAGCTGATTGATTTTGAGAAAGTTCAGTTACACCACAATCACCATCTGTTGTAAGCCTTCTAAAGTTGCCAGGCACCTTAATTTTCAAGTCCTCTTTCAAAAATCCTCTATTCAACTTTGGTTTCGGCCTTTGTACAATTATCTCCTCTTCGTTCTCGTAACATTCCACGGCTGGTTTCTCCAAGTAATCTTCGTCAGTGAAACCTACTTTAACTTCCTCATCATCTTCTTCAGAGTAGTTCCCACCGACGTAATCTGAAACAGAGGCCACACTCTCATTGGCATCTTCGTCGAGTGAAGGAGCCACCAAGCTACGAGGTGTTAGCAGCCCGGAATGGAACTTGAGTGGGGGTAAAAGGTGGGCAGAGCTAAAAGTACTGGAATTGTATAAAAGAGGAGATTTTGGACGTGAATCCATCGGAGATTTTGGGAACGAGTCATGTGGCGATAACTTGTCTGTTAATGGAGACAAAGGAGATCGAACGCGAGGCTCCTCTACCTCCGATCCCTGTAACCGAGCAACATAACGCATAATGTTCAAAGAAGCTTCTCAATTTCATTAGTAACTGATTCAAATCGACCCAGATCGACTACGGTAACCTTAATAACTCTAGGAACTTAAAAAATCTTAGAAAGAAATGATGAAAACTGTAGAAGAAGAAATTGGTAAGAAATGGATACCCTCTTGATCCAGTTGATTGCTGATTCATCCAAACCTTCGGTGAACATCTTTTTCAATACACGGTGGGTTTCAATGGGAAGAAGATAGAGAATGCTTGCTTGCTGAAGTCAGTGCCTGAGAGAGAGATAGATGAGAGCAGAAGCAGAACAGAAGGAAGGGAGCGTTCGTCAGAAACTAGAAAGTGAAATGTAGGATTTTCAAATGGTAACGGCTAGTTTGACCATGTTTTCGCTAATATGCAACCTCGTAGTCTCTCTGCCACCACAAGCTGACGTAGGCTTTTTAAATGGCGTTTTAGTCAGCTTATAAAGAGGAGGAGACGCTGCTTCTTGTTAAACGCATCGCTCCTCCCTTAGCTTTGATTCCTCATTGACCAGCTCGCGTGCTTTGTTATAGAGTTCAATGGTGTCATAATAGGCGGGATCGAGACAGAGAGCTGCTTCGCAATCACAGATGGTGGAGATGGAGTCTCGTGAAACGCTGCTAAAAAATGTGGCAACTGCATGTCTGGCTTGAACTTCTCATCCATTAAAGTTGAAACAACATCATAGCAGCTTCAATAGTGCAAAGTTTCTCCATATGAAGGTTCAGTACCAAAGATGGTATCGAATAATCTCCGAACTGACTATGTTCATCTTTTCATTGACTGTGTTCCGCGATGAATTAAGTAGAACGTGGTCAAGGATGCTTGTCTTATAACTACTGCAAATTACAGTTTCGAAAAGCACCAAATGAAAATGAAAGGACTTCTGTGATAATCCTAAGATTGATTATGTTTAAGAGCATGCCTTCTTTGAGATACTAACGGAAGACAATATAAAATAAGGATTAGGCAAACTACGAACTTGAACTTTGTATATATCTAAAAATGGAAAAAGTGCAAAATCGAAACTATTTATAACTTACCGGTTGCTCAGTATCTGTATGGATAAGTCCTCAGGGGATCTAGTTGGGTTGTCATACTAAGATCCCTCTTTGCCATATCTGTATCATAGTACTCAAACCACTTTCATAAATTGAATCATTGTAACATCTCGTGTACAGAACCTACAACTATCCACATACATAGAAACCAAATTCTTGTACACGCCTTTAAGGCATACAATTCTATTACACATTACAAAACTCCTCAATGCTTAACATTATCATTTAACAGTAGTAGTACATCATTATATTTACATGGTAATCTAAAAGAAAACATGCAATTTCTTTTCTTCATTAGATGGTGGAGGCTAAAAGAGGACATGATGGGACAATTTATGACTCGAGTATGGTATAATACAAAATGGATTGTGAGTGGGGATGTAAATCGGATGTGGATAGGAGTGGCCCCCGTAGTGAGAGAAATCGCCACAAAACTAATAGGGATATCGAAAGGGTAAGGCGGGTGGATGAAATCTTGATAGTGGTCGGACGAGGTCCAGGGGACGGTTAAGGAGAAAAAGAGAGCTTTTAAAGATCTTTTAGCAAGTACAATAGAGATAGAGCGGGAAATTAATAGAGTAAGGTATAAACTTATTTAACAGAAGGCAAAGAAGGCTATTGCAGTAGCTAAAAGAAAAGCATATGAGACTAGGATTTGGATTCATTCAAGGGAGCACAAAAATTTTCAAGCTAGCATGAGATAGGGAACATGAGACGAAGGATTTTAACCAAGTCTACTGTATACGTGACGAAACAAGTCAGGTACTCACAGAGGCTCGAGCCATCAAGAAGAGATGGCAGAGATACTTTTATGACCTATAAAATGAAGACATAGAGGCCAAGATAGAGTTAGGAGAACCCTCCGTGTTGGGGCAGTTTCTTAATAGGTACTCATGTGGAAGGGTCACACAGGGAGAAATTACAAAGGCTTTGAGGGGGATGGGAAGCAGAAGAGTCGTAGGGCCGAATGAGATCCTCATAGAGATATGGAAGCAAATAGGAGTTGTAGGTATTGAGTGGTTAGTTCAGCTATTTAATGTGATCCTTGAGTCAGCCAAATTGTCTGAAGAATGGAGATTGAGTAGGTTAATCCCCTTATATAAGGTCAAAGGAGACATCCAACAATGTCACAATTATAGAGGCATCAAATTACTAAGTCATACCATGAAGTTGTGGGAGAAGATAATTGAAAAGAAAATTTGGAGAGCTGCTTCTGTATCGGCCAACCAATTTGGATGTATACCTGGTAGGTCCACGACAGAAGTAATACATCTACTCCGAAGACTAATGGAGCTACAAAAATAGGATTTACATATAGTTTTTATTGATTTGGAGAAGGCATATGACAGGTTCCTCGAGAACTCCTATGGAGGTGTTTAGAGGCAAAGGGCATTCCTATGACTTATATAAGACTAATTAGGGATATGTATGAAGGAGCATTGATTAGGGTAAGGACGATAGGAGGTGACACGGAAGCGTTTTCTATTGGTGTTCGACTACACCAAGGCTCGACCTTAAGCTCTTTTTTTGTTCACATTAGTGTTAGATGAACTTACCAAACATATTCAAGGAGACGTACCTTAGTGTATGTGATCTGCGATGTCTTTCAGTTTTACTCTTGGAGGTCGAATCAAAAATTGAATTCCAAAGATTACAATATAGAGTGCAACCTCGAGTCGTCTCACTTAATTGGAACCTAATGCAATGGACCTAAGCTAGCCTAAATGTCATGAAATGCAAACTAAATTGGTT
>JANVCQ010000009.1:8491219-8515041 GCA_025531925.1 Erythroxylum plowmanianum | reverse complement strand
ACACAACTAGGTAGATAAAAGAGAATTAACAAAATCACAAAAAGACATATATGAGACTTCATATATTCAAACTCCAAATTCTACATCAACAACCCAATAACACAATAAATTGTTCAACACTTAATTAAACTATAATCAAGAAAATCTAACTACAAAGCATAAATCCTAATTAAGGAGTTCATAACAATGTAGCTAAACATGAATAAACTACTCCCCTTTGAAGCCCATTGAACTCAAGTCATTGCTACATCTTCAAGAGGAAAAGGTGCTTAGCCAAGCATTATTTCGGGAGAACTCACAACCAAAAACCCACCAAAAGCATCCATGGTAGCAGCAGCTGATGAAGGTGGCGATGAAAAATGGAAGAGAGGTGATAGATGATGGTCGAAGTTGAGAGAGAGAGTCGAGAGTGTGAATATGTTGTATATGTCTTGTTAATGTCAGCTCTTAACCTAATTTGGTAGGTTTTTAAACGAAGGATGATTGGGTCGGGTCACACAGTAGATGACTTTTTTTGAAAATGATTCGAGTTTTCGAAGGTTTGTCGTGACGAACTTTTCCTGAAAGATTTTGCTTTATTGCTGGTTCCTTCGCCGCGGTGAACTTTTCCCGAAAGTTCAACCTGGATTTCTTTGTATTTTGCCGCGACGAACTTCCTGTTACGCCTGTTCTCTTGTTGACTTCACTTCAGTCTTCTTTGACTCTACATCTTCTTGAGTCCCTTTTTCTTGAGTTTCCTACAATAAAAAATTGGTAGTTTGTAGTATCAATTGTTCTCAGAAAATTAATTAGTGCAATTAATCTGATTTGTGATAATTTTTACCCTCAAATTATATAAAATAAAAGTACACACTCAAGAGCCAATTTAAGCACAAAATCTAGAAATAAGGATGTCAAGCCAATGTGACTAACTTTGTAGAGGGTTAATAATCTCCCATATTTGATGAGCACTTGGATTGAAATTATGAATTGGAATATTGGTTTAAACTAGAGAAGTAAGGAAAATGCGATTAGACTTAGAATCTCCTTTAGCACTACTTACTATATCTGGAAAGGAGGGAAACTAACAAAAAATAAGGTAAATTATAATCAAAGTAGTAATTAATTCATAAGTTGATAAGCCATATTACTAAGTAACTCAAAATCTTCTCCATCCTTAATGCTTTAACTTGGTTTCAGTTATTGTTATGATTAAGTTAGTAATATTTGTATCACTTGGTTCCCTTGTACCTATTTTTCTAATTGTCTAAAATGTACTATTTGGGTGGCAGCTTACATTTGTACTGCTTCTTATAGTGTGTTGGTTAATGGAGTCTCTTCAAAACTCTTTAAAGTTTCTAAGAGTATTATAAAAGGAGATCTTCTTTATCCTCACGTATTCATACTTACTATGGAAGCTGAAACACAACATCAAGAGATATCACAACATCAATTATCATATAAAGTGTAAGAGGATTGAGCTAACTAGTTTATATTTTCTAGATGACTTATTTCTATTTTCCAAGTTTGATATAAAATCTATTCAAATCCTAATAAAGTCTCTAAGGAAGTTCAAAAAGTTGTCTGATTTAGATATAAACTATAATAAAAGCCACATTATTGTTGCTTCTACTAAATTGCATCATACTAAAAGACTTAATGCATTTGCTGTCATGGATATTAAACCTCCCCCTATCATGTGTCTAGGCTTTCCATTAGTGATAATGAGGCTAAATTTTAAAGAATGCTTGCCATTGGTGGAATTTTTTTTTAACAAGTTAAGGAGAAAGACTAACAATGAACTTTCTTACAGAGTTAAGCTCTAACTCATCAAATCCATCTTGAACTCTCTGTACATTCATATGTTCGTATCTCAAGGACTTATTAAGACTATTGACAGGTTTAAGTTTAATGCAAAAGTCAAGTGGTTAGAGGTATGAAAACATATTGAAAGGTGTTAGTATTTGGTGCCTTGTTAGTAAAGACTCCCACTCTTGGTTTATTAATCAATTCCTTAAGCTTTGGAGCTTAATCGAGCCAGTTGTGGGATGTAGAATTAGGGAAGATACCTCATCTTTCTTATTGTATGATAATTGGATTAGATATGGGCCACTAATTAATAGTGCATAAGTTAGCAACTAACCAAGGAAATTGAGTCATTTGAACCCTTCCTATGCTCCTAATTTTAAGGCTAGTGGTCACTATATATGGAGCAATAATCCAAATAAGAAACTCACAAATAAGAATTGTAGGGATTAGATAAAGCCTAGTGGTCTAAGAGGGGAATAAAGTAAACTTATTTGGAATAAGAAACTTATGCCAAGAGACTCTTTTCATTTAAGGTTGGTAGTTAAGAATAGACTCCTCATAATGGAAATATTAAAATTTTTATAGCTACAAGAAACTTGCATCTTGTGTGGTTTGGGAGTTGAAATAGTACCTTACTTGTTCTTTGTAAGTAACTACCACTAGAATAACAACAACAACCTAGTAGAAATCCTGTTGACATGCAGGGTCTGGAGAGGTTACTTCCAAATATGTGTTACTACTCAATAACAATATGGAATAGTGTCACTCTACTTCTGAATTAAGGTACTAATATGGTATAGTTCTCAAAAATCATATAATTGTTAATATACAACCATAGTATCCCTTTTAAGGGTGATTTAACAGCCTATCTTATTAGACTTGCTACCTATCTACATGCAATATGGAATAAAAAATGGTGAATAATTCAAACAATAAGTGTCTCCTAACGAATATGTTTTGCAGCTAATTATAACTTTCGTAAGAATAGTTAATGCTCTGTAAAGACTCAATATAGATAAGTGGTCAAATCAAGAGTACATAGAGAATCGATTAACAAGTTCACATGTTCACATATAAATCGAGTGACGACAATAAAGAATGATACTATAATACGTTGGACGAAAGTTTAGGGGAAAGGAAGCATACGAATCATACAAAATTAATGTACATGTATAAGCTCCAATTGTGAAGTTTCAATGGGCAATCCAAAGACGAAATTGAATGTATTCAGTTGTATGCAACTTTCTCCTCTACAATCTAACACTTGGTTGGAACTCAAGCTTTTCTAGGGAGGGGTGGAGTGTACTAGTTTTGTCTGAAGCTGTGAAAGTAGTTTTACATGCCTCCAATATGTAATTTTAAAGCCACGTCCACTTGTTGCTTGAATATATTATATGTGGTTATAGGTTGTTTCATGGTTCTTATAATATACTATCTTGTGCCTAACAATTGTTACTCCCTTTATTATTCTCTAACAATTGTAATGTTTAGACATATGGTGACTTTTAGTTAATGTAATTCCCTATTTTATCAATGGAAATTTTTTAATTTTTCCCAAAAATTTCCAATTTTTAATTTAATTTTCCTTCCCTTTCTTTTCTAAAAAATTTCTTTAAAAAGATATATGAAGAAAGAAATTCTTAATTGAAGAGTCTTTCAATTCAACTTCTCGAATAAGACTTCATTCGACATTTTCCTATCAACTCTAATAAATGTCCTAATTAATTATAATGCATCTTGTAAGATAATAGTGACATCCTCGACATAGCATTAATAGTTTTTATTGGACAATATAAATCAACATATTAGTCCTATTTAATTTTATAATACTTGCAAGCAAGTTATTTTTGCGCCCAATATTTTAAGATTAATTATTAAATTTGTAACTTTGTTCCATTTGTTAAGATTAATTAGAACTAAAAAATAATCAAATGTTTAAAATTATAATTTATTTCAAATATAGTCAAAGTAAAATAAAGAAACTAATATTAAACATATGTCAAAAAAGCAATATGCCGCTCCATCATCCTTTCTCTAGTTCCCTCATGTCCTCCATAGCAACAATCGACGATGAAAGAATAATAGTTCATCTTGGTCACAGTGACCCTTCTGTTTTTCCTTTCTTTTATACAACTTCTGTAGTAAAAGATGTTGTAATTCATGCCTTGAGGTCTTGAAAACACGATTGTTGATGTTATTTAGTATCCTTTACAATTTCTCAAAGACAAAAGTGTTATTTGGCTTGAAGTTTTTCTTTTCGTAGGATCATATTTTAGCTATTAAAGTTCATTTCCATTTTTCAAGTATATAAAAGATTAGGGTATGTTTGTTTAAAGCATGTAAAGGATATATATTTGGTTTGTTGACTTTGTGATGTTATTGTTTAATGCTTTGTTTCTAGGTATTGAATAATGTTAATGTAGAAGGAGATGTGAAAAGCTACCAAAACCCAGACCAAGGCCAAGAGAGGCTTTTATTTTTTAGGGATTGAGTGAGTTGAATTACTATGGGGTTATTTGGTTTCATTTCTATTTTTTTAGTGTGGTTTTAGTTTCTTTTTTAATAAGAACAAAAACATGTTTGGTTGTTAATGTCAATATAGTTATATTTTTATTACTAATAATAATTACATATTAGATAAAACTTAAAGATATATTATTTTTAATTAATTAATTAAATTTATTTTTGCACCACGAAAAACTCATAAAGCCTAACCTTTAATTTGAGTGTCATGCAATTAAGAGATGTAACTCACAATGTAGATATGACAATGGCTAGATAGTGGTATAATACAGGTGCAACATGCTTCCCAATCTTACAATTATCAGCCTATGGTGGGATACTATAACTTCTTACGGTCTAGGATACAAAGCTCCTCTTATTGATGACTATAGAAGTAAACTTTTGAGTTGTTTAGTTTCTGAAATTAAAAGTTATTTGGAAGAAAAAAGAATTGATCGGGATGCTTATGGGTGTTTAATCATGTGTGATAATTAGACAAATATGAGACATGAGCTTATTATTAATTTTTTGGTTTATTATGTAAATAACTCAATGTTTTTTAAGTATATTGATACATCTGACCTTGTTAGGAATACTGAGACTTTATTTGAGCTATTTGATAAAGTTATGAATGAAGTAGACCAGAAAATATTGTTCAGTTCATTACTAATAATAAGTCCACTTATAAAGCAGTAGGAAGAAGGTTACAAAATAAGTATAATTCTTTTTTTATTCCTTGTATTGCATATTGCATTGACCTAATATTGAAAAATATAGAGAATGCTAAGTATTTTCCTATTATTGATGAGATTGTGCATAAAGCAAAAAGGTAACCAAGTTCATCAGTAATTGTGCATTGGTGTTAAGTTTAATGAGAAATGAATTTATCAATCGTAAGAATTTGTATCGTTCTGCTGTGACAAGATTTGTAACAAATTTCTTATCACTTTATGTTTTGTTATGATGAAGAAAGAGTTAAGATAGATATTTACAAGTGATAAATGGAATGTATCTCAACATGCTAGGTCTAATATTAGATTGGAGGTTTCCAAAATTTTACTAAAAGATAGTGAATTTTGGTTTTAATGTCAATTTGTTATCTGAACTTGTGAGCCTTTAATAAGGGTGCTTCGTTTGATTGATATTCATGAAAAGGTAACAATGGATTTTTTTAATGTCATAGCGAACGCGAATAAAGCAATCAAGGCCGATCTAAAAAATAGGTCTTCTTTATACACATCTTATGTAACAGTCATCAATGATAAATGGGAAAGACAATTTTCTTCTCCATTGTTTACAGCTAAAGCATTTTTTAATCCTAGTGTTTATTTCAAATTGGATTTTTCAAAGAAACTGAAGTTAATATGAGAATGTTATTAACTATTACAACAATTATTACTCATGACATGATGTAAAATATCTTGAGCTCACAAGTGAAACTTTATAAGCAGTCTTTTGGAAATTTTAAGATGTCAATTACTATTCAACAAAGAGCAAAACTTTCTTCAAATATTAGTTTTTTTTCCTCTTTTCTTACTTGTTGGAAATTAATTATCACTTTATTTTGTTTATAATGTTACTTTTATTGTCTTACGATTTACAGTTTTTTGATGAGATCAATTCGGAATTAGTATTTCAGAATTGAAAAGATTTGGAATTCGAATTTTAAGTTAAAGTGTGAATGCAACAAACTATGAAAAGAACTGAAGCATATTTGAATTTATCCATTCCAAAAAAAAGGAAAAGATTAAAGCGCAAGAGATTGAATGACTTGATCTTTGTTTGTTACAATTTAAAACTTCAAGAAATATATGTTATTATTATTAATTTATATATAATTTCTTCAATAGATTCAATTTGCATTGATAATATCACTCTTTTGGTATATTGAGTTTATGAGGAAACAGTTTGTTAGATGTGAATGACTTACAAGATAATTTTGGATAGAAAAATATTGACATATTATTTTGTGCATTAAATTTGAATGACGATAATGATGAGACTCCTCTCAATAATCAAGATTTTTTACCAAATGATAATTGGAGTCAATGCAGTTATAGTAGATATTCTCCCGTAGACAATTGAATGAAGTTCCAAATTTTTGTTTCTCCACTTTTTTTAATTTTACTTATATTTGATACATATGTTAAGTTTTATAAATACAATGTAATTGTAAATGTTTTTATTTCATATTTGACTTTTACTAAATTTTTTCATCACGAAATCTTGTCGTAAATTGTAATAAGTTGAGAGTCAAAAATATTTATTATTCTTTTTATTTGAAGTTTTGATATGGTTATTATTTATTATATGATAAAATTATAATTAAAAATATTTATTATTCTTTTTATTTGATGCTTTGATATTATTATTTATTATATGATAAAATTATAATATTATAAATACTTTGTATTATTCTTAATATTATATTTGTATAATGATTGTCCTTTTCATAATAATTATGATTATTATTTATATGTGAAATATTTAAAAATTATTATTATTTCTAATTAATTATGGTTATTATTTATTAATATGATTTTTTGAGATAAGTTTGATGTAAAATTATAAAGTATATAGTTTTATATACTAATGGATTATTTTATAATTTTTAAAAAATTCAAGGTCTATTTTATAAATTTTAAAAAATAGCTTAAAATAATGTCCAATAGTATAGTACTGTATCAGAACCCAATCTAACACTAAGGCCTGTACGATATTCATAACATTGAATCAAACCCATCCTGAAATAAAGAGAAAATCTAGTTTAATTAAGATTTAAACAGAATTTTAGATTCTAAAGACCCAATTCAATCCCATCAAAACTAACATTTTGGCAAAATTGAGCATTTTAAAAAAATTTTGGGTTAAGTCTGGCCATTTTCACCACTAATTTTAGTAGTCTACTTTTAGCTCTTGCCATTTGTTCAAAATCTCCAATTAATTGCCACCTTTTTCCTACGTACTCTAAACACGGCAGAACGAAGCTCAACTGTCTTCAGAATCATGCATGCATCCACCATCACTGAATTTCTAGTGCATTGATATCCAACAAGATTACCGACATAATGCTTTCTTAAGCCATAAATGCAAAAATATGAAGCTACCTAAACACTAACCACAACAATTTACGCATCTAAGAGCATCCCGAGGAATCAATAAAGACAGCCACAAAAGTGAAGGAAAGATCAAAACTACTATTATGTCTTCCTAATTTTAAAAGTATAACAGGCCTTGATGGATGTTCTCCGAGACATCTTTCGTACAAAACAAGATCATCATCTATCCGAGGGAATTCAGTGAAAGCAATTAAAAAAATATAAAGCAATTGAACCTGCTCTTCCTGTAGAACTATCTTCCCCAACAGCTTGTGAATTAAACAAAAGCCATCTTTCAGTCGATCTTTACGGATGAGAAAAGGTAATGCACAAAATAGAATGACATAAGGAAGCCAATGGTGCCAGTAACCAACATGATTCCAACGGCCATGAGAAGTGAATAACCAAGGTAAAGCAGGGCTGACACAGGTCCACTCAAACTCTGCAGGTCAAATACCAAGTAATTGATGGAGTACAAGAAGACGTAGAGAGCAACTGAACCAGAGGCAAAGAAAGCTTTCCACCACCAACGCCAATCCTCCACACAAAGGTGCATGTAAGTAAGAACAACTGAGACTTCAGCACAGACAATAACCAGTAGCAGAAAAACTATTAGCAAGAAACCAAAGACATAATAAAACCGGCCATGCCAGATGCTAGAAAGGATGAAGAACAGTTCAATGAAAAGGGTTCCAAATGGTAGAGTTCCAGCTCCAAGAACAAGAAGCCATGATGGGTATTTGCGTGCAGGAATTTCTCTTGGGATCTGGTTCGTTCTTACTGGATACTGAATGGCCTCAGCTCGTGTTCCAAGGAATCCTCCCAAAAGGGTAAGTGGCACAGAGATGCAAAACCAGAGGGACAAAAGCACAAAGTACAAGGAAATGGGAATAGCACCAGTACTATGGCTTCCCCATAGAAGAAAGTTTAATGCTGTGAGGATAACAAAGACAATTCCAGGGAAGAAGCCTGCCACTGACCAGGAAACAGACCTCCACCCTTCAGAAGTTCCCTTAATGGTTCTCCATAAACGTACTGCAGTATAGCCTGCAGCGGTGCCCAAGAAAAGATAGAGAATTATCATCCCTGTCAAGAGCATTCCTCGTGAAGCTGGGGACATGAATCCAAAGGCTGCAAAAACAATAGTAACAACTGCCATCCCTGTAATCTGAACTCCATCTCCAATCATCACACAGAAAAGTTTTGAATGCTCTGGTTCTCTGAACACATCACCCACCACAAGCTTCCAACCAGAAAGCTCCTCATTCATCTGTGCCTGAGCTTCTTTGTCCAGTTCCTCATATTTCGTCAAGTCTCTCCTCACTGTTCTTAAGAAGATCACAAAAACAATACCAGCTAGGAAAAAGATCACCATAAGGGAATTCAAGATAGAAAACCAGTGTACACGGGCACCTTCCATTTTCAAATAAGCATCCCAACGGGAAGGCCATTTAATATCACTTTTCACAAATTGAACCTCATAGGTGAACGAAACTCTCTCTTGCTCCCTTATCACCTGTGACTTCCCAAGCTCCATGGGACAGTTCACCGATGAGACATTATCATACCTATGAAGCTTTGTCATCTCTTCAGAGATGTACTTAACACTACAGGGTACAACCTCAAAACCAACAATCTCATAGCCAGATGCCTTCTTCTTATCAGCTTCAGAGATAACACCCATGCCTTCTTCCCCAGTACCTATTATCTCAACACCCCTGCCCTCATACTCATGAACCAAGACAGTGAACTTAAGGTGATTGATGATGTAATCATCATTACTGTTCTGTGGTGTGAACCCAACTGGGAAACCAGTCCACTGAATACTGATTCCGTTTGGTTTAGCATACCTCATAACAGGCAAATTGTCCAAAATCATATTGACTTGATATAGATCACGGGTTCTCTGTTTTAAAAGCTTGACCTCATGTTCACTCAAAGGGTTAGTGGTACAAAGGTATACAGATTCATTGATATTCATTCTGAATCTGTATGGAGAGTTATCAATCTGATCACCCATAAGTAGCTCCCCAAGATTCTCAGCACTTTTCTTGATTCCATCGCTGTGTTGGCAATAAGGGAGACTGTAGTAGCTAAATGGAAGCTCAGTTTCAATAGATGTTAAGGAGTTAACTTTGGCAAATATTTCTTCACCAGTTGAATAAGTGTGCATATAGCTCCCAGGCAGATAAAACCCATAGCAATCGGGCACCACAAACAGAACCACAAAAAGTAAAGCCCAGTTGATCGTGGGAATCCTCATTTTGAATAAAATCGAAAAGCCACTGAATCAAACAGATCTTCACTCGATCTCCAAAGAACGGCGCGAGTCTGCTAGACCTCAAATTTACAAACAACAAAATGACGATATACCAATTAGGCAAACAGGAAAACAACGAAGAAAAATGAAACACGCTGAAATGGCTGCTTCCAATCAACCGAAAACATTAAAAAGTGAAAAACTAGAACAGAGAATCTTCTAATCAATTCTAAAGCAACAGATCCAAAAGGAAGAAGCATAAATATCTAATTAAAAAAACAAAAACGCGATTAATAAACACAGTAAATATACAGACATATGCAACACCCAGATTATAAAAAAAAAACCGGTAGTATGCACAAACAGATTACGTTACGCTCTTGCTTGAATTGATTAGAGATGTGGGTTTCAAGTCTTAACAAAAAAAAGCCACTAAGAAACTGCCTCACTTGCACAAGTATCAGATCGAAGAGCCTAGAAAGCAAATTCCAACTTCATCCAAACAAGAACAGAAGCACCCAAACTTTTGAATCATAAACGGGGAGATTGAAGATTACCTGAAACAGATCTATAGAGGCTGTGAACAGAAGTTAATGGGAATAGATCAGATCGGCTAACAGAGATGGCTAGAATAGAGCATTTATTTGGTTATCGTAGAAATGCAAACGGAGCGAGTGCGAAAGGGGGATTTTTTTTATAAATCTATTGTAACTATACAAAATATATTTATACTTTGCGTATATACGTGTATTAAAACTCCTTATGTGGTGGTTGAGTCAGTGAGATGTTGGTGCATGAAGTCAAAAGTTACTGTATTCAAATCCTCTTTTTTACATTCTCTTGGTCGAGTTTGTCATACAAGATTTATTTAGTGTGAAGTATTTGATAATGTGATTTGTAGATTATTACGAACAAGTTAATCCTTTTTTAAAAAAATAATTAAAAACCTTTTTTTTCTTTTTCCTATATTTTCTATATGTGTATTAAAATAATACCAATATTACATAAAAGTAATAAATCTCATTTAGTCCGTTACTAAGCTGTTATGGAATATAAGTAAGCAATTAATGGGGTACTTAATATTAGAATGAAAAATGATGCTTGTAACTTTAGTTTAATGAAATAAAGAATGAATCAAATCATCTTCATTTTCTACTGACTCAATAATTATATTTATAGATTGAGCACAGTACTACAAATAGTGTGATGAACTGAACCAGCAGAAGAATTATCAACGATAAAACTATTAAGAAGCAAGCAACTACCTTCTCAAGTTCTTATGATGGACTTTCAAATCTAACTAGTTTTACAAATTAAGAACTCCTCTTCACCTATTTTCACTCATCTTGGACTTCCTTTTAGAACTCCTCTTCACCTATTTTCACTCATCTTGGACTTCCTTTTTCAACCAAGAAACTTTAATTCATGAAATGTTTATCCCTTTAAGAGAAGTTTAAGAAAAAGCTAAAGAACTTGTATAATAATGACTTGTCCTAAACTGGGAGATCATTGCTAATAAAGTATATTCTCAGTTCTATACCTATGTATCGGATCTCTAATACCTTCTTTGTTAGCAAGGAATTATATTAGGGGGTGTTTAGTTCATAAAGAGCAGTAGAAATAGGATATTAATGAATATATTAAGAAATGAGAATGAATATAATAATTATAATTATAATGGTTGGTTAAGATGAAGGAATGATCACCATTACCATTGATAGTGGTTGGTTTGTTAAAAATCTTGAGAAATAATATTTTGTTAAAAATTTTGTATATCAAATTTTAAATTTATTTTAATTAATTATATTTTATGCACCATGTTTATAATGACAGAATATTTAAAATCAAGTATATTGTGATATTTCATTTCCAATAGCTCTCGAAGAAAAATACTACAGTATTTTCTTGTATCAATATATCATTAGTTATATTTTAAATGTATTTTAATTAATATATCAATTTTAAATATATTTTAATTAATTATATTTTATATATCCTATTTATAATAACAAAATGTTTAAAATCAAGTACATTGCGGTATTCCTTTTCCAATAGCTCTCGAAGAAAAAAAATACTACAGTATTTTCTCGCATCAACATAGCATTAGTTACATAATATCCTCAAAATATAGATTAATAATCTAAACTATTGTACAATTCATCAACATAACTATAATATCCGCCATTCCATTACTATAGTAAAATCAAGTAACATAATTTAATACAATTTACATTTATCTGATAATGTAAATGATGTAAAATATCACAGTTATACACAATACTTTAACAAAAAGCTTCAATTGATGTAAAATAACCAAGTTAAAAAATTCCCAATTAATACAAAATGACCTGGTTAGGCAACATCAATTACATCATAAGTTCATAATACTTACAAAAATATTCCTAACCATCATTCATTGAATGATTCATAGACTAAGATGGATAGAGAAATCCCAGTACAAAAAACTTTTTTAAATGACTTGGCAAAGCAAACAAAACCTGAACTTTAGCAAGATCATTACAGAATAATATAGCAGCCTTACCAATATCCATTTGGGTCAATATTAAGAAGCTCACTAATCAGCTCTTACATCTTCTCATTAGTTAGAGAATCAGATTTAGACTCCGCAATCAAAGTATTCGTAACAGTTGCATATTGTGAGGCCATTTGTTCGCAAATAGACTCAAACTTAATGGTGAAGCTGTCTAACCCTCACTCAATAGTATTATGAAGTGCTGCTGATCTTTTTTTCTTGTAAGAACTTTCCTTTTTTGGTGATAGGTTTTTTCGCCTTTTTATTCCATGACTGCTTGAAGGAATATTCGAGGATCCTTGTGTATCAGATGTAATATCCCGTTACTTACGGGGAGGTTAGAATAGAAAATAAGAGTGATCAATGAGAGCTTAAAATTTTCATTTTCATGCTCATGTATAATATGGCATACACATACACATGAATAGTGAATTTTTCTGCACATTAATTGTACATGCATTTATGAATAATTCAAGGTATAATTGACTGAATAATGTGATTTAAAAGGTGAGTTGTGACTTATTGGTGGTAAAAAATTTATTTGGAGACTGTTAGTATTGCTTTGGAATTTTTGATAAAATTTGGAAAAAATATTGATTTTTGGACCAATTTTATAGTGACATATGGTAAAAATATAAAGTGATAAGCGATTTATATCAGTGGTGATAAATGGCAAACATGTTAGTTGGTTGTGGTTAGGAAGAGGTTGTTTAACTTTTGATCATCTAACTTATTTTCTAATTGGTTTTGTTCATCACCGAATAGCAAGTGATTGTGCTTTTGTGTTGCTGAGTTACTCTCTTTGTTGGAATTTAAGAACTGAATCAGGTAAATAGTTCTGATGATGGTTATTTTATGGTGATATATACATGCATGCATAGGTTTGAGGATTGAGGTTTCAGTGATGGATGATGATTGATTTGAGAAGTAGAAATTGTTTAACACTGTGTTGAATGGATTCTGGATTGAGAAATATGGAAATTTACGTAAGTTGATGAAGAAATGCGTGTTCTATCATTGTTTGGAAGATCACGTATATGGTTGTGATGTACTGTTCATGCTTGAGAATTTTTGAAGTATTAACATAGGTGATTTTTAATGAGTTTGGATTTAAGGGAACAAGCTTGAGAGATGCGGTGTTCGAGGAACTATGAGGTTACTATAAAAGTTATATTGAAATGAGTTTTTGCTGATAATGAATAAGTCAGAAAAATTGAAAAGTACTGGAATTTGAGTTTAACCAAAAGTACTCTGTTTTTAGTGTTAGTATATTTTAGTTTATTATGAATCAGTAGAAATGAATTCTGATTGAATCTTGGAGTTTTGATTGGTGAGTGTTGATGAGCTAAAGATGAGTTAGAATGGTTCTGAGTGATCAATTGAATTGATTAAGTGAAAAATTAACATTAAAAAATGACTGTAGAGAGAGGATGAAAGTGGATATCTGAATTTTTGATGATCTTGATAGAACTTGGTTAATTTTGTTTTTTAGAGGTAGTGCAGATTGTGGTGAATGAGTTTAGTGAAATGGAGTGGAAATGACTAGAATAAAAATTGAAGTGTTGGATTTTGGAAAGTGGAAGTTTGAAAATTTTCTAAGAATGAACAGTGGAGAGTTGGATTTTCAATTTGAAAATTCTGTGATTTTTATGTACTAATTTAGAGAGATTTTGATAAAATGGTCTTCATGGAAGTCGTAGATATTTCTTTAATCTTTCCATTGATATAAAGTTTGCAAATTTTGGAGTTCTAGATCAAAAGTTATAGAGTTTAGAAGTTAGGATGTCTGTAAAGAAGAAGAAGTGGAAAAGCACCGTCGTGCAAAAGCACAACAGTGACTTTTAACATTATCGGCCAAAAACAGCGTCATGCAAAAGCACGACGGTGACATTGAGGATAGCCAAAAAGCACCATAGTACAAAAACATGATGGTGATTTTGGAGGTTGGATAATTGCATGATAGCGAATTTGAACCTTTGAGAGGCTGAAGAACATCCGATAGGGTTTTAGCTATAACTTCTTCGTCCGACCTCCAAATGACTTGATTCTTAAATAATTGGATTACTAAGACATTGTTCTACCTCTTCACAAAAATTGGTAGCATTCTAAATTGATTTGAAAAAGATTTATTGAACAAAATTGAGAGAATCTGTTGGAATGGTATGAACTGGTGATGTTTTACTAAACACCCCTCATTATTTTGATTATATCTAGATATATAGGATTCCAAATAAGATGATTTTTAATTTAGAGTAAACTAGAGAAATAGGGATAAAAATCATATGAAGAAGTAAAATTGTGATTCAGTATCTAAGATATTTAATTTCTGGATCGAAGTAGTGCATAGTACACTATTTTTGAATATGAATAGCCCGAACTATTTTGAGGCATATCTTCCAAATTACTGAACCAAATTGAGTGATTTTGATGTCAATGGAAAGATAAGATATAGGAGAACACTTTTCTAGAGGAGAGTTTGATCAAATTATATCAATTTCACCTTCTGATTGAATGTGAACAATAGACTTGAAAGGAGTGTCTTAGAAAATCAGAAGTGATTCAATGAGAATGAAATGTGATTTTAATGGTTTTAGTGAGGCATAAACCTAAGTATAAATTATACTTAGATGAGTTTTGATATGGGAATGATTTTGTGATGAAATTAAAGGAAAGATACCTGGGATTGTCATGAACATGCATTGTACATAATCCTTTTCATACGTGTGCATTATTGAACAATTATAATTGTGCAAAGTTGTAACGTGTGTGAAATGTGTATTGCATAAATGAACTGTGCAGGTTAGAATATCCACATTCAGGCATTTTCAAAATTTAGAAGCGAATGCTAAACTGGAGCGTACAGTGAGTAGATCGAGATTGTCTCACTTTATTATTTGTTATTTGAATTTTGTATTAATTAACTACTAAATAATTATATAAATGTGACTGATTGTGTTGGTTTCCAAACAGAAGGTTTGATGAATGTGATGTATGAATGAAATATTGAAGTGCTCATTGAATGCGAATTGGATGAACAAAGTGTATGTAATTTGATTGTTAAATGTGCTCTGAAAGTGCATTTGCATATAAATGAAAGTGCGTATTTTCAACTCTAATGTTGAATACCGGACTAAGGTCCGATGATATAGGAAAGTGATTGAGTGAGATTTTGCAAATGTGAATGATGCATTTCATTTCATAAATGCATGAAACATAATGGTTATTGTGACCTGAGTAGCCACCAATTAGAGCTTAAAGCTCAACGAGTAAAAATGAGCCTCGAGCTCAAAAGTGATTCAGAGCCTCAGGCTCAAGGTTTCATGAGCCCTGTATCCCCTAAGTGGATAAGGAATAGTTATTAATGAGCTCTATATAGGATAGTTTAGGCACTCGGTCACAACAAAGTAATAAATAGAAAGTAGGTCTCATGTGCACTGCATATGCATAATATGAGTGATTAAATTGTATTGAATGTGAAATGTGAAATGTGTAATGGTGTGAATTATATGTTACGTGATTGGGTGAACTATCGATGATGGTCACTCATTGAGTTTGTAAAACTCACCTAAAATTTGCAAATATTTTTCAAGACTCAAAAAAATACCCCGTTAAGCAAACAGGAGTATACTTACTGCATGTGAGGGAAAGATAGAGGTCGGGATCAGTTCGCGTCTACAATAGTATTTTTCCTATTTTTGTATAAATTTGTATTTCGTAATTTTTGTAAAATAGTGATTTGTATTTATAATGGACCCCAATTGGCTATTGAAATTCTATTGATTGTAATGTGTTGATTGAAGATGTTTATGAATGAAAGTGGGCCCAAATTGATTACTGATTTCTGTGTATTTGATTGTGTTCAAAAAAAAGTTTTATACCAATTTTTGAATGATTGAGTGTTCTAGCATGCCACCTTTACAGGGCACGGACTCGAATATCCCTCAGGATGTCAGGCATGTGTCTTACGAGAGTGGGGTGTTACATTTATGTGATATCAGAACCCAAAACTACTATCTTATATGGGTGTTTTCTGAAATATATGTCAAGTTATATGCATTTAAGTCATGTCATAGCAAACAGTAGCAACTAATCCCTAGTCTGAGTCGCATGAATATGAGTTACACGCATGAGCATGTGTTAAGTGTTTAAGCTGATAGAAATAGTGAAGAGAAAAGTGATGATATGTCATAATGTGAGAAAATGGTGGTTGTGGATATTTAGAAATGAGAAATAGTATATAGGTAAATGTGATAGATAATGAATCAACTTATTTGTATTGGTGGATGTATTATTGAATATGACATCAAAATTGTACTGTGGTGAGATGTCCTTGAATGTGATACAGATGTGAATATACTGTCATGGATCATTTAAGGAAAATAGGGATATAAGTAGAAATGATGAGATTAAAGTGTACAAGCCAGGTTAAAGGAAAATAAAATTTTCTATAACCTTGAGAGGTTAGACTTAGACTTGAAATGAATGTCAGATAAATGTGGTAAGAGTTATGATTTAGCGTAATAATATGTCTGTGATATTAAGATCAGAATTTCATGATGACCTTATAAGAGATGAATGATGTGTAGTAAGGAGAAAGTTAGATATGCATATAAGAGAGGATTTTATGTAGGAATGAGATAAAGAAAAAGACGATGAATCAAATGAGAGGAGTTAATGCACTCAAAATGATAGTTCAATTATTACGAAATGATGTAGCATTAGAAGAGGTAAATTCTGGAAAATTGGAGTAGAATTGATGTTAGTAAGTGTGTTAATGTGAGGAAGAAAGTGTAGGGCACAATAGTAGCCTAACAAAAATAGGTTTCTGTCACAATCGTATTGAGATACCTAATTGTAGGCAGAAATAAAGATAGAAGTGTTGTCTGGAATCAATTGGAATTCAAGTATCATTAGCAAATGTTATTAATTGGTTAATTGACATAAATACATCTCTAGATAAGATGTAACAATTTTGGTGGTATATGCCAAGGTACTTGAGTAAATGAATTTGTTGATTGCCTTATTGAGCCTTATTATAAAGGATTTTCTGATCATATAAGTTATGGCATAAATTGATCTAATTAAGATAATTGGTGACCTATCAAAATTAAATCTCGGGATAGAATGGGATGACCTTAAAGATGCACACCTAAGCATGTGTGACAATAATGATGTCTGCTACTTTATCGGGTTTTGGTAACAACGTTACGACCTTGTAAGAGACAATAGAAATTGATCTTATTGATGTACTAAAAATGTCTGATGAACAGTAATGGAAACAGTGGATTGATAAGAGTTACATAAATAATATTGATGTTGGGAATAAGAAATCTTCTTTCGGAGAAGAATTTCACTGGATTAGACTTAGTAGACCAAATTTTTTATTCTTAAAAATGATCAAGGAAGAAATAAATCAAAAATGATATTGGAGTCCTAATCCTAACGGAGACTCAAGCATAAGGATGTAGAAAATATTACTGAGGGTGTATGCATTTGGTTTGATGTAAAGTATCCAATTGCATGAGTGGATTCATGAATTGAGGGGATACAAATTGAATTTGAGGAATTTATTACCAACACAGAAAGTGAAATATTTAAATAAATTGAAATGTGTGGAGAAACTAGTACGAATGAATAGGCATTTGAATAAGTCAATGCTAAATAAGAGGAATTAGAATGAATGGAGAAAATCCTTTGGGAAAAGAAGTCAATTGCGAGACTGAAAATAACATGTGATAATATTACCTCATTTTAGGAATTATTTACTTAAGAAATTATGAGACCTAATATTAGGCACAAGGAAATTTGGGTGATATCTGTTGGAGTTAATAATACCCCAATAGTAATATGATATTGAAGATTTAAGTGATCTAAGCAAAATTGGATCAATTAGTGACTCTGATCATAGAGGACAATTGTAGTGTATTCAAAAAATGAAGCGAATATTTGGAACATTGAGATTAATCTTACGTATCGTGGAGGTATAAACAATTATATGCCAAGTTTAATGAGAGTGAATCTTAGCTTCATCAGATAAATGTAGGTTGTATACATCTAAACATGGCATATTGGGAGACCAAAGAAAATAGAGGAAATGATGAACAGAGGAACTACAAGGAATATATATACATAAGATTCGAAGTTGTCTAAAATTGCTGAAAATAGGATACCAATAGAGACTGTTCAGGAGTTTTTATTAATCTTAGTCCTCTGAAAAAAAATGTTTGAGGAAACATGTAAATTGTATGGGTGATGAATGCAAAAAGAATTTTGAGGAACTATAACCTCAATGTTAATTATGCCATTTGGATTTGGAGATTATGCAGTATATAATGAAGTTTCATATCGAAGATTAAGATAAAATCTGTTGTAACAGTATAAAGTAATTTTGTATGCATAGAGGCAATTAAAGTCTTATGAGATGATTTTGATACATAGTTTAGAATTGCTATAATAGTAATTGCGATGAGAGCTTGGAGACATTAAATGTGCAGAGACATTTCGGGAATGTACAAATCATTTAAGTTTGGGGTAAGTATAGAGTATGAAAGGATTGAATATAAAACCAAGACAATGAATAGAGTTACTTATAGATTATGATTGTACAAATGAATATTTTTTAGTAAAGCTAGTGTTATATCTGTTGCATTAAGTAGAAATTCCAATACCAGTGAAGCATGAATTCAAATATTGGGGTCACCAAATCTAGTGAAATAAAGAGCATAGGATTTGGGCAAAATAAAGTACTTCTAGTTATTAAATTTGAATAACAGTTTTATGTAGAAAGTTCAGAAAAGTCCAAATTAAGGATCCGGAATTGAAAATTGAATATGAATTTTGAGTCCGAATAGAAAAAAATGTTACCTTGTGATTGAAATGAAAAGGATGTGTACCTGATATAGATGATTGAGCAAAGATGTGGTTAGAGATCGCATGAGTAACAATCTAAGCTATACATCCTACGTCAAAATAGTATTTAACTACTAAGGATGTAGAAACAAGTGACTAAATGTTTAAATTACTAATAGTCCTAACTGTTGGGGATATGCTTAAAGCTTATATTTTGGAGTTCATAGAAATATGAGATTGATGTATAGTTCTGATTGACTACCAGCATAACAACTGTTATCATAGTGACATCATTAAAATACTGTAGGAGGCATTGTATGACAAAAATGAGTCATTTGCCACTACATTAAAATGAAGAGGGCCTAAAAATGTTTGAAGGCCAAAATTTATTCGAGATGCTATTGATGGGCAAAATGAATCTACGATAAGAGTTCAGTGGTCCAAGAAAGATAAATGAGTTAGGTGGATCAACACCGGACATATGGGATACAGTGAGACAGATGTAAGAGTTAATTGTAGTAGCATTAAAGAGTTGTGAAATATCAAGCGAAAGATAAAATACTTCGAAGAATATCACCTTGCCAAGGTGTACCTAGATGGAGATAAAGGTGTGACCAGGTTAGGAAAAAAGGAGAAACTAAGCTTAATATATATTGGTCCCTATGAAACTATTGGGAGCATAGGACCAATAACTTATGAGATCAATAACCTATGAGTTGTATTATCAATACATATGTCTCAAAATTATAATGTGTGATATGTGAGTATGTTAAGTAATAATGATATGATTTGACAGAGATGTATTGACAGCTTGCGAAGTGAAGAATTGTGAGTAATCTGAAATATATTGATGAAATAGTTAAGATAGTTTGATATCTAAACAAGTGATTAAGAGACCTATTGAGTCTATCAACTGTGGTCATTTGGAAGAAAGTATTCGAGTTGTGAAGTTATATGGGAAACGAAGGATCATATGAGGAAATAATACCCCTGCCTTATTGATCAATCAGATATTAATTTCGAGGACGAAATTTCTTTTAAGGAGGGGAGAGTTGTAACATCCCTTTACCCATATTAAGGCTAAAATAGTAAATGTGAGAGATTACTGAGAAATTAGAAAGCACATCTCATGCTCATGCATTACACAAGATGCACATACACATGAATATTGAATCTTTGCACATAAAGATAATGGTACATGTATTTATTAACAATTTCCAGGTATAATTGTTTATAAATGTGAGTATATTGAGAAATGTGGTTTTAATATGTTAAAAATTGATCTGGGGAGTCTATAAATTGATTAAAAAATTTTGGATAAATTTTTGGAAATTATTGGGGTAATTTTTGGACTAGGAAAAATGTCAAGTGGCAAAACAAATGATAAATGGTAGTAGAATTTACTATCAAATGGCAATGAAAATTTTGATAAATGATTTTAGGATTTATTGACAAGTGTCATTGGAAATTGGGAGATAATTAAACTAGAAATTAGATTTAGGTTATAAGAATTGGACATGTGGCAAGTGACAAAACTCACTTGCCAAACAATGCCTTAAGTCCACTAGGTTTTTAAGCCCTTTCGTTTTGGTCTTCCACGTTGTTTTTCATTAAAAGACCACTAGGTTTTTTTTTTGCTCTTCCCATCTTCCTCTTCGTGGTTCTCTTCTACTTCTTCACCATTTTTGTTTTCTTCAATCTCTACCACCTCAACTTTGAAGATCACCCTTTCCTTCATTTGCCATTAGCATATTTGCTATCTTCTTCCTCATTACCACAAGAAAACATATCCTTACCTCCTTCAAGAAGATGATGAACGTGTGATGCTTGGGAGCTAGGGCTAGTGTTGTTTTTGAGAATTTGAAGTGAAACCAAGTAAGTGATGCTTTAAATGTTATGGGTATTGTTAAATTGAAACTAGAATGATGAGGAATGTGGGATTGATGACTTAATTATGTGAGTTGTGTGTGTGTGACATGGATGGTGAAAAATCTATGTAAATTTCTTATTTTTGTAATTGTGAATGATCCTTAATGACCATAATTTGTTATAAAGATGTTTTGGAAGTTGGATGATTCATATAATGGTGTTAGGATGAGTGTAGAAAATGAATGGGAAAATGTATGTATTCTGTTGTGGTTAATGATCAAATATAGATCATGAATTGATTTGTCAATATTTTGGATTTGAAATGGAGTTGAGAATAAGGAGTGATGAGGTAGAAAAGGTGATCTTGGTATGAATTGTGTTAGGATAAGAGTTGGAAACAAAATTTGGTAGTTGAGCTGAAAAATTTTGTAGCAACATGACTTATGAGTATGCTTCAGTCTTTTAGCCATAACTTCTTCTATAGTTGTTCAATTAAGATGATTCTTAGTTTGGATTAAATTAGAGACATATGGCTACATTTCTTATGAAGACATCAAATTTAAATTCTGTCTTTAAGAGTCTCAAATTTTGACATGAAATTAAGAACTAAGTTAAACAAAATCTGTGGATGAATGTTTATGTTGTGTTATGTTTTGAATGTATGAGAATGTGTTATATTTTGGGTGTTTATGATCAAATGTGGAATATGAAATGTGTATGGATGATGTTGAGTTGAAATTGGGTATAGTTGAATAAATTATCCTTTTGAGATGATGAATCAAAAGAGTTGAGAAGTGAGTGTGAATGAAACTTGATTAGTGTTTGAATGATTATGGAAAGATATTGCATTAGAAAAAGGTGAATTTAGGAAGATTAAAAGTATATGTGATGTTACAATGGGTTTAGGATCCTTTAGAGAGGTTTCGGAGATGAAAAATTTAGTAAACTCGAAGGTTATAAGGTCAGGTCGTGTAGATTCACACTACCTGTGTGTTTATGATGCAAAAATCACAACTTGACTCGAAAGAAAAAAATCTAAAAATGATCCAATAAGTAATGAAATTTGATTTCGATGGTTTTATTGAGGTATAAACTTAAGTATAAATTATCCTTAGGTGAGTTTCGAGATAGAATGAATTATATGACGAGGATAATGAAAAAATACCCGAGATTGTCATGAACATGCATGGTACATATTTCATCGCATACATGTGCATTATTAAACACTTATACTATTGTGCAAATTGTGATATGTATATGTTTTCATGATATAGAAGAACATATAGAGCATCATCATCCAGATAATTCCAGGCCTTGGAAGCAAATGCTAATCTGGAACATACTGTGAGTAGGCCTAGATGGTCTCATTTCGTTGTTTGTTTTGTTTGAATTTTTGTACTGATTGACTACTGAATGCTCATATAAATGTGATTGATTGTATTGAATTCCGGACAAAAGGCCCGATAATTGTGAAATGTGGATGAAATATTGAAGTGTTATTTGCATGTGAATGTGACGAACTAAATATTTCATGATATGATTAATTGGAAATGTGAGATGCATTCCATACATGAATGCATGACCAGATAATGAGAGTTGTGACCAGAGTAGTCACCAATCAGAGCTTAAATCTCAAAGTATGAAAAGATTCTCGAGCTCAAAAAGTGATTAAGAGTCTAAGGCTTATTATGTAAAATGAGCAATGTATCTCCCATCAGATAAGAGACATTTAATAATGAACCCGATATCCAACGAAGACGGGATAGTTTAGGCACTCGGTCACAACAAATGAAGAAATAAAAAGTGAGTCTCATGTGCACTACATATGCATAATACAAATGATTAAAGTGTATTGAGTGTGAAATGTGAAATGATGTGAATGTGAATTATGTATTATATGACTGGGTGAGCTATCGATGATAATCAGTCATTTTGTTCGCAAAACTCACCTAAAATTTGTAAATATTTTTCAGGATCAGAAGAATACCCCGTTAAGCAAACAGGAGTATGCCTACAACATATAAGTAAGGGATAGAGATCAGGATCAGTTCGCTTCTGCACTGTATTTCTTTATTTTCGTATTGAATTGTATATATGTTCCGAAATTTTTTTGTATCGAATAATGTATTCAGAAATTTTTGTACAATGTATATACAAATGTATTTATGTTGTAATGTAAAGACATTATGACTAAAGTGTTTTGTATTTGTAATGGGTCCTAAATGACTATTGAAATTATGTTAACTGTATTGTTATGATTGAAAAAGTTTGCAAGTAAAACGGGCTCGATTGGGTTATGGATTTCCGCGTATTATGTTTGTGGTATTAAAAAAAATATATTGAGTTTTGACTGATTGAGTATTTTAGTACGCCACTCTCGCGAGATACGGACTTAAATATCACGCAGGATGTCGAATACGTGTCTTGCGAGAGTGGAGTGTTATAGTACAGATCTTTTGTACCCCTTACCCTGTACCTACCACAAATCTTCTGTACCCCTATCCTGTACCTACCTAGTTTCCCTTTGATTTCAACCATCCAATGTAATAAATTGGATGGTTGAAAATAAAAGGAGACAGAGGGCACTGGATAGGATGTACAGAAGATTTATTTCCAACAGAAAGGTACAAAACTTCTATACCCCTACTCTGTACTGACCCAATTTTCCTTTGATCTGGTTGAAAATAAAAATAGATAGAGGGCATTAGATAGGGGATATAGAAGATCTGTTCCTAACATAAGGGTACAGATCTTCTATATCCCTTTACTCTACCTAACTAATTCTCCTTATGATCTCAACCATCCAATGTAATAAATAGGAGAGTTGAGACTTGAGAATAAAGAGGGGGCCAGAAGCAGCGTTGTGGATTTCGTACCGTTCCGGCCGGTACCGGCCGGAACGTTCCGTACTGGCCGAAAAACG
>JANVCQ010000009.1:8475895-8491119 GCA_025531925.1 Erythroxylum plowmanianum | reverse complement strand
TTTGAGGAACTATAACCTCAATGTTAATTATGCCATTTGGATTTGGAGATTATGCAGTATATAATGAAGTTTCACATTGAGATTAAGATGCAATATGTTGCAACATTATAAAGTGATTTGGTGTACATAGGGACAATTAAAGCCTCATAAGCTGAATTTTGATGTATGAATTAGAATTTACCGCAGCGGAAATTTATGTTGAGAATTTGGAGATGTTATAAGTACAATGAAACATTTAATATTTTATACGAATTATTAGGGTATAAGATAATTATTGAGATTGAAAGGAATGAAAATAAGGTTAAGACAATAAATAGAGTTATTTGAAGACTTTGATTGTGTAAATGGGTAATTTCTAGTAAAGTTAGTTTTGTAAATTGATGTAGTGAACAGAAAATTAAATAATGGTGTACACAAATTCCGATGTTGAGGTTATCAAATCTAGTGCGATATAAAGTGTAGAATGTCAAGCTAAAAGGTGGAAAAAAGGAAGTATTATTATCTATTGAAATTTAAAATCCGTTTTGCATAAAAGGATTGGCAAAGCCCAAATTGAAGATTTAGAAATTGTGAATCTTATCGAGGAATTGAAAACATATCCACTTTTTGAGTTAATGATACTTTGTGATTAGATTAAGAAGTATGTGAAATACCCAATAAGGAGACTGTTAGAGGAAACACAAGCAACAATTGAAGCTATATGTCCTAGTGGGAATATATCGAAAGAGCATTTGATGGCTAAGAATGTAGAACTAAATGATTGCATGTATAAAGGGGTAACAATCTTAACTGTTGAAGATATGCTTAAAGCTTATATTTTGGAGTTCATAGGAATATGAGATCAATGTATAGTTTTAAGTGACTTTGAGCATAACAATCATTATCATAGTGATATCATTAGAATACTCTATAAGGTGCAATGCGACAAAAAGGATTCGTTCGCCCCTATATTGAAATGAAGAGGGCTTAAAAATGGTTGAAGGCCAGAATTGATTCGCGATACTATTGATGAGCGAAATGAATCGGTAATAGGAGTTAAGTGATCCAAGATAATGACGAATGAGTTAACTGGTTCGGCATCGAGGTTATGGAATATAGTGAGATAGACTTAAGAGTTAATTAAATTAACACCGATGAGAAGTGAAAAAGATGAAATGTCTCTGAGAGTATCACCTTGTCAAGGTGCACTTAGATGGAGATAAAGGTGTAAATAGGGGAAACTAAGTTTGACATAAATTGTTCCATATAAAACTATGGTGAGAATAGGACTATGGATTTATGAGCTAGTATTGACCATAAAATATGTTTTGGATTCACACAATGTTACATGGATATGGTTACGAAGTACTGTGATGATAAGATATATGTGTTATAGAAATTGGAAGTGGAAATTTGAGTAATCTGAGATATATATTAAGGAACTAGTTAAGAAAGAAAATGATTAAATAAGTGATTGACATACCGAGTGATTCCATTGACTACAATCAAGTGGAAGAAAGTATTTGAGTGATGGTAGTTAAATGGAAGATAGAGGAGCATATGAGGAGACGATATCCCCACCTGTTAAAGCCAACATGTAAGAATTTTGAGGACAAAATTTCTTTAAAGAGGGGGGAGAGTTGTAACATCCCGTTACCTGCGGGGAGGTTAGAATAGGAAATAAGAGTGTTCAATGAGAGCTTAGAATTTGCATTTTCATGCTCATGCATAATATGACATGCACATACACATAAATAGTAAATTTTTCTGCACATAAAAATAATTGTACATGCATTCATGAATAATTCGGGGTATAATTGACTGAATAATGTGATTTAAAATGTGAGTTGTGACTTCTTGGTGGTAAAAAAATTCATTTAGAGACTGTTAGTATTGTTTTGGAATTTTTGATAAATTTTGGAAAAAATATTAATTTTTGGACCAATTTTAGAGTGACATATGGTAGAAATATGAAGTGATAAGTGATTTATATTAGTGGTGATAAATGGCACACGTGTTAGTAGGTTGTGGTTAGGAAGAGGTTATTTAACTTTTGATCATCTGACATATTTCCTACTTGGTTTTGTTCATCACCAAATAGCAAGTGATTGTGCTTTTGTGTTGCTGAATTACTCTGTTGGACCCCACACCCCACCCGTAGGTGTTTGCGGGTTATACCGCGACGTCCAACCTTAATCAGTATTGTCCTCTTTGGGAATCGAACTCGCAACCCCTCAAGGTTTTGTTGTTTCTAAGAACACGCCTCTCACCATTGAGCCATTGGCTCAATGGTGAGAGGCGTGCATGTAAATGCAACAAAACCTTGAGGTCGCTAGTTCGATTCGCGACCAAAGAGGACAATACTGATTAAGGTTGGATGTCGCGGTATAACCTGCAAACACACGCCGCGATATAACCCGCAAACACCTACGGGTGGGATGTGGGGTCCAACATACTCTCTTCGCTGGAATTTAAGAACTGAATCAGGTAAATAGTTCTGATGATGGTTATTTTTTGGTGTAATATATATATACATGGGCTTGAGGATTGAGGTTTCTGTGATGGATGATGATTGATTTGAGAAGTAGAAATTGTTTAAAACTGTGTTGAATGGATTCTAGATTGAGAAATATGGAAATTTACATAAGTTGATGAAGAAATACGTGTTCTGTCATTGTTTGGAAGATCAGGTATATGGTTGTGATGTATTGTTCATGCTTGAGAATTTTTGAAGTATTAACAGAGGGGATGAAGAAAAGGTATATGGGTGTTCTTGATGAATAGTACCCGAAAATTTATAAGGTAAATTAATGAAATTTTAATTATTTTTGTACATAATTTTGATGTAGTTGCATGCAATGATGAATAAAAAGCATGAAATTGAATTTGTTATGCAATATTATGAAGATAAAGAAGAGGAATTGAAGGAGAGAGAGAGAGAAAGAGAAGGAATAAGGAATTGATGATGAAATTGAAGTTTATGGAAGTTTAATTTGAAGATTTGGACATCAATTTGGTATGTGTTCTTGCAATTCTATTTTTTCTAAAAATTTTGTATTATGAAACTTAGGGTTATTAAGTAAAATTGGGAGTTTATGAAATTGTTATTAAAAACATTTAATTAGATGTTAAATAGAGTAGTATATATATATATATATATATATTGGTGAGATGAATATGTCTTAAATGTTGTATGAATTAAATTAAAACCAATAACGAAAAAATATAACATTAAAGAATGACAATTAGTTTGGCCGAATAAGAAATAGCTTGAATTGGTTATTATGAGCTTTTACTATGAAATTTCAATGGCATTTAATTAGATTTGCCCCTAGTAAAATAGATAGGAATTGGAGGAATGTGAAAAGGTTGGCATGCCAATTAGGAAGTTAGCAGTACTATGTCATGATATATGTTACCGGATTGTATGGCTCTGAGAGCTTAGTTCCAGTATAAGATATTTGATTTCTGTTATAAACTGCATGGCTCCAGGAGCTCAGTTCCAATATGAATGTATAAAAAAATGGATAGTATGGCTCTGAGAACCCAATCTTGTATTTTTTAAAAAAATCCTGCTTATTTGGCTCGATGATGCAATTTTGATGGATTTTTTACTTTAGGGAAATTATAGAAAGTAGATAAATGCATGATTAATAATTAAAGAACTTCAAATGAAAGTAGTAATTGAATGTACAATGTATTGCTCATTGTATAATTAGAATTATTAAAATGGATTTATGCTTGTATTTTATAACTTGATTTTAAATGCCTATTTATGCTTAGAAAGAAATGAAGATATTTATATGTGAAAAATATTATATATTAGGCATGTTATGGTTGAATGAATTGAATTGAATGTAAAATGGAATTGCTTGAATACCACTAAGCCTATAACTTAGCATGTGGATTTTGTAAGGTCCCAAAATATACCTTAGTTAAAATGTTACATGTTTATGAAAGTACATGTGTGATAGGAGCTAGAATTGTGCTATGATTAGAATATGGAAGACATATGACTTGAATTTTTGATCAAGTGGACTATAGTTAGTAAATTGGAATTAATTGATACCACTAGAGAATTAAGGAATTTAAATGTATATTTAGACTACGAAAATTATCCGGTGACAAGTTAAGTTAGTACATGGAAATTAGAATGACTAAGCCTAGGAATTAGTGATATTTGGCATAGCTAATGCATTGACATTTGGCATCATCCATTGTGTGAAAAATGGCTTGGCAACAATGTGACAAATGGCATTGTTAATAAAGTGACAAATGGCCTAGTTAAATTGTGGCATTTGGCAGCATTCATTAAGTGACAAATGGTTTAATGGAAGTGTGACAAATGGTAGCTTAAGTGTAGGACATATGTGACACATGAAAAGAAGACATATGCCTTATGGTGGGAGTGACACCTAAATGATGATGAAGCAAGTTTCTACTAAAAACATTTGTTGTTTTGTTCTTTCTTCATTTTGCCTTCTTCTCTCCACCGAAACCCCTCCCATTTTCTCTCAACTTCTAGAATTTTTCTGGATTTTGGATTATCAACCTTTGGAAGTTTTGTAAGTTATTTCATTAAGAAGTAGGTCTTGTGATTCTATGTACTATTACCTTATTGATGCTGAAAGTTGCATATTAGACTTATTTATGTACTGGTTATTTGGAAGTTTGGTTTAGTTGGGTTTTTGAAGTTGAATTTAAAGTTTAGTAAGATAAGGGAATTATAAATTTGGTATCCTGTTATAACATGTATTGTTTGATATTTGAAATGGATCACATGTGTATTGAATTAAGAAAGAATTGAGGTTAGATACAAGTTGGATACTGGTTAGAAAGAGTGGTTCCACTGGACAGGTATCGATATTTTGACCATATCTTGACCTGTATGTATCCAAATGGGATGAAGTTAAATTCATATTAAACTAGATACATATATATACAACTTTTATGAATGAGCAGAGTTTTTTTTTGGTCACTAAGAGTGTCAAAATTTGGCTTGAAGTTGAGTTTTTGGATTTTGTTATTGTTTGAAGATAGTCTGTAGTCATTTGAGTATAACTTTCAAAATACTGAACCAAATTGCATAAAGTTCATGTCATTAGACACTTAATACATAGAGGAACATTTGTTTAGAAGAACATATTGTCTAAAAACGTCATTTTCTAGGTCATAATGGCCATACAATACTGATCTAAAAATCTGTCCTGTGAAAACAGTTGTTTGAAGGTTTCGGGTCACTTATCCCAAAATTGTGGGAAATGTTTAGGAAGGTGAAAAACATTTGATGAACTATATAAGGTTTAGTTAATTTATTTGGTACAATAGGATTTAAATGGACTTGTTTAAGGTGTGTTTGAACTTAAATTGGGTATTTGATGTAATTGAGTAATAGTTAGTTTAATTATGCATTATTAATTAATATGATAAGGTAAAGGATGTATGGTTTAATAATGATGAATACAATGTTGAATTGCTTAGTGTGATCATGAATGAATGAGTTTCAAAGGCTTATGTATTATGAATTGGCTATGGTTGTTTGTGAATTGGAAATTTCTGCGATAACATTGTTATAATTTCGGACCATCAGTGTTCGAGGAGTTTGACATTTGGGATTGTGATAAAAGTGCTTCCTATTTGTGATGCCTCAATACCTTTATTGATATATTATTGCACATACTTGTAATTGTGTGACATATGAACCTGTTTTGTTTTAAAACTGTTAAGTCCTAGTCATGGGTAAATAAGCATGCTTAGAAGGGTCTGCAATTGCTCCTGTGACACTTCGGTATCTTCTGTTATTAACACTTTGGTGTCTTCTATTACTGACATTTCGGTGTCTCCTATTATTGAGACATAAGTCTCTCCTGTTCTGTGATACCAATCACGGTATCTCCTGCATTAGTTCCATTACCCACTTCTATAAAACGAATTAGCAGTCTAACTTGTTTTGTATTCTGATACATGTTTAGTTTTAATATAAACAAAGTTTGTTTTGGTTCAAATCATGTTTTGGTCTAAAGGTATACCCTATTCTGATATTCAGTTCTGACAGTTGTACATTTTGATATGAGACTTAAATGATGTGCTTCAACATGAGAAATATTCTATATTGATAAATTATATTCAGTTTTGAAATACATTGTGTTTAAATTCTGATATTGGTGAGTTTTTCTCTGGAACAAATATATATTATGTTTTACTATGTTATATTATGTTCTAGGATTCATGATATTTGGATTGTTTTTTAATATGTGAATGTTTAGAGACAATTTTCATTATGTATCATGTTTAGTTATTCCCCACTAAGCTATATGCTTAGTACGGTGGATTTGCCCCGGATAGGCTCAGATAGAAGGGTATAACGATTGGGACAAAGACAACCACAGTGGCCAATGAAGAGTGTGTTTTGTTGTGAATAATGTTCAGTTTGTTGAGGTTACTGACTTGTACTTAGTATGATGAGACAGTTTGTATTTTGCATATATGGTTTGTAATATTTATAAACAGGAAGAAATTTGGATTTCAAGGCATGTAATATGTTTTGTGATATGTCACTACATTCTATATAGTATGTTTAAAACATAATGAAATGTATGGAGCTTGAGTTTCTGAGAATGCTTGGAATTGTTAGTATGATATGTTTTGGGTGTTGTTATCTGTGGCATCTGCATATCCTCCTAGGGTCCGTGCATAGGTTTTGAAGAGAATTATAAGAAAGCTGTGGTGGATCTAATACAAAACAAGAGTAACATAGAGGAACTCAAAAGAATTGAAGGTGGATGAATTACAAATTTTTATTTTTTTAGGTTATACCATGTACACATAAAGAAGTGAAGGAGGATCTTATAGGATTTTATTGTGAATTATATATGAATAAAGACAAGTTATGTATGAAATTTAGTTTAGATTTGTTGAAATGTATTAAAGGATGGGTAAATTATTTTGTCAAGGAGTTTTATGTGGAGATGAATAGTTGAATAACACACATGAGAAGTGTATTAAAGTTTCTTGCAGAAGGTTTTAAGTAAATATAGAAGAAACTTTGCATAAATTTTTATAAAGTGAATAGTCATTGCTAGATTAATGAGGTTTTAAATAGAAAATGTTTTAGTTTGAAGTATTAGGTATTTAAGAATATTGTAACACTCGGTATGCCAATTTCATTATCGGGTATGGGGTGTTACAGTGGACATCAACACCTTTTCATCTTGCACCACTGCCTAGAGGATACACGCTCCAAGGAGGTGGCAAATGCTGGAGAAAACACCCCCATTACTGCCACTTCTTCTAGTAAAGCCATAAAATCTAGTAGATACTCAAAAATAGTTAAATCATCCATTGCTTTACCTTGAGAAGGAGGCATAACAGAGATATTAGGCCTTTCATACTATATAGTTTGATGCACCTAAATTTATCAATCAAGACATTCTTAGATAAATAGATCTCATTAATAAGGCGCGTGAAATAATTTCTTTTGTTAGGTGGTCAGATATCTTGGACTTCAGTAACCTAATCTATTGGGAGCTCAATTACATGAGCACATTAGAGGTAGATGATATGAGGAAATCATAGGAGGGCACACCAGTCATCAAGTTCAGACTGAGAGGTATAGACCACAGTATTAGCAATAATAAATATTTGGTCCATGTTAACTTTTACATTTAGGAGCACCCAATGATATTGACATCGAGCATGATCTTTCTTAATTGGGACCACCTTGACACAGAATCACAGAGCTATTGGTAGTTAATGGTCATTATACACCCCTACCATCCTACCAAATACAAGGCATCTAGATTAAGATTCCCATAAATGTAACTCATATATAAGCTTTTGGTGTATTAGATAAGTGTGACGAGGGAGAGCAACGATGTAGTTAGTAAGCAGGATCTATTTTTAAAATATTACATATGTCAGAGGTAGACGATGCACTTAGGCATCATCTTCATATAGTTGGTTTGCGGATATCTCAATCAAGCTAACTTTGAGATCATCAATAATAGTTTGGTTATTACTAGACTAGCTCATGGGCTAGAAGTGCTCTTAGACAATATGACCGAATAGTGGCAACAACTTATATGCCCATGATTATAAAGATTCTTAAGATGATGTAAGTGGTCGAGCTGAGGACAAATAGTTGAGGGTAATATTTTACACTTGTAGGTGTGCAATCGTAAGTAGATACGACAACGTTTACCCAAAAGGACCAAGTTGCAGGTTTGAAGAGGGTTCTAACCCTACCTCTACCACCACTAGCTTTCCTAGTGACACAGCTAAACAACTTTACCTACCTTTAGGCTTATATGCATTAGTTGGGTAATAACATACTAAAAATTATACAATATCCTAGATCGGAGATTCAGTTTCCACCTGTGCGACCAGAGGATCCAGCTACACGAGAGAAGATAAAGTGTTAGCCAATAATGTATAAAGTTATAGAGTCATGCCTAATGAGCCTAGGGATCCCGAAGGGCCAATTAAAGAGGAGGATGTTGAGAATACATAATATGGAGAGCTAAAGGAGACTGTCACACCGATAGAATTAGAGATCAAAGTTCTTGATGACAATAAGAGGACAATGGTAACTGAGTCCTCCATTAGGAGCCTCATAGAGATGATATTGTTTGATCATTTAGATGACTAGCAAACGATAGTCCCATACATGCCACTTAGGATACGACCACCCGCTTCCCAACACCCTTGATCTATACTTTGTATTTTGTTTTGACCTTTGTTTCTTATGAATTTTCCTAATCGTTTACATATATTTTGATATTACTTCTTCATTTTGACTTACCTTTTTTCCAAAGCTCTTTTTATAGTCTATTTAGCACTTTAATGTCAAATCAATGAAATAGATTCACATCTCGACCTGACCCATATGACTTAAAACAAGGAAGTTCAAGTCCTTTACCATCTTTTCCCCTTTTTATTTTATTATTATCTTATATGTTTAGAAATATTGAGGAGAACTTATTTTAAGTATGGTGAATGGATTATAGGATTATAAGATACACTCAAAACTTATCAATTTTGTCATGATTTCTTAATAAGAAGCAATTTTTAGAAATTTATTTTTCTTTAGAAGAATATTATTGGAGATCATTCATTATGAATTTAATTATTTTGGAGAATTATAATGTTTATATAATTAGTTAGGAGTATGAGTAAATAATTGAGTTCAATTTGCTTTATAAATTTGGAGAATGAATACTAGATGATCATTATCATATTCTTTGCATAGAATGTACATGTATATGTAATTGTGACTTCTTTTAAATAAATGAACACAATAATTTCACTTCACTAGCTTCAAAATATAAAAAGGTCGAAGTTAAAGAGTGTTGCTAGTAGTTAGTTGATATAATGACGTAGTTGAGTAATCAGGAGTGTTCATAATAAGGTGTTTACTCTCGTATAAAAAGGTTGTGTGACTTTTTAAACAATCTTTTAATGCTCTCGTTTAAATTTATATCTTTTATAAAAGGAAGTGAATGTGTATGAATATTGAATCATGTATGTCATGTATATTTATTTTATGCATGGAATTAAGTTTTATGATTCATATTGAAGTTTTAAAGAATCATAAAGTGAATTCAATCAATTTGTGAATTGATGTAACTAGTTGGTTACATAATATTTTGATGATCCTTTATAATTGAATGAGTAACGGAACATCTTCATCACTATGTTCAATTTATTTAGCACTTTTACAAAATTGTTTTTTATTTGAGATTTAATAATGGATTGGTTTTCTTGAGGACAAGCAATTGCTTAAGTATATGGGAGTTTGATATATGATAGACATAGTGAAATACATTACTTTTAGCTCTATTTTCATAGTATATTGGTTATATTTTAGATGGATTTTGAAAGATCTGATACTTGATTTGAGAAGTATTGTCACTTCAAGTCTCATTTTTCCTACATAAAGAAAAGAAGAGAAATTGGAGGACAATTTTAAAAGAATTTGAGAAACAAATTAGAACAATGCTCCTACAAGCCACCATGTTGAGGGTCTTGTTAAAAACTTCTACTTTTCCAACACACCCTACACATCCCCATGTTGCACTTTAGATGAAGAACATAACACCCTACATGGTCCCGTGTAGGTCCTATATTAGCATTGATATTTTTTAGAGAACATGGTCGTATAGCTCAATAAAAGTTAGGGTTTCAGGTTTTAAAGAAAAAGAGAAGTAGAAAATTTTTTGGCCAAGAAACATTTTGAAGTCGTATTGAAGTTATTATGCATTTGTTTTGATCAATACTACATCATTCTTTAAGGATAAAGCAAGATTTCAATAAGAATTCCTTGAAGATTCAAGATTTAAGAATAATAATTTCTTATCTTATTTTCTTTATTGTTTTTGTGTTTATATTCTTTGTATGATTATAAACTAAATTGGGATATATTTAGGTATAATGAATTTAGGATGTAACAAATATTGATTAATCTTTGGTTTGATGAATTTCTAGTTTTCTTAAGATTTATTCATGTTTTTATATCGATTGAATTGAAAGAGGGAAAGTAGAAGATTTGATATTTAATTCATGTGTCAAAATTTGAGAGATGAGATATGTGTTTAGGTCACAATAGGGATAAAGAAGGTTAAATGTCAGTGATTCAAGAGAAAGTTATAAGATCTTCCTAGGTTAGGGTAAAACCTATTAAGAGAATTTATAGAATAAATTAAAACATTCTTAAGTTATCTATATTTAGAAAGGATTTTGGTTGGTTACCCTATGAATAAGGGTTATATGTCTTAAAAGAAAATATGATCTACATTATGAACAAAATACTAGAATAATTAATGTTTGATCTCCTATCCTATAGGTCTTTCTAGGCAAGTGTACCCATCATTTCTATAGTATAGGTTATGGAATTTTGATTGATTAACATATGAATAGGGGTTATATGTCCCATATGATCTAACTTAGGAGCTCTTACTAGTCCAAAAAACTAGAGTAATTAATATTCGATCTCCTATTTTATAGGTCTTTCTAGGAAACTACACCCATCATTTCTATAGTATATGTTATGGAATACCAAGTCCATAATATGAGTACTAGTATTGACCCTTTTCCTATTAGCTAACCAACAAATTATGAAAATGGTGATTGGTCAAAATCAAAATTAAGGCAATAAACTAAAATAATTGACTAAATAGAATAAATACTGAATCAAGACACATCCAATAAAAATAATGGTACATGAATAGTGAATCCCTTTAGGACTGCTCATACACATAAGACTTCATGCTTCAATTTAACCTAAAGTTCGATGAATCTTTCTCAATTATGTATTTTTCTCAATATTATTAACAACTAATCTTATGTTGTTAATCAAAAGTTGTTTCTAATTAAAATTCCTAGAATTACATTAACTAATTTATGAATTCCTCTATTAGGTTTAACCTTAATTCGAAAGATTTGTGTTAACCTATCTTTAAGATTCCATGCAGCTCTTTTCGATTATACAAGTTCAATTCACACAAAGGATTTTTAATCTCAAATGTATGACATCAAATATGAATCAATATATTCGCATAAATCAATTCAAGGAAAATAAAGAACATATATCAAAACTGAAGAATAAATTAAATGAAAAAGAAATCACCACAAAGTCATTGCAAGGTTCATCATATCCAGGTACTATAAAGATTAATCATAGAAGACATAACACCAAAACTAAAATAAAAATAGAAAATTAAAAAGAAAACATGATAACTTTTAATTTTCACGAAGTAAAATTTAGATCAATAGAAATCCACTCCAAATACATCTACTTGTTTGTTCGTCATTCTCTTTACCACTTTAGGTAGCCTAATTGCATCTTCTGAACGTCTCCTATCTTTTGCCCTTCAATTTCACCTTTTGTAGTTTGAAAATTAGGTTTTCGAGTAGAAGATAAGTACACAGTTGTATACTTTAAATAAACATATATGAGTATAGAGTAAATACATGCAAAAACATGGGCCAAAAAATATGAAAACGGGCTTATCAGTATATAACACAAGCATGCACCTCTTAAACACAGGTAACATATTAATACACTTCAAACTCTCCGAACGTGACCATGTAAGTTAAAAATTTAGAAATAATAAATAACACGGACAAGTACATGGTCGTGTACTAAGCTATATTCTTTCATTGCAGCTTTATAATCTAGTCAAAATAGCTCAAATTCATTTTACTCTAAATAAGTGAATTATGAAATGTAGATAAATATGAACAAATTAGGTACCATAAATAATAACAACACTCAAATAAACAAGTAAAATGTACTAAATATAAATATAAATATATGAACAATTAAACATCTATCATTAATTCATTAAGTTAAAGTAAACTGAATATAGCAAAAATCCTTGAAGATTTCACCTAAATCTAATTAATTTATTAATTATTTAATGTTTAGAATTATTATATATTTTATTTTCTTATTCAATCATACATAATTATTGGTATATCTTGTTAAGTTTGAGAATAGTGGTTTGATAACCATTATTTATATTAACTAGGTATACCATGCATTTGCGAAAACAAACAATTAGTATCGCTTAAAAATTAGCTTGATTTTGCAAATTACAATGGCCTAATTCTCAATTGCTTTTTCAGTAGTTATCTTGAAATAAACAAAACAATGTTCCCTTCTAAGTTCTATCTCAAAAGTTATCTTTACGTGAAAGTAAGATTGTATATTATTAAATTTTTTCAGACTTCACAACTCATTGATAAAGATATTTTCTTTGATTCATTCTCTCATCCAAATGTACCAAAAGACCATTCTGGATCATGGAAGTAAACGAGAAATTATAAAAAAGTGGAGACCAAAACCAGAAGATCCAACAATTTATTGGGGCAAATTTGCAGTGGACCCAAATCTCAGAAACCAAACTAAGGGCCTCCCAGGTAATTTATGCAAAATGGAAGCCCATTCTATTTTGTAGCCTTCCTCTTCGTAACATCTAAGGTTTATTGTTAAACCCTTTTAGACCCTAGTGACAGAAATGGCTTTACGTCCCAGTGCCAAGCGTTCTCTCCAAGTTTTACTGTATTCCAGATTTGGTGGTGGGTTGAATTTTTCTTCATGGCCACACAGATCCACCGCTTCCAGTTCCCATTTTGCAAATACCAAAGCGAGTCTGGATTCAGCTTTTGGGATTGTATCACGGAGATTTAGTGCGCAAGTTCCTGCAGCTGCGGACCAAATGAATATGATAAAACAATTGAGAGAACGAACCAGCGCTCCAATTAAAGACGTCAAGGCTGCTCTCATTGAATGCAATTGGGATATTGGTAGTCTTGTACAATGAACTGAACCTTTTCAGTTAACATCATTTGGTCTATTTTTATTGACTGTTTTCTGGATTATGGTTTTGTGGCATTACGAGTAGAGGCTGCACAGAAAGATTTGAGGAAACGAGGGAAGGTCTTGGCGTCGAAGAAGTCTGGTCGAACTGCTACTGAGGGGTTGCTTGCTTTGGCGCAGGGCCAAGGGAAAGCTGCTGTCATTGAACTCAATTGTGAGACTGACTTTGTTGCCCGGAATGATATATTTCAGCATTTGGTTAGTAGTTGCTGACTTAATTCTTTCAGTTACACACTTCAGTAAGCAGGTTTATTAGGAATTGTGATTCAGCATTTGCTGGTTCTAGTTTGATCTTTGATTTCTCATATCAATTTAATTTTTCTTCTCTTGCAGGCTTTGTCTTTGGCCAAGCAAGCTTTGCTGGTTCAAAGTACTTGTCAACAGGTTTCGGGGGTCCATTCTATTGGACCTGAGATTTTAGAGGTGAGATCGAGACTTTTCAACCTTATTGCTATTAGATTCTAATTTTTATTGACTTATTATATTGTGTCGACTTAGTCAGTCACAATATAGTGCTTTGTTTGTTAAAATGATTAAGCATGCTTTCAGGGTCACACCTGACTTTCATTCTCTTTTGCAAGATGACAATGGACTTAGAACATCACCCGATTAAGCATAATACATGCATATGATGTTTGGCGTTAGGCTACATTTGTTATGTTATTTATTGAGCAGAATTTATGATTTGACTGTGAGGATTTGAACTTTGGTTAAGGCCAAATGAATTGCCTTCTTGCATGTTGTTGCTGAAATTTAATTGTAAGTGGAAATGTGCAAACATGAGAAGATTTAATGGCATAGCAAGCTCTCTCCTGCTTTGAAATGACTTATAAGGGAACAAGAATTAGGTTTTTAAAGTTAGTGGCTTTGACACTATTAAATAGAAGGTCTCCTAGTGAAGTTTTAATGCTGATCTGTGTACTGGAACCAGGACTCAAAGTTAAACTTTGAACATCCCAAAATAGATGGGGAAACAACCGTTCAAAATGCAATTACAGAAGTGGCTGCAATCATGGGAGAGAATGTAAAACTCAGAAGGGCATTTGTGATGACTACACGTTCACCTAGTGTTCTGTCGACCTACCTCCATACAAGTCCTCAGCCAGGTAGAATCTTTTGATGCTACCTGCATTCTCTTCTGTCAAAGACCTCTATTATATATGTATTCTCTATTAAATACTTCCTAACAAGTCGAAAGCCCTTGGCTAACTGAGTTTTATGTGGATATCCCATAAAAGAAACTACTGTTTTGCATTAAAAAGGAGAATTTGAGGCAAAATCTTGCTTGGTTTGTCAGTTGAGTTAATGAATGTTTATGTGATTGTAGGCTTTGGTCGTATTGCTGGACTTCTCTCTCTTGAAATAGAGGATGGGGATTCTCATTTGGAAGCTCTACAACATGTGGGATCAGAGTTGGCAATGCATGTCGTGGCAGCCAAGCCATTATTCTTGACCAAGCAACATGTTTCATCTGAAGTGTTAGAGAGTGAACGTGAAATCTTCAAGTCGCAGGTAAATAGATTCTTATTTATGGTTCTGTTAGTTGCTTTAGTTATGTTAAATATTGAGCATTAATGTCAATTAATTCTAGTCTTCATTACGGGGATTATAATTCCTTGATCATAGGGATTACATATCCTAAATTAATCTTGTAAATATGTATATATATAGCCTTATTACCGTACACTGAATACATCAAGAAATACAAACCTTTTTCTATCTTAGAAGTTAAAAATGGGAAGTTAGGATATGATAGTTTCCTGCTAATATTTGTGCCTGTTCTTCGGTCATGGAGATCCATTTATTTTGTATGACATTTTTATACATTAATTTTGGTCCCCACATTTGTTTCAACCTTTACCTTCTT
>JANVCQ010000009.1:8455890-8467515 GCA_025531925.1 Erythroxylum plowmanianum | reverse complement strand
TATTTTACAATAAATTATTATATTTAGATAATTATTATATATAGAAATAATTAGAATATAATAAAGATATATATAAACTAAAATAGATCATATATAAAAAAAAGCTAAATTAAATAAACTACAAATTGTATAATATGACAATAAACTATTTTGTAATTTAAAAAAAATTAAGGACTATTTTATAAATTTAAAAACTACCCGAAACGATACTCGGTATTAATCGATACCAATATAGTACCGTATCAGACGGTACTGTATTGGTATCAAACCCAGTACAATATTCATGACATTGCTTAGGGGGAGCCTCACTAGTATTAGAGCCACCAGATTAGACCTGAGTTTGCCCAACATAGTGAGTTCAAATCCCCGAATAATAATAGGATGCGGCCACTTGCGTAAGTCCAATCTCAGATGATAGTGGGCTTTAGATCGAGGGGTGTATTTAAGATTTAGTTTCACCTTCCCTTATAAGACCTGAGGGCTTAGAAAATAAGAGAATATTCTTTATAGTTTACTATAACAAAACATATGAATATATATGAGAGAAAAAATTTTAATTTTTATCTAAATAATATAAATAAAATAATAATTCAATTAATTCTTTCTCAATTATTTTATTTTCAAAATTTTGAACACAAAAATGTTTGATTAAGGGTCACAACCTAAATTATATAATTTAGGATTCAATAACTTTAGGTGAACGTGTTTAAATTGATCAGACTTCGAATCAAATTTACATTTTAAAAATTTTTGAGTTTTGGACTACTCTCTAACTCAAGCTTGTAGACTCGACCTGAAACTAGATTATATATATAATTCACCATAGTTTGAGGAAGAAGTTTTCATGTTAGTATGTTAGTATTGTCTTGTTGTCTTCGTGGGTTGGATTATGGATCTTTAGTGATAAAAACATTAAAGAAGAGTCGTTATCGATCGAATCTTTGAGAGTTGAATGATTTAGGCTTCAATTGGATTTCAAGCTACCCAACCTTCTCTTTAACATTCTTACCTCAAATCTAACCACCATACCAAATTTAATCACTATTCTACAACTAGTCTTTATTTCATCTCCTTTCAATGTTGCCTTGTAACATACTTTAACATAGGTAAGTAGCTCACTCTCTTCATATCAGACTTATTTTATACTTAATGTCACTCACATTAGATAACAATAACACTAACTCTAACCTCTTACTTTTTTGACTCATTAGTCATTCACCTTCTCTTTTATAAACTAAATCTATCTTATTCGCTTCAAATTAATTAGTTGATTCTCTTACTAAGTGGAGTAGTTCCTTATTCATTACTTCAAGCTTAGTTTGCTTACATTGTTCTTGCATTTACGTGAACATGATAGAATATTATGATGCCTTATAATTAAAAACCTTTGACATTATTTTGTAGTTATGAAATCTCGTTGAAACATCTTAAGCATGTTTTAGTTACATGAAGTCAAACTTTAAGTTCTGCATGCACTAAGTTTATAAATGATGGTTGGCTAAGCGATTAGAATTACAATTACTTGACATGCTAGAGAATAACAGAAAAACAAATAATTGACAGATAATGGTGGACCAGGACCACTAAGTAAAACCAAAAACCAATCAGTGGCGTATATTCTACCTAGCATCGTGTGGATTAGGAATAGAAGACTCCCTCTTCCAGCTTGCTGTTCAACTCTGCTTCTGGTCCTCTTTACAAGCAAAGAAAAAGGAAGACGACAGAAGACAAAATATTGAAAAAGTAAGAGATTTATTGTCTACATTTCTTAAAAGAATATGGTGGTTCATAAAATGGCAACACAGGGTCGAGGGGGAGGTGGATCCATGGGAGTTTCCGGCTTCACACCATCACCTGCATACTTGAGTAGATATGCCACACGCAGGACCACCTTCTACAATCTCCATATGGTATGTAGACCTTCTGTCATTCGTGTATGGCTCAGAACATATCATATTGGAGCCTTGTCCGAATTGTTACAGCAGTAATGCAAATGAGGTTTTTAATAGCATATATGTAAAGAGCAGATGAGGTTTCAGAGATTAAACTCTGTTTGGAACTCTTTTACAAGAGATGAATGATTTTGTTTTCTGTGTCATTAATAGTGGAAATCATAGTCTAATTGGAATTGATGTATTACTGATAGTAAAAAGAAAGACAGCTTCTGCTAATCTTGGGTTGTAAGGGCGCAAGCTTTCGGGTGAGACCGGTTTCCTAGAATGGGAATATCTAAAATCTTACTTCTTGCTACTTAATACATTGTCTTTTCATTTCATTCCATTGCATATGGTTTCTGCTACTGCAATCATGCCCAGCAGATGGTTAGCGATTCCATGACATTGAGAAGATGTATAAGCTGCTCTGCCGTGCAAGAATCATCTAGTTTCGCAGGTATGTGACCTTCCAATCACTATGTTTTGTTTGCATAAAGCATCAACCTACATTGACTATTTGATTTCATTAGTCGCTGCTGAGAATGAGAAAAAGGAAGTGAAAGCAGTTGAAACAAAAGAACCCGTCAGGCCCAAACCAGCAGCAAAAGCTCCTCCAAAGCCACTTCCTCGGTTGATGGATGACGAGGTTCTTCCTTCGCTTAAAACAGCCCTTGAAGCTGAAGAAGATATTACAGAACTTGACCTGTCTTTCCAAGATAACAGAGTCAGGCTACCCCCATTTTCCTCATTGATTACCTATATTGGTTTCATCAAGTCCCATTAATTAACTTTTTCCTTTGGAGCTAATGTAACAGTTGGAAGGCTCATTTCTGAAGAAGGGCAAGCCTTACTCCTTTTGGGCTTTCTTTCCTAACGGAGTTCTCACAGGTAACTACATATTAAAGCCATAAGTATATACATACATACATACATACATGTACACGCTGAAAGAACAGCTTAGCATCATCATTCATCGGTTGTTGTGGTTGGACAGGTCCTAAAGGCTTTTCTTTATCGTCATATGGCTCAGAGGTAAGCACTGTGGAGCCTTTTCTGATCGATGAAAAGAAAATTACTGGGAAGCACATTGTATTCTGGGTGCGTAAGAGGTTAGCAGCTCAAGGAATCATTCCCGTCTGGGACAAAAAGACATAACTTGCAGCCCGTATATGTAGTTTCTCAAATTCATTGCATATCATGTAAGATATAGACAATCATCCATTAGTTATATCCCATTTTTGTTCTATAATCTTATAAAGAAATAAACTTTTTAACTATTTAACCAAAGGATTCAACAAGCTGAGTGTCATCTCTTTTACTCTTCTGGTCCCAATATTTGAGAATTCTTCACCTAAAATTTACTGATATATCATCATATAAATAAAATAAAATAAAATAAATAAGCAAATAAGAAAAAAGACTGTGTGCTATAAATTATGATTGTACCGCATCTTCTTCCTCCACAAGCATCGTTCCTAATATTTTATAAGCTTAGACTAAAGTTAAAAAATGATCTTTATTTTGCCTCTTTTTGTTTTTTATGAGTGTGAAGAGTAGGCCATCGTAAAGAAAAAAATGAGGCAAAATAGGGATAGTTGTAAAACCCTGAACTTTTTCTTTCACTCAATAAAATTTTTTATTTTCGGTAAACAGTATTTTCGGATAAATAGTAAATTTTTGTGGGACTGAATCTCGAAATAATAAAAATATCCGGAATAAGTTTTAGAGTTAAATGATAATGAAACGAATCAAAAATAAGTCCAATAGGATGGATTTCTGGAGTTTCGAAAGTTTAAGACTAAAATGTCCTTTTTGAAAAGTAATGGGTATTAATGATTTTAAACTCATTTGAAAAATTTTAAAGCATTCAATCAATAACTATTGATTCTAATTAGAAAATTTCATGGTCAATTTGATGATAAGGCAATTGGGGAATATTTTCGTGACATAGTTCAATTAGTTGGTGAATTAAACTCATTAAAGGGGCATTTTGGTCTTTTTGTGTATAATTGTAAAACCACAAACCTTTCCTTTCACTAAATAATTTTTTTATTTTCGGTGAATAGTATTTTCGGATGAATAATGAATTTTTGTGAGACTCAACCTCAACATAATAAAAAATATCTGTAATAAGTTTTAGAGTTAAATGATAATAAAACATATCAAAAATAAGTTTGATAAGATGGATTCCAAGAGTTCCAAAAATTTAGGATTAAATGCCCTTTTTAGAAAATAATGAGTATTAATGATTTTAAACTCATTCGAAAATTTTTAAAGTATCCAATCGATAAGTATTGACTCTAATTAGAAAACTTCATGGTCAATTTGATGATAAGACCATTGCAGAATATTTTGGACTATAGTTTGATTAGTAGTGAATTAAACTTATTAAAGGGGCATTTTGGTCTTTTTGTGTATAATGCTATGAGTGGATTAGTGAGTCACACCTAATGACCAATTAAAGGCTTTCTTAAGGGTTAAGCATTATTTATTAAATAAATAATTAGTCATTATAGACAACCATTAAGACGTTGACATGTGTAAAGCATTAAGTAAGTATAAAAAGATAAAGCAAGACTTGAGTAAGCGCGAGAAAGCAAAACAAAAGTGAAAAGAAGAGAAACGAGGTTGAAGGCCATTTAAGGAGAGAAGAGGGCTTCCATTATTGATGGTTTTGATGTAGATTTGGAGAAACTTGATCAAACCTAAGTTTTCATTATTTACCCAAAATATTTGAGAAAGAAAGTGGTAAGTTTTCTTAATCTAAATTTCTGATTTTTATGGTTAGTTTTAAGTGAGAAGGATGTGTTTAAGATCAATAGTTTCTTGGTGTATTTTCTTGTTTCTTTACATGAAATTGATTGAATATAATAAGAGAGGAACATGTAGTAGAATTCTGTCTTAGGTTAGTTTGAACTAGTCTCATTGTTTTGGCCATAAATCAGCCTACAAACCTCCAAATTGAGTGATTCAAATTGGAGATGAAAGCTAAGACATAGTACTAAAAATCTCTAAAATAAATCTAGACCAAATTCTAGATGAATGATATCTAAGTTTGAGATTGAAAATGGTAACCTGATATTGTCTCTGTGTTAAAACAAATTGTGATATTTGGTATATTTTCATGATTTAAAAGTTTAAATGGCATTATTTTTGATGATATGGAAACTAGAGACTTAGCGGAACAAATGTCTAGAAGATCTCAAAGCCTAATTTGAACGTTTGCTATTTGAAAAGTAAGGAACAAGTGGAGGTATGGATTCTGGACATAGGTCAAAACCATAACTCATCATGCATGATCATGATATGGTAAATTCAATTGAGTGAGATAGTATTTTGAAGAAATTGATAAGTTAAAATGCGTAAAATATGGTTTTAAGTGACTTTTGAAGTTAGAATTGGAAACAGAGAACAATAGGTTTTCTTACGGTAGTAAACAAAAACACAATTAACATACGTGTTACGTGATTAAATACTAATCTCGAATTCAGTTAAACTGAATTTATAATGTTAATGTCTTATTTTTTAATTTATAAATAAATGTCTAAGCAAAATGTGCTTGTGTAGGTAAAGGAAATGCATAGAACGTGTGAGTGTGTTTGGCGATAAAGTTGCTTAATGGTGAGTGCATTTTAAAGGTATTTTATGAAAATGATTTCTATTATATTGTGAAGTGAATATGGAATATGAGTCTTATGTGAATGGTGTATTATAAGTGAATATTGCTAGTATAATTTTATGTTTTTAGCAATATACGAATTGAAGTTTGAAAGTTAAACCTTATATGATGTGATTTTATATTAAGATGATATTATTGGTTGATAAAAAGGAAATGGTTTTTTAGCCTATGATATACTAATAGGTTTTATACATATTATTATACTGATGTATAACGATTATCTTAGTACAGATAAGCGATGTAGAACTAACTCCGTAACTAGTGGTTAACCAATTGCGAGTAAGCGATGTAGAACCAGCTTTCTAACTATCGGTATATAACGGTTAACCTAGTACGGGTAAACGATGTAGAAGCAACTCTGTAACTAGTGGTTGATCATTTGCAGGTGACACAGAACACACTTCGTAACTACTATTATATAGCAGTTATTCTAGTGCAGGTAAGTGATGTAGAACCAACTCCGGGTGACAATCGCAAGTAAACAATGTAGAACTAGTTATGTGACTTTATGCCTCAAGGTACCATATGACAAAGAAATTAGTGATAGGTTCTATCATGAAGAAATTCATGACCTTTTTAATGCCTTCACTATTTATTTGAAAAACGATTTGAGAAACTTGATTTCTAGAAGTATATATATTTCATATTAAATATTGAATTATACGCATTGAGACGAATTTGTTTTAGGAAGATTTAAATAATTAAATATGATTTGAATAAAAATTATAGCGTTCACTGAGTTCGTTTAGCTTACACTCTCTTTTCTAAAGGTCAAGAGTGAGACCTAAATAAGTACCTTTCCTGCCATTGCCCAGAACTAGGCCTGTGCTAGTAGTTATCATATAAAATAATGTCATACAGAAGTTTTAAAATAAATAATATATAAATGCAACACGTACAATAAACTATATTGCATAATATTTTTCAAATCTCACACATTTATAGAGACTTACACAGTCATTATACACGATTGTGTAGGTCCAAGTTGCTTGAAATCTTCTTACCATCCCATGATTTCATCCAAACATCCATCCTTTATTAACCTCAACCTATCCATCCACACTCTAAATCATCATATCATATTGATCAAATTAACATACAATTAGATTCAAGTTATCCTAGAACTAACCTTCATAAGTCAACATCAATAATATTCATATTAATAATCTTTTTGAACTTAAAAACACAAATCTTTACACCATTACCAAGATTTCACTTAATGCACTCAAGTGTTTAGGGTGAAAAGTACAAGAACTCTCAAGTCAATACATAGTAGAATTATTAACCATAAGCTTGCAATCTTATCATATCTTCACCACTTATAAGTAAACTATAAACAAAAATCTAAAGTTCTTAATAGAAGGATTTAATGAGGCTTAGGTAAGCAATGATTGGGATTTTAAAAAAGGGTGATAAATTTAAAGGGCATATATAAAAACAAGTTTTCAAGAATTACACGAAACTTATTATTTCACAATCTAGGTTGTTCACATTATAAATCCAATGGTACCAAAACTTTAACACACTTTTTTGTAATCTCAATGAATTAATGAAATATTGAACATTTCATAATTTCAAGTTTCAAACAATCAAGTAATGTAAATAACCTTCAAGGTTCAAATTAATAGAAAGGCTTCAAGAAAGATAAGATAAAGGTTAATAATGGAGTTATAATCAACGAAAATGGCTAAGGCTCAAAATTAGTTACTCCTAAGAGATAAACTATGGTAGGGTAACTATAAAAAAAATATGCTAAACAAATATTGAATATAAGTGCCTTTATCACTTCGATGCTTTTAATTTAGAAATGTGGTCTCAATATGTATAATAAAAGTAAGTTCCAGAATTATTCAACTATGCATGATAACACACATGAAAGAAATAAAAGAGCTTAAATATTGATGCATTTTCTCTTTGGTTCAAAAGCTTATAAAAAAATTTTGTGTGTATAAATAATATGCAATTTTCATTTAAATTAACTATCTCAATGACTACTAAAAATATGACCTATAAAAGCAAGTTTATTCTAACTTTCAACCTTTTGCATACCAATTCAAGTCAATAATCAATAACAATTTCAAGTATTTCTGGACTCATTTCAACTAATTCAGGATATCAATTAATAATATTTAATAACAAAGATTATAAAAAGCTTAATAAAATTATAATCTCCTTCCCCACACTTAAAATTATACATTGTCCTCAATGTACATAATATAAGCAAAATAAATAAAAAGGAAGAAAGGATAAGAAATTTGGTACTTAACTGAGTAATAAAAATTTTAGAATTCTGATTTCGATGAGGGATACATATGATATTAGATACAATCATCCTTGTAAAATATAAATAAAAAACAAAAAATGAAATATGGAAATAACGATGACATAAAATCACATTAATTTAATGTTTAGATAAAAGAAGATAATAAAAGAAAGAAAATAACAAAAATACAAATAATAAGAAAAAGAAAAGAAAGACCACACTATAGCATCCCTCAATCATGTGGTGACTCTGGCATATCCATTGATGCAAGGTCCTCAATTTGTATGTCCTCAAATTGTGGAGGAGTTGATGATGATGTACCTACTTTAAATGATGGAGGTTGAAAAGTTAAGCCTTGATGGCTTACCATCTGTAATAGTAGATCTCCCATCCATTTAATAGAGATCTCAAGTTGGCCTATCCACTCCATAATCTCTGCCTATTATACACGGATAGTTCGTTGGGTATCCATAAGTTTCCCCACACGTTTCTCCAATTGAGCTATCTTTAATTGGTCCTGGTGTGATGTCTGCAGTCTGGCTGCTTCCATACTATCCTCCCCCTGTGTAAACCCTCCCATTTGGGATGGTAGTGTATGCAGTAGTGGCAGCTACTCTGATATATATGGCTTATTTCTAGCTCCTCCTAATGCTACTAGCTTGTCAGGGACCTTAATGAGTCAATAAATGTTACTTGTAGCTCCTTACCGTCTACTCACCATACATATGTGCTTCATTACATTTAGGTTTAGTGTTGTCATGGTGCCAACCAGTTGCATCGCTTATAATCTATTGAAGATCCCTATCCTCCATACAAGTTTAGTCATATAAACCTGACATAAATCATGTTAACCTTTCCCTCCTCGCTCTAACACTGGATAAATTAGACTAATGCATGCCCCAAGTAGATTGGCACCCTCTCGCTTATGCTCCAAAGACAGAACACATCTAGATTGTTGACTATGCTATGACTATTACCTCATATGCTCAGTGTATGGCTCAGTACTCTATGAATATATCTGAGCACTGGGTGTTATGGACATGATGCCTTAGATTTGCTCAAGTTGTAGTCACTATCATCATTGACTGTACACTAAAATTGTTGAGAAAAATACCCCATACAAAATGTCTATCTGTAAAACTAGGTAAGCTTATGGCCCACAAACTCTTGATCGTATAACCCCATAGTGATTGAGAATTTTGAATAGCTCATTCGAACAATCTCCTTTAATTGTCGGAAATGGTTGGTGTTCGATTCTTCATAATTGCGTCATCTTTTTTTCACAAAGAATATAGAGAGCACCTCGAGTGTTAACTCCTAATAAGAGGGTTCCACAATCTCAAAAAATTGAGACTAGGCTCCAACATCAATAAGTTCCTCAAGATGTGGAACAAATCGACAAATCCTAACACCTCCCAATTAATGTTGCGACCCATTACGAACATCTTATCCTTAAGCCACTGATACTACTCCTCATGTGTCGCAGTATTGAAAAGATTTGAGGACACTCTGGTGGTTGCATTGAGCGAGCTCCCCTTGGGTCTCTAGAGGACCCTTCTCTTCGTTGCCACTTTCTTGGTACTTCCTTTATGCATCGTGGTCCTGTCATTGTGCCTAAACCTTTACATATATGTGAGAAAATTGCATGTAAATTATGAAACAACCCTTTTCCCTACACTTATGTCTTATGCTCACAAATTTGTCAATCATGAATTAGACTAAAAAATAAAAGTTAAACATGTAGCAAAATCACAAAGAAATAATCTATCGCATATAAATAAATAAATAAACATTAAATAAGTGAAAAATTAACTAATAATCCAATTAATTGTAAAATTTAAATTAAAAATATCGCAATTAACAAATAAAACTAAGATAATTATCAAATTACGAATTTAACCCTAAAATTGAAATTAGAAATCCTAATATAATAGTTATGTAAAATAAGTAAAATTTAAGCATTGAATTCAAGAAAAATCAAAATTAAAATGAAATTAAACAAGAAACAACTTCAATTAATCATAAAAGCAACTAATTAATCCTAATTTCATGCAAAACCATCACAATTTAACAATTAGCGAGCAAAATCACACAAATTTGCAACCCCAATTAAAATTTCATCTAGATTTCATGCAGTTTATCAAATTGAATCAATAAATCAAATAGGTAAGGAAGAAATTCAACTATTAAATCACAAGTGACCACAAAATCATGCAAAATTTCATAAAATCCCAAAATCCTAATCCTAGCACTTTTGGGTTAAAAAAGGCCTAAAAAGTGCAAAACACCCAATTATTCATGCATAAACAAGTGAATTTAATAAGAATACTTATTTGGATGTAGCTAATTTGCAAGAAAAACTCAAGAAGTTAGACAAGAGAATGAGACGACAACAACGGGTGAGTGAGAGAAAGAAGAGAAAGTGAGAAAAATGAAGCGTTAGGGAAATTTTAAGGGTTGTCAAGGACTTACAAAGTCTACTACACGACTATGTAGCTAACCATGTAAGTCACTGACTTGCAACTTTTTACGAGCTTACATGGATGTGTATCTAACCATGTAAGTATATATGAGCGTGTATATCTCTGTAAATGTGTGCAACATGAAAAATAATTAAATATACTTAAAAATTTTTCAGTCAAAGTTATGAACCTTTAATATGTATACCCTAACATAATAATTATGCACAATTTCATTAGGATGGTCAATGTCCTAAACTAAAACACACTAAAACTCAATCAAAACCTATTATAACATCAAAATAAAAGTAAAATGAAATAGAAATTAGAATAAAACTGTTGGGCACCGATTTCTGGAACCCAACTCTTGCAAAATCATGAAGCGAGAGTGTAAACCCATAGGGTTATTTCTATGAGCCCTTATTAGGCATCATCCCACAAAGGTGGCGTGCCCCATGACAAACAAACATCAAAACGAACTTATTACTCAAACTCAACCGTATAACGAGGAAATCAATATGAACATACATAATCGAACTACTTCAATCTATCATTTCATTTCTAAAGCAACAGAGTTTGACAAACTTTATTTACATATCAAAAGCCACACCATTGGCTTATTACAAAAATACAAATATATCAAATTTGCAGAAGTTTCCTTAGGCTCTTATTCACTTGATCTCTTAACTATCACTTGAAGATGGGATAGAAAGGGGGTGAGCTTGACAGCTCGTGGGTAACAATCTATAATGGAAAAATAAGCAAAAACTATTGAAAACATTCACTTGTCATAGAAAATTTTTCATATGGTTCTTAAAACACATGTTTCTTAGGCTTTTAGCCAAAATTCTCAGGTTTCAAAACATGAATGCATCAAACTTATTAACATATCATAAGCATATAAGTATATCAAATGGTTTGGGTAGATCCAAAACAGAACGTACTACGCATTTTCACATAACGGTCTTGCGTAACCGTGAACTTATAGGAGTCTATGAAGGAGCTCCATGCCACTAGCGGGCAGGCGGGAGAAACCTATTTGTCAAATTGCACTTGACTTAACTTAGGGGACCACCACAAATCCACATAATACATAGATTTCAAAATCTTGTAAGTTTGATGCCCAAAATGGCACATTCTCTTGAAAACTTGCTTTTTACATGCTTGTAATACCTTAAAAACCATTTCTTAAAAGTATGGTTTCATAATCATACATCATTTCAAAGAATCATTTTCAAAACAACTTTTCATAAATAATCACACAATTCATATAACAAACATATAGCAATA
>JANVCQ010000009.1:8414161-8431615 GCA_025531925.1 Erythroxylum plowmanianum | reverse complement strand
TAGAAATAGATTTACAACGCCAAGAATGATTATCAACCATAACAAGACACATGAATAAATGCCTAACGAAGAGTACAATGCGATGAGGGTTAAAGAAAAAGAACAAGCAAGTTGATTGCTTGTATAAGAAAATGAGAAAACTATATTCTGAGCATTCTACAAATTGAAATGCTTTAAGGTTACTATAATAGTTTCATGGCAACTATGCATATTTTATTACAAGGGTAATTTTGAAAAAAAAATATTATAGGTCATTCCATTCCATTCATTTTTAGTATCACTTCCAAACAATGATTAAAGAAGTCCCTCTCTTATTTTATTTAAACTTTCAAACAATAGAGTGGCCTATTTCATTCCATTCCATTCCACTCCATTCCATTCCATTCCATTAATTGCCATTCCATTCCATTCCATCCTAAACTCCCAAACATACCCTTAGGAATAATCTTGAGTGTATTAAAGAGCTTATAAGAGTCTTGAGAGGCCAGCAGAAGCATGGACGTCACATGATGAGTATTTTATAGCAACTGATGGGAACAGTTTTAAAATTGGGTTAAGGACAAGAAACAGAATTGGCATTTGCTTTTTCCCGCAATGTACAGTGTGAATCAAAGTACTTGGAAGTGATCTACCAGGCCCAAATATTCTTATTGGGATGGATGTTTACTGTAAAACCAAACATTTACAGATCTTATCCACAAGCTTTCACAACACCATCTTACTGTTGAAAGTCTTTTCCCGATTCTTTATCAGAGTGTCTTCTACTACATGCACAACATCCTCATCCGCCATGATATTCTTGCGAAGCCAAGTCACTTTCACATGCTTACACCATATAAGTATATCTATTTTATTTTTGATTCTCTTGATGAGAATATCCTTTGGCATCTCTGATCCCTAGGTAGATTTACATTTTCTACCCTTGCCTTTGCCTATATAAGCAAGGTTTTTCTTAGTTTGTAATCAAGTTATATCAGATTAGATCATAAATGAAAATGAAGAAGCTTTTCTTCAACTAGTCTTTCTCTTCTTTGAAATGACATAACACAGTGCAAATCTTCCTCTGAGATTTAAACATGTTATAGCAACTTGTCACAACACCAACACTGCACTTCGTACATAATCTTCATCCTCATCTCCAATAAGTATTCTCATTAAACTTGTAGACAACAAAAGCAAACACCATACTTAAAACAGAAGTAGAATTATTATTGGGATACATCCATACATGTGTGCAATGGACTATATGCAAAACCAGGTAAAGCGTTAGCATCATTCATGGAGGGGTGACATGTCTGTAACATACTTGCCAATTCATCAGTAGGCAATTCTGTTACTGCAGTTAACTGCACATAATACCCAACATGCCGTTGTTGGCGAATAATATTTCATTTCACATATGTAAACTTGTTTGTTGACATCGCCATAATTGCTTATTCTCCCCTTACCAAAACTGGATTGCTAAATTTACAATGACAGTTGATATGGTGTGTTCTTCCACTGGAAAACGTTAAACCCCGCTACACGTTTGTGGTGTATTCATATGAATTACCTATATTCAGTTCAATGCTGCAAATCTAATTGCTTAAACAGCATCGGTACAGCAACACACAAAAAATATAAATAGCCAAAGTCGCCTTTCTGTACAACCATCCACTGCCTTCACCCTCTTGAATTCTGACCTACAACTGTAACACAATGATTTCCCTCATTACTGCAAAAATGATAAAACAGTAATTGTTTCGTGGACATCATCTGTGTGAAGATAACAATGATGAGTGAAATTGACATTCACATCACTATCTTTCCTGGATGTAGCTTATTAAGGCTGTCTGTGCACGCCCCGGATCAACTTCAGTTCTGATGATGTTTTACCTGAACTGTAATCAAGCATATGCACCTTCAAGTTTCAATGGGAGTTCAGTGACAAGAATAGTGGAGAACTCAATACGCATAATAAGCAAACCATGCATTAAGTCGATCATGCTAGAAGTCTACTGTTTAAACAAAATTACTGATTCTTGAATATGAGATAATCTCAAAACCTACCATTCAAATCAGTCAGTAAATTGTATGTTCAAGGCAAAAATAATGTATTAGGCGCTCTTTATCATAACTACAAGGTAGCAGCCACTGAACACTACTGTCAATTTTGCCCATGAAACAACTAAGAGTGTATTTCATTTAGATATTTGGGAAAACGAAAAGAATCTATTACAATTTTAAATACTAGCTACGTCTGAGCTAGTTTAGGAAAACAAGAATTATTTAAATACGTAAGAAAAGCAAAGTCACGAGATATTTAAAATCACAGAATTGTACCTTTGGTCCTGTCTGTTTCTTTTGGCGTTGAACCTTCTCCAAATAGGGACAGATCAATTCATCCAATTTCAACAACCAGACAGCTAGTGCAGATGACGTTTGAGGCATAGATGGAAAGCATGTGACTATCTCTTCCATAAAAGTCCTAGAACCTTCAGCCGTGATGCACTTACACAACCAATCCTCATTCAATGCAGCAACAAAATCAGCAACAACCTAATATGTATTAAAATTGATATCACAAGCCTTAGAAATGCTTACAAGACTGACTAACAGATTGAAATACATAACTAACATCAGATACGAAACCTGTAATAGTTCTGTCAAAGATGAAGTGCGGCGAAGCCGTTTAACCCACAACCTATGAGCTGAGATTCTCCAAGCACCCACCAAGCCATCCTCAGGCATAGCTGACTGAATTTAACAGAAGAAATCAAGAGATAAATATCACATTGTAAATTTACGGTGTAATATGTTCATCCACTACTAGAAAAGAAAATCTGCATCAGCTTGATATGAGAGAATCAAAACATATATAAAAAGGAAAGCAAAGAAGACCCTTATTTCCTTTTGTTTTGCTGTCAATTACTTTTGACCAACCAAAAGATTATAATAATTGCAAATTGTTAGCATATAAACAATGGGTCAATATGCTCCCACAAGATCAGTGTCTTGCTAAGGCAAATGGCTCTTAGACTTGGCTCAAGGGTATCTAAGCAGGTTTGATTATCATATTTTGAAATATGCCAGAAGTCAAACTTCTAATGTGACTGGATGTCCTCAAAAGGGCATTCCAAAGGTGTCAAATAGGCTCCTAGTCAATCTAACCGCTTATCATGATAGGATATAATCCTGTATCTCTTCCATAAATACTTGAATTGAAGCACAGGAATGTTCACGGAAGAGCACGAGATGTGCAATTCAAACAAGAGAACAGAGAACTGAACAAACCTCAATTGCATGAACTGCCGCTTTCAGTGACTGCAATTGAGATGATAGAATTTTATGCTTCAGGAACATTCCACTAGCTCCTTTTGTCCTACAAGTCGCTGAATGGATAGTGTATCGCTCTTCAAGATCAAAGTCTAGCTCAAATGTCATATGGCAAATTCTGCAGTGCTTTTCATCTCTCCAGAACAAATCATGACAGGTTTCACATCGGGTAAGCGACTCAAAATAAGACTTTTTGCTATATCTAACAGCATTTAGATTACAGTAAAAAGAATTCCATATCCAAGCATCAAACTCTTGGAGATGGCTCCAATTCCGGTTTTCTAGATCGCCATTCTTCCCTGCTTCAAGAACAATTGCACCACATTGGGGTAAAGAACTATTTGTTATCAAGCTCTGGTTTAGGCTGTTGTCTACATCAGACACTGGAGAAGAACTATCTTCTCTAACTATTTCCAATCCAGACTGGCTTGATAGAGTCAGGTTCCTGATTTCGGCATCATTTGAAATTACACGTGACATCTCTTTGGATAGGAAAAGTTCCCGCTTCTCCAGAGATTCAATAAGAAAAGCTTCCCGTTTTCCTCTGTCATCCAATACCGATAACAAGGAATGCAATGCCTGTAGTTTGAAAAAGCAAATGTAAGATCACAAAAAATAAGTTTCTATAATCCAAAATAAGTTAAAAATTAAACAGGGATTCAAATTACAAGGGGTTAGGAAAGTACCTCCTGGGTATCAATCACTTCCCAATGCCCATCTTCAGAAGATTCAAAATACACTCTCTTATGGCCAGGATCATGTGCGTCACATGGACCCAAGAATAGCCAATACCTATTGTACCTACGGTCAGACCCTAGAAAGATGGATTGCATAGGGTGCAAATATACCTCAAAACCACTTTCATTTACATCTTTCTCTTTTCTAGGAAATTGGTCCTTTCCATCTAAAATTGACACAGAAGAATCAACTGGGAAGAATCCAGATGACCTCTGTATTTCTTTTGCATTGTTCATATGTCCAATGTAATCCCAGGATGGCCTAGGCAAATTATTCTGGTTTGAAGATGATCGCTTTATTTTAGCTCCGGAACCATAGTGATGTATGCGAAGGGCAGATTCTTCGGTGGTTCTTGATGGATCCTGACAATGATAACAAGAGGAGGAGAAAGAAAAAGGATCAAATATACAATTATCAAAACCTTCATCTGGGCAATAAAATTGAAAATAAACATATAAATATGGAGGCAATGGAATAAATTGCATTGCATGATGCGTTAGGTGTAATGTTAAGTACAGTCCAGTCAAAATCCGAGCTATAGGGATAATCACAACAGAACACAATGCCACTATGCTTATCCTTGGAAAATGCAACACAGGAAAAAGAATAGCACATTTAATCCATAGCTTATAACACTCAATGAATTAGATTTAAAATGAATTAAATCCAAACCCAGTTAGGGAAATCTAATTTATTGAACTGAACTAATCCCAGGTATCATATAATTAATTAAGGTGTAACCATATTCATGATAGGTGATTGATTTTCTTTTTACTTCATCGACCAACTACAGACAATACAACCAAACCACCAGAAGTCATGTAATAGCCCCTTTCAAACATCTGTTTCTTAGAAGAGATAAGCTTCAACACATCCAAAACCTAAACTCAAAACCATGATTTGTCACATTTCAGGATGTTCAAGCTCATGATACATGTGTTACCTCTCTTCTAATGCTAGATCCAGCACTGAGAAGGTCAATCAAAGCCACCAAAGCATTCAACTTTTCTTCAATGTTCAAATCGGAATATTCGTCTTCCATAAGTCCCAACATCCATACCTCCCCTTGATGGCTCTCATCAATCTCATTGTAAACAATTAGTGAATTACTTTTACTTTTCTGATAATTATTTTGCTTTGATTTTCTTGGACTAGATGAATCATACTCAGAGTCACTGCCGTTACTTGTTCCATCATCATCAAAGTCATCATGGACACTTCCAGAGTCCATATCTGACTGATAACCACTGCTTGCTATAGAAGCACTGATGCGTAGACGATAAGTAGATGGTGATATTTTCTCAAATAAAGTAATATCACTTGAAAGAGTTGAGCATATAGATAGTTCTAGTCTGTCAGTTGTGCTGGCAAGATTCAACTCAGCAATCTTCAAAATAGATAATAAACATACATCAGTAAATCGATAAAAATCACCACTAGGTTGTAAAAGAATAATAGGAAGTAGGAACATTTCTCCTCCGATTGGATTCTCTCTTCAGCATTGGAAACTTACTTGAGAAGACTTTGCTAGGTCAGAAACTGCCATCCCCCTATTTCCTTGCTCTGACAGGAGTCTAAACAGTTCACCCTTCAAAGTTCTGGGACGGAGACCATACTTCAACATGAGGCTCATTTCCTATGAATTAAAATATGTTACATTGCTTCCACTGATCTTTTCCACAAGGATTCTTTAGAATTAGCAAGTTACAACTTTTAGATCATCATTTGTTGAATAAATCTAGAGAACTGAAAGAAGAAAATAAAATAAGGATACACTATTAACCTTGTTAATGCCTTCCCTACGAAGTGCACCTTGCTTTGAACCATAACCAGCTGCAACCAATATCTGACGGAGTATCTCTGACCATGTTAGAGGATTGAGAGAATTTTTCCAGAACTCCACAATGGATTTTTGATTTTCAACCTATAAAAGGACAAATTAATAATCATAAAACTGCAAATTCCGGTGGCATGAAAACTAGGGTAAAAATTGAAAAGCAAAACCAAAGAAACACCCGTTTCCACCTCAGCCCAACAAAAAGAAAAAGGTGCAGACGATGAAAATCCACAAAACGGAAGGAAATCAAGGAGCACTAAGTAATTCATTTCCAAATAAAATACATCTGCATTCCTGTGTGCACAGCATCTGATTCCAAACAAGCATGTACCAGTCATATACCAACACTAGGAAATCACCTGGGTGTAAATTTCAGAAAATAAATACACAGTAGCTTTAGGCTTCAAATCAATAAGGTGGCATATTTCAATTACTTCCCAGTTTTCCAAACAGAAAAGGATGCATATGAACATAAAACTAAGTTTTCTCAGATTCTAGAAAAAAAATCTCTACTTCCTCAACAGGAGAAGCCCTACTATCAAGAGTGGTCATTTTGCATCGTTCATTTTATGTACTCACCGAGTGGAGTAGTGCAAGAAATTTGCAAGATATGCTTGAATGAGGCAAGAATTCACTACTCATCTCTGTTTCCACATTGCAGATAAGAAATTTAAGAAGGGCCACATGAATTTTTCCAAGCAACAAAGAATCCTGAAATACATTTAAAGAAACATAAATCAACACAGACAGGTTTGAGTATAACTAACTGAAATAGATGCAAAAGTATCAGTTAAATACAAGAAAACTACACAATCCGATATGAGGAATATACCTTCTCATGGAATGCTTGAGCAAACTCATCAAGAGTGAAGGGACATATATCAATATTAACACAATATGTATAGAGAAAGTGGAATGCCTGGAAACAAGACATCACATTTAGTTAGCAGCATATTTAACCACAGAGAGATATAAAATCTGTACAAAGAGAAGATAAAAAATCAAATAACTTGCTTCTAAAGCAAATTTAGGACCATACTGCAATGTTGAAATTGGCTACAACTCTACGGATATGCCAAACATAAATCATGTGAGTACATTGAACAGCGAGTGTTCCAATGATTAATAGATGGATTCGTGTAGGAAAAATAGAAGAAATATCAACTAGTAACTAAAACTTACATAAACTAGGAAATGGGCAGTTGAGTGTTGTTAGGCTCCTAGAAATTCACATTTCAGGTCTACATTTCAACTTGGGACACTAGAATTTCAGATTTGGATATAGCTGGATTTCTACGGTTTGATTGATAAAAATTTAGGCTATAATTTTAGGATTTAATATAGCTTGAATTTTAGGTTTGATATGAGTAGAATTTAGGATTTTGGTTGCTAGAAATTCAGGTTAAAAGTTCTGGAATTTAATGAGTTAAACAAAAGTTCTGGAATTTAATGAGGTAAAGTAATAAAGTAGGAAACTAGAGATCGCTCATAGGGTCTAATAATTACTCTTAAAAAAAGCATCACACCTTTAATTAAAAACTCTTTTAAGTTTATATAAAAAAATCCTTATTATTGAAGGGTTGAATATACATATATATAGAAACGTAGTTAGAATCCTTGTTCTAATAGTAAAGGGATTCTTAATTAAAATAGCCAACACAAATTTGAGTCTTATTTTAATCAGAATTCTGTAAGTTTAAATTTTAAACAACTAAGATAACATGTCTAACTTACTACTACTAATCTAATTAAGAAGCCAAGCATAAACTAAATTTTACCCTTCTTTTTATTGTCACCTCAACTCCCCTCTTCATCCCACCAAATTAAAGCATGCGAGTGATTAATTTACCCTCTTTTATTTCTTATATAAACTCTTAGTTCTTTTGCATCAATTGTTCCCACTTTGGCTGAAGTTGTCCTCAACGGAAAATGCAACAAATACTAATCATATAAGCTCATATTCAACTTTTGAAATTCAAATACTAAAACCCCACTGCTGTTAAAAATGGATCTTCCTTTTCATTTGACAAGAAACTGTAAATATCCACCAAATCTTATGGCTACAATCAGTTTATCAAGAACATCCTCTATCTCCTCTTTAAGATGAGAAATGGCTAATATGCTCAAAGCTATAGAAGGATATTATGTATCACCATGACCATGATAAATAGTTAAGTTTACAACTTTAAAAATAGGACAAATTCCATGTCATTTCGTAATTTCAAAACATAAGCCTCAGTAACTATCTTCTTAAGGATCCTATAAGGTACAGCACCTGTGAAAAAGATTTTTGTATTTTCCTTTTTTAAAAAGCTCTGGACACCATCGCCATATCCCTTCTGTTAAATTTCAACAATTGACGATGTTGATTACCAATGTTATTAATAAGTCAAGTTACTGGTTGTCATCTTTCCTCATACCTCATCGTAGATATCCCTCGTGTTGTGCAAAACCTTTAGCTTCATCATTAACTAATGTTCCTTGGTTGAATTCTCGAGACTATCTTAAAAGGACTCTTACAAGTTGACCTATTTATAAAACTGTTGTACGCAAATTCTTCCATAGGAAGAATTAGGTCTCAATTATTCAGTGTCCTCGATCAAGCATCTTAACAAGTCCCCCAAGCTTCTACTCACTACCTCTATTTGTCCATTGATTTGTGGATAGAAAGAACTCGAAAACTAATTTTTCATAGAATTCTCCATAAATAACTCAAACTTCACATCACAATTAGAAATAATGTTTAAAGGTAATCCATAGAGATGTACAGTCTCTTTGAAGAATAGCTTAGCATGTGGACATCATCATAACGTTTGACCATTGTATGTGCAAATAGTTTCATAACAAACCACATGGCTTCTATGCCATATAGGCATCAGGAGCATATTGTTGTTTCATGCTATCATTACAAAACGTTGACTTTGCAAGAACACTCACAGCTTCTCCTTTACTCATATGTTGTGTGAATTTCACGTCTTCATTCAAATCTAATTGTCCTTCGTCACTCGCTACAACGTAATCTTCATCAACCTAATTTCTTGTTTTCTCAACATCAATGGTATCATCAAGTTTTGATCCCAAAAGCTTTGAAACTGTTAAAACTTGTGAGTTAATCTTTTCAGTTTCCTGTTCTGTTATTTTAACTTGTTGTCCTATTTTTTCAACCTGTTGTCCTATCTTATCAGCCTACTGTTCTTGTATTTTGACTTGTTGTTCATGTGTTTCAGCCTATGGTTCAAGTGTTTCAGTTAGCTGTTTAAGTGTTTCAACTTATTATTTAATTGTTTCAACTTTAGAGTTTGTCATAGAATCCATTTCCTTCTACTTGTGTTCATCTTTAACCCCATGATCATCTCCCACTGTCAAACTCTCCATGTCATCAAGTATTTGAATCAGTTTCACAACTCAAAAAAAAAAAAACACTTTCTTCGAGGCAATGTCTGTTAAATTTGAGGAATCAAAAATCAACATTTGATTTTTAAAACAGATTTTCCCTTGCACTTCATGCCATTGATTAATATCAATCCCTTCATCTTGCTTATTAGCACATTGTCCATGGTTAGCATCAAGTAAGGGTTGTTGGTTTCCATGATTATTTCTTGTGGGACTTTTGGATCTTAGGGCACAAATTTCAAGGTTGTCTAACCTGTCCAAAAGTTGGAGAACACACTTTCCTATAGGAGTTGTTACATGAAAGTTGATTTCTAGAGAAATATGCCCTTCCACTATGTGTCACCATTGTGAATCAAAACTCCAATACCAAATTGATCTAGGAAAAATAGAAGAAATATTAACTAGTAGCTAAAACTCACACAAACTAGGAAATATGGGTTACTGAATTAAAATTTCAAGTCTAAATTTCAACTTTCTTTTTGAGAAAAGAAAGTTAGGTTTCAACTTGGGATGATAGAATTTTAGATATAGGAATAGCTGAATTTTTAAGATTTGATTGTTTATTTTAGTGTTTGGTATGGCTGGAATCTTAGGTTTAATATAGCCAAAATTTACGATCTTGGTTCCTGGAAATTCAAGTTAAAAATTCCAAAATTTAGTAAGGTAAACAAGTAATAAAGGACAGGGAACTATGAATAACTCTTAGGATCTAAAAATCACTCTTGGAAGAAAGCATCACCCCTTCTAATTGAAGCTCAAGTTTATAAAAAAAAAATTTCAAGATCTCATTATTGAAAGGCTGAATAAACATATATAAAAAAGTTTTTAAAACCCTTATCCTAGTAGTAAAGGGATTCCTAACCAAAATATCTAAAACAAAATCAAACCCTATTCTAATAAGAAGTCTATAAATTTAAGTCCTAGATAATTAGAATAGCATATTTTCCACTAGGATAACATATCTTACTACTATTTCCTATCTAATAAGCAACCTAGCATAAACTAAATTTCAACCCTTGGTGTCTTTCTTATCAACATAACTCTCAATCTTCATGCCAACAAATTAAAGCTTTTGATTGACTAATTTGTGCTCTTTAATTTCTTTAATAAACTCCTAGTTGTTTTGCATCACAGAAATAACTCAAGGTTGTGATAAGATACCTCAGGCAATATATGAGTATCAGATGAGACAATCACAAGTATCATTTACCCAAGATGCATAAATGTTGAAAGGAAAAAGCACTAAAAAGTTATTCAGATTAATACACCTTAAAAAGTTTCTTGACACTCTCCAAGGAAGAATACCAAGGCTGCATTGTAAATGGTGGCTTCATCTTAACAACATCAGGAGGAAACTTGGGAAGTAAATCTGGGAAATTACAGTGAGAAAGGAACTTGAGTATTCACATTTACTATCAAATGTAAAAGGGTGGTAGATGCAGTCAGAAGTAAAAAAGAACAAAACAAACCTTTGCAAAGTAAACAACCATCCAATCCATTGGCAAAACAATGATCAGAACAACTCGTTGGATTTGGTCCAGCTTGCAACTCTCTCAGCTCCAATTCTTCATCATCTACTAACACTTCAAATTGCTTGAGGCGTTCCAGGAATAACACTCCTTCAAGAGCAAGTTCACATTTTTCCTTGCGGGGCTCCATTTGAATTGTCTCCCTTTTAGAACCCACCTATAGAAAACCAACAATTCATCTTCACAGCTCCAAATCTAAATTGCCTAATGCCATAAAATGCTTACCTCTCTACTTTTAACAAAAGGCTTCCTCACATTCGGTGCTCTTTTTCTCAACCTTGTCTGATAGGAAAAAAATGCAACTATGAACAAAATTTTTCAAGAAATCAATTGAAAAAAGGAAAATTGCATATATTTCCTAAGATGTACAAAAGAACAGCAAGCAAGTGCAATCATTCATCAAAAGAACTAGTATGTCTTAGGAAATTGAGATTATATGATTGACCATTAGAGGGATTGTTTGTCGTCGGCTTTTGCTCTGCCGGAATTTTTGTGAACCAGGAGTTGATACTGGGTGAGCGTCGTTTATTTGTCTATCAAAGAAGTTTATGTCAGTAGGTAAATCCCCACCATTAGGATTTACAGCACGCCATACTGTCATCAAGCCTTTTCCTATACCATGTTTCTTCGTGGAAGCATTCTCAACGCAGTTCTGACAAACAATGACAACACAGTGACACCCATAAAATGACGTGCAAAAGCATACTCAAGAAAGAGGAAGGAGAGTTGTGGCCTAATGTTGAGAAAGGAATATTAGTGACATCATTTCACTAGTACCTGTCTTCTTTTCTTTGCTTTTTGGTTCTCTTGACAAGCAGAAATAGATTTTCCGGAATCTAATAGTAAAGAAGTATCAGTACACATTAAAGAAAAGATAAAAGATAACAAAAAAATGAAAAGAAGAATGTGATAGAAATTTTCAAACAAAAAATATAAGTAAATGTCAAATGTTAGTAAACTTCTTTTATTACTGAAAAAAGGAAGACCACTAATAAACAAAACAAAAGAAAATCTTCCATAATCTTCAAATTATGATCTCCTCTTAACATTGTAGTTATAATTCTCCAATAGTGAAGTAAATATATGTATACTCGGATAGAACAGTTTTTGATAAGCAAAAGTCATAAATTTGAGACATTGATTTCATACCTTTACAAACGGGTGATGTCGTTGAGGGAAGTTTATCAAACTCCACACCGAGAGGAGGACCATCCTTGCGAAAAATCTTGCCCAATATGTAGCCTGGAGTCAACAAATCCTGAACAAGAATTTGGCTTTTTCTCTTCTTCATCTGCTGGTCCCTGAACTGTGTTAACTTGTCATACCTTGAGGATGAAGTGGTGTTAGACCGATCTGTATCACAAATTACGGCACACTGTTAGACTGATCTGTGTCACAAATTACGGCACACTGTTACTTAACAATCTCTCTACCAGCAGATGAAACTGAAAATGTATATCTTGTTTCATGATCTGTGAGTGTGTTGCTTGGGGAAGGATGTAAAACATCTCTACCTTTGTCTCTCCTCCTCTTCGAAACAAACCATCCACAAACCTGCTTGTATGTCAAACCCAAGATTGAAGCAAGACCTTGAATAGCATTATGCGACGGATACCTATGCTCTGCTTCAAATAACAATTCCAACTTAGAAAATTACATATTACACAAGTAAACCTCTCTCATTCAAAGCAAAAATAAAAAGTAGAAAATGGAAAATAGAAAATAGAAAATAGAAAACAAAATAATTTGATTGTCATTTAAGTAAACAAGCAACAACCTCAGTGAAGAAACTGAAATAAAAAAAATTCCAGCACAAAATAAAGTTTAAAATCACTAACCAAACAAGGTCAATAAAATCATAACTTACAAATACAGGGAGTGAAGACTCTACTGTTCATGAGAGAGTACGCGATAAAATAAAATTCAAGAAAGACAAGAGTACAAAACCGGCGTAAAACTTCTCTAGGGCTTGAAGCTGAAGCGGCGATTTCCTCTTCAGCTCCATAGTCTCTCCACTTCTCTGTCACTCCCTCTAATTAATGCTTCAATCCACGGAGCAAAATCGCCATAGTCTGACAACAGCAAGCAACTCATTATCAAAATCCACTCCAGAACAGAACTAGCAAAATGAAAAGAAAAAAGAACACTGGAACATAAAAAAGAGAAAAAAAAGAAAGAGAGACAGAGAAGAGAGAGCAAGAGAAGGAGAAAATAAGAAAACATGATGTAGAAGAAGCCAGAATTCAAAACACAGTTATTACAGTGAACTACAACTCTCCTCCAATAGCCATTAGTTCTAAAGGAACACAAAGTGAAACTGATAATGAATTCAAAAACAGACTTAAAACACACAAGCAGAAGCAACAGACTGAAGTAGAGAGAGTGGCGAAAGGGAGGATAAGAGAATTACTTAGGAGGATAGTAAATGGAGAATGGAGAGGAGAAGATATAAGAGTGGTGAGATTCCAGAAAGAAGGTTTTGTTTTGTAGGGTTTTGGGTTTTATATATATATATAATATTCTAAAATTAAATTACAAATTAATACGTAATTTTATTTACATTTTGTGTGGAAATCGTTGTTTCGTATGAAATATAAACATATACATATGTATTCTAACGGCCCGACCGGTCTAACCCAACCCAAGCTCCCTCCCGCCACCGGCATCGGCCATCTGACGTTCGCTGATAAAAGAAAAAGAATAATGGATGATCAACGTCCAACCCCTACACGCCCTTCTCTTAAAACCAAAACCCATTTCAACAATTTCCCTTCTTGGAAACACAAGTTGAGGGAAATTTGCTGCAAAAGGGTGCGCGAGGACCGTTCCCGCTTGCTCTGGAAACTCAGATTACCGGCTACTGCTAAATCTCTCGATGACCAGGTTCCCTTTTTCTTTATTCTTCTTTCCCCTCACTATTCGTTTCTTTCTTGTTGTGCATTGATAACTTTGTCAAGTTGTTTATCTTCTGTGCATGTTGTGCTGAATTGGGTCTTTCAATTGCTTTCCTAGTTTTTCAGTGATTGGATGTTCATGGTCCTGCGCTTCATACACTATACTGTTGTTATGAACTCTGCTGTTCTTCTATCTTCATTTTGGCCATGATGTCTTCACTCTATTTGTAATAAGGTTAAGGAACATAAGGCTACTTTTGCTTTGGTTTAGAAGAACCTTAATAATCGTAGAAGGGTTTATGTCAATTTGAAGGACTCCCCTCCACCTTTTTTACTTGGTTATTTACCTCAACTTTTTCCTGGCTTTCAGGAATTTATCAAATCTGCTTTAAAGGACATAGTTTCTGAGGAGCTGAAAAAGTTTGATGACTCATCTTTGCAAAGTTTTCCGAAAATAACTACTCCAAACCCTGAGCTCAAGGACATATTATGGGAGTATGATGGTCTTCATAATTCATACCAAGGTGAATGCGAAGAGATATTGCTGGAAATGCAGAAGATTTTCTATGATGATCTAACAGCAGAGCCAACTAGTAAAGGTAAGTAAGTATTGAGGTGGTGATAATTTTACAAGGCATAAAGGGATTTTAATAGGGAACTAATGTTAGCAGATTTAGACATGATGTTACATTTTACCTACCTTTGTTATCAGCATGCCTGTCTCAGCGTAGCAACTATGTATTGGAGATTTTTCCTTCATGACTATAATTGGAATTCCTTCATTTAAAGTACGCAGATTTATTCCTTTGGTGACAAAAGAATGATGATTTCCACTTCCTCCCATCACTTTGATCCTGGTAAAATGATAAGCATATGGAGACACACACCCGTTCACTCACAAACACAATGAGATGATTACATGTGAATATAAAGCTAATCTGTGCATGGTTTATTGCTAAGCTTTAGTATTGTGCCTGGTGTCTCTGTGCATTTGCATATAGTGATTAAGAAAGTCATCCTTTTGAGCTTGAATGTCTAGATTCGTGCAGGTCCCAAAAACTATACTGAAACGTGGGAAGACGAAGAAGATGAGTACTTGGCTCGTGCTGTTTTTGAGCACATGCATTTGAACAATGAGCAGGTGAAAGCTCCGGAAATGCAGAAGTTTTGTTAATTGAACTAAGTGGTAGTTAACTGCTTAAGATTTGGGATTACATACTTGTTTCTAAAATTATACTTTTGATATTGTTAATTCAGGTGTGACATCAAATATGCATCAATAGACACATATTAAAAGTTGAAAGAAAAGGAATAGATTTATGATTTTCTTTGTTTTTCTCATTCTTTGAAATTGATGCTCATCAGTTGATCCATCTATCTTTCCTTGTGATTACATTGTTAACTAATTAAGAACTTTGATGTCGTATCAAGAATCGATTTATTTATAAGGGTTTAACAGTGTTGTTACTAATATCTATTCAGCCTCGAACAAATGAAATTGGTAAACTTTCTGACATTGATTCTATGTACACAAGGCAATCTGGTGTCCCATCTGTAAGCAAGGAGAGCTGAAAGATGACCATAAGCTGATATATTGCACTCAATGTGAACTTCAACTCAGCAAAGGCGATGAGGTTCTGCTGCCCCAATGTTACTCTGTGTACTTTTGAATCATCAATATATTGGGGTTCATTTTATGACAATCTATCTCTTACCATCTCGTAATGCAATTGGCATAAAAAGCTGGTGGGACTTGATGTGTGCAAGTGATTTCAATTCATTTTCTTCTGCAAACTATGTTTTTTTTCTTTCAGTGATTTCAATTCATTTTCTTCTGCAAACTATGTTTTTTTTCTTTCTTTTTTTGTCTTCCTGACTAACTTCCATAATGTTTATAGAAGATATGTGGTAAGAGTGAAGTCTTTCGATTTATGTCTTCGCAATCCAATGCTGCTGCAATTCCGAATATATTATTTGGGTGGACAGTGGGTTTATATGGCATCACCTCTCTTAAGGGTGTGGTTTATGCAAATAAACATTGCTTTACCACCTCCGCTGTTTTTGTAGCGTTTTGTTGGTTTCCAAGACCTTGTTGTATGTCCTGCTTTCTGTGTATAAGTATCTTACTCTGACTCCCAGGAAAGTGATGCCCTGGATGCATAGCTTTAAATATTGGTGTCTGTGGCTGCCTACTTGTTTTTTGCACAATCAAACTTCATTTATAGTTTATAATGATAAAATGCCCACCTGACCACTTACTGTGAACTGACTGTGCTTTTTTGTATTTTGGATCAGGTTAATTTGGATATTTTGAAGTCACGACTAGCCGAAGCCCATGCTGAGCATCTAGATCGAGGATGTAGATTGAAACCCGAATTTTGCATTAAAAATATGTTTGGTTTAACGGCATTATACATCTCCTGCCAAGGGTGTAACATACTTGAGGTTGTAATATAGTTTCAAGAATAGAGAACAGGGGAAAGAAAGTTGAAGATGTTTTAGGTTTTAGCATCTACTTATAGTTCCTCCAGATAGAATAACAAAGGGGGTTGAGTTAATGTTGTTTTTGTCGATTAAGTTTGTATTCATATGTTACTTCATGGTAATATTTGCATATGTAGTGTTACCGGAGAACAAGGGTTGAGTTAAAAGAGCCGAGCTGGTTGCAAACAACAATATAGGGAGCTTGATCACCTATTCCATATGCCCAGTGCCTACCCTGTCGGTTAAGTTTGTATTCATATGTTAATACATGGTAATATTTGCATATGTAGTGTTACCGGAGAACAAAGGTTGAGTTAAACGAGCCGACCTGGTTGCAAACAGCAATACCCAAAGAATGGCACAGAGTAGGCATTGTGCATATGGAATGAAGGATCTTCAGGCGCAAGATCGAAATTATTACGTCCAATTTCCGAAGAACGTGAAATTGTACATACTTGTGCAGGCCTGACGATATCTATCTGTGGGTAACAAGATTAAAAATAAAACTTAAATAACGACAATTTAGATCAACATTCATTTAAATTATTGAATAAAATTTTCATAAAAATGTCTAACTCGTCATCCATGTTTCCATAAAGAAGTAAATAGGTTCTCGGTAGATATTTGATTTGGCAAATAGAATGTTCTTGGTATATTTGTAAAGATCGCAATAGATCTCCTATGAGTTCAAATTTAAGTGTTTTTAATAAATCAATTTATAGTCAAGCCTAGACCAATATGAGGTCGTTTAATTTATATTTTGAAAAAAATGTTGATTTATATTTTTAATTTTAAAAAATTTAACGGGACCAGTTTATAGGTTAATCTATTATCATCCCTACATATTTGTCAATCTATATTATTTTTATCAATTTATAAATCAAATGGAAAATTTTTATGTGAATTTAGTATTGAAAAAAATATTCATAAAAGTATTGGTATCTAGGATAAGATATTGTTATTTTTAAGTTCATTAAAACCCTTTCTTTGTCAAGTCTTTGGATACTTAAGAGTGCCAAGTATTTCCATTTCCTTCTCCATTTTTACACAAGCCTTAGCATATCCTAGTCTTATCAAGCTAGTTGTTGTTCATTAAGAGAAACAAGTTTGCCTATAGAGCTAATTAGGTAATTAAAATTATTAAATAATGCTCAATAGGAACATATCAGAATTTAGGGTTTCAAGGCACCCACTTTATTGAAACTTAATAGGATATATATACATAAAGAGTACAACATAGATTAGGAAACAAATCTCCTAATCC
>JANVCQ010000009.1:8397861-8414061 GCA_025531925.1 Erythroxylum plowmanianum | reverse complement strand
ACTTAATAGGATATATATACATAAAGAGTACAACATAGATTAGGAAACAAATCTCCTAATCCTTACTAAACTAGGAACCTAACCCTATCTGAAGATCCCTTATTTTTAGGGATCCTAATACATATCTTATATCTGATATTTACCTAATACAGTATATATAAAAACAGATTCTCACAGAACATTATGAAAATAAACTCATATAGGTGTGTTTTTTAGATATCCTAGGTTTTCCTTTTAAGGAAGAGTATAGGCTTTATCTTTCAATACGAAAGGTCCTAATCCAAAGCATTCAACATTCTTAGGACATCATTAAACTTGAAGAGGAAATAGTCTTCCCTTGTAATAAAAGTTTGCTCTAAACCCCATTTAACCCAATTAGCCTCAGCATTAATCTTAATACTGCGAGGAAAAGAAGGTCTTTTGTCTAAGAAATAACCAAATAACATCATTCTGCATTGAGCAGCACATGTTTTAAGAACTTTCAATCATGGAGTAGAAATATGGATTTTGAGCGAATGCATATGAGGTAAGGGGAGGGGAAGAGTTGACCAGGTTACTAATGGTATGCTAAGGAGAAGAAAGAGTATGATGTGAATGAGAGATAACATCAGTGATTTTGTTTGTAAGGGATGAGGAAGGATTATAACAAGATGCCAAGGTGGTAAGTCTGGAAGGAGAAGCCAAGGGTGTATGGTAAGATGCCTATGAATGAACTTGTTTACCTTAATTGAAGCTAAAAAGAGACAAGGTCAGAGGTGGTGGAGTAATGGTTTTGCTGCCTGTAGCCTAAGCTGTCTCCATTCCCAGAAGGGAATGACAATAGTTTTTATGGTTAGGTGGAAAAGATAAAGAAATAACCATTAACTTAAGAGAGAAAGTCAACAACATTGATTCTATCAAACTAAGAAGTAAAGAACATATTGTAGAGAGAAGCTAGAGGTTTTTAAAGAGAAGGGATTTTGACTAATTATTGTTTTTGGTAATTTTGGTTTTACTTAGATCATTTATAAGGTTTTCTCTATTTTCAAAGAAAGATTTTATAATTTTTTGAAGATTTATTACAACATTTATAAGTTTTATTATCATAAGAAACATCAAATTGTTGGCAGAATGAGCGTAACTCTTTTTTATTTTTAAACATTTCGTATTATAATTTTTTTTTTGTAATTCATATCTTGGTAGAAAAAGCGTAACTCTGTTTTAAAACATTATTTTTTCTAATATGGTTTCTCCTTCTTTATCTATCATAATTGCTTTTAGTATATTATATTTTGGTGACTCAATTAAGTAGCAATTCCACCATCCTTTAATTGTCTTGAAAAATTGGCTATTAATAAATTAGTTATAATATGGTTAAAGGTTCCTAATTATGTTCTATATGCATTTGTAGCCATTATCATTTATTATAATGTGTTTAATATGTTATGTTCAAGCATACCATTTATGTTCCATTCGTAAATAGATATAGTATTATATTTAATTTGTTGCAAAATGTAAGGTTTATTATTAATATTATGTCAAAAACTATTAATTTACTAAAGTAAGGTTTAGTTGTTAGAAACTATCATAGCATATATTACTGTTCAAGCATATTAAGAATTTGTGAATTTACCTATTATAAATTATTAGTTTTTATGTGCTAAAGTATTTAGAGTTTGTGATGTAGAAGAATTAGAGGAATAAAAAATAATAATTTCATTTTTTTTTCTTTTTAGATGGTAATGTATAGCTAAAAGAAATTCTTCACCATTAGTTATAGTTCCTAGATATTTTGAACATAAGGTTTTTAATAAATTCTTTCTTTTTGTAATAATAGGATTTTTTATTATTATAGAAACCGGTTCTCTTTTAGTCTACAATTAATTATTTATATAATTATTACAACACCTAATATTTTAAATATCTTTTATATTTATGGTTTCACTTTTATTTGTAATTTTAAGAATATTTTGTTTTTAAAATATACTTTCTCTAATTTCTCGATTTTTCACTTTATTATTATTGCAAAGAGTTTTTAAAGGATATTCTATATCATTTTCTTGAGCTTTTTTTTTTTTTTGACGAAAACCAAAATTGATAACGCAGAAAGGCTACAAATCTAACCCAAGCCGACAGGCTTACCCCATACACCCGGATCCTACGAGCCTTTCCCTATCATCAACATTACAAAAAAATTGATCTAACGATAAAATATAACGTAAAAAAGAAGGACTAGTGTCTCAACTTTGGTGGTGTGCATGGAATAAGGCTACCCTTGCTAAGGAATGAGCCGTCTTATTAGCACTCCTACGCGTTCATTGGAAGGACAAATGATGGAATTGTCGCTTAAGCATTTGACAGTCAAACGCCAACAATCTGATCTCTGTATAACTTGGTGAAAAAGAATTAATAGCTTGAATTGCCAGCAAGCAATCTGATTCCATAATGACCTGGTCAATTTGTTTGTCTTTCAACCACGAAAGTGCTTCCCGTATTGACATAACATAAAGAAAAGAATATTTATGTAATTCCAAGCATGACATAACATAAATGGTCAAAGTACCAATTAAAACATAATATGTCACAAAATTATATTATGTATAGTAAACATATGAGCAACTTTTATGCATATAAGCCTAAATTAACTAATTATTACTTCATAAAATTATTTAAAAAATAATAAAAAATAAAAAAGACGTATGACCCAACAGGCGCGTGCTATCGCTTGTCTCTTTTGTCTTCCTCGAGCGACACTGCACACTGATTCTGCTTTTTTTTTTTTAATTCTAATATCTTCTTTCTTTCATAGATTCTTTTTGCAATTCCTTTCCAGAATCCTCTTTTGACTTAAGCCACAAATGATGACATCCACCATTTACTTATTCGATGGTCAAAACAACGAAATTCCGAGTGTTCCTCAATCTAAATCTATATGAGTTTCTCACTCTAAACCATCCCTCTATATTTCACTTCGGTCAAGCATTGAGAATGAGACTCCAGTCCTTAGAAAACTAATGCTATCAACATCTGAAAATAACTTGTCCCATTCCATATCGATCAACACCGAAATTTATCAAGAAATTTACGGGAATACAAGAACAAAATTAGATGTTTGCAATTTGTTTCTATTTCTATGTTCTTGTTTATGGTAGTTCCATTCATGGCACTTCAAGATGTCGTATATGAAGAAAGCAATGCCATTACAAATACAGAAAAACAACTATTCTAGAAACGAAACGAATAGTTGATGACGGCAGACAACAAATAATGCAACACCTTTGCTCTAATATCAATCGAAAGACATTTATGAATCGATTTATTAATTTATATCTGAATCTATGATAGTGTTTGCAAAGATTGATTCTCTCTCTTCCTTATCTTCTTTCGTAAGCTTCCTCAATGGTTTAGAAACTTTTCTTGATAGTTTTCTAAAATATATGAACAACTAACATGTCTGTTGCTGCATTTTATTTTTAAAGGAGAGAGGAAAAGGGTTTTGGATCTATTTGAGATCAACTCTTTAATACCCAATAATCATTATCTTGAGCTCTTTCTCAAATCTATAGGTGATATGAACCATTAAATAATCTAACAGTAACTTCTCATAATTATTCCACGTCTATGCTTCCAATTGAAGATTTCAACTTTTTGTTAACAAGTGAGACATCTTAAGTGGAGTAATGCATAAGAACATGAAAGAAGCTAAAGGTTACACTTGTGTTCCCCACAATTTTGCTAAACCGACGTTTTGTCCACCAGCTTGCAAACAATTATAAATCTTCTTTATAAAGCTCATTCGACTTCCGTCCCACTTAATCATGATTCGTGAAGCACCGTAGCATATAGACATAGACAACTATTCAATCTTTACTTGGTTTACTGTGTAATTGCAGTTAACTTTTCTAATAACATTTAAAGTGTTATGCTTTTTAAGGAATTTTACTTCTTACACTCACGGATCCTAAGGCTAACAGAATGAGCTTTTATGCCAGAACAGAACACGTTGACTCCTATTACTAGTTAGTATTTGCAGTTACATCCCACATTTGGTGAAAAGAGTGTACTACAATTTCTTTTATTATGTGGTATTATCCCAATCATTGCATCACAGTCCTTTTTCTTTTTTCCTTTTCCTCTGTTTACTTTTACCCTTTATTTTTTATAATTATAATGGAACAAGGGTTCTTCGTGGCAAAGGAGAGTCGTTGTTAAAGTTTACAACTTTTGATAGGTGATAGAGTTCATATCCTTTTTTAGCAAAACTATATGGGTTAGCCTAAACTCTGAATGATAAATTTATGGTTTTCAGTAAATTGTCAGAAAGATGAGGATGAATTGTTGAGGAAGAAGTCAATGAGGGATTATTGCATGTATGACAATCAGTAAATATTCAACTTAGAAGATTCAATGGTGCCGTTTTTAGAACACTCTGTCTAGTTTTCCTAAATTGGAAGTCAAGATTTTTCATTTTAGCACATTAGTTAAACTGACTAATTATTTCCTACATATTTTCCTTTTTTTGTTGCATGTGTTGTGTTATATTTATCTATCTTCAATTTGGATATTGTGCTTAAAGTTCATTTATTCCCATTTAGGCTATTTGATACAAGTCTTTGATTGTACATAAAGGAGAGCTTGAGCCTAGAGCAAGGATACGTAGAGGTAGGAGCACATTTGTGACTTGAATTCTCATTGGGTCATCCCGAAGATCACACTTCACAAATTTGTTTTGAGTTTTGTATCATATCCCACATTCCAAAAGCTCGTGTTATTTTAGGCTCTTAGTTGCTTTGGGAATCATGGACCATATCCAAACCAATTACCATTGTCTATATGCAGCTATTTTATCCAAGGGGAAGGGTACAAACTAAGACAAAATCAAGATTCCAATGGAAGTTTATGTGATGGTGGTTGAATCTCCAGCTAAGATTAGCATTGCCATGTTTGACATGCTCAAAGAAGGGGGTATGGTAAATTAGATTCAGCTTAACAGAAAAACTCAATTCTTCCTTGTTTTGGTTGTCTTATGGAAGATATTTGTGAAGTAACACGTTGTGGTGACAGAAACAATCATGAATAAGCTTGCAATTGTACTCACCGATCGTGAGACCATACCAAAATTATGTTAAAACCATCAGATTCATGTTACACAAAACACAGGCAGTTATGTGCCTAAAATAATCCCTTCTGTTTCCTCTCCTGCCCCAAACAAGTGCAGCTTTTATTCTCATGCACAGAGGCGAGTTATCTTGGAAGAAAAATGCAAGCATGGTATTTATGCTCGTAGCCAAAACCAACAAGAAGATAAAAGAGTTATATATGTATGAATTCACATCGACAGCTGAGTTACACTTGCTCAATAATCAAAACAAAGCCAATGTCTGTCATTTAGATACCAACCGACATTTTTTTTTAATTTCTCCAATATGCCATGATTTACCCACCAAAAGAATAATTATGAAATAAAGAATTACAAGCATAAAAAAGGGAGGAAAAAACAGAAAAGATTCCTCCCGGATTCCAACCAGGCTCGGGTAACTAAACGTGACGATGCTTGATGCCATTCCAAACAGCAGCAACTGCAAACTTCTGCCATACGCTCTGGAGGACCACTAGTTTACAACACATCCAAGTAATTTCACCTTTCTGCACCTACGTAGCTGTACCGAAATACCTCCCAATACCCACTTAACCGATGATATAAAGAGATATCAACTAAATCGGCCAACTGCAGAACCCATCTGCTGCAAGATTGTTCCACTTCCATTCACAAACGAATATTTTTTGGCCAAGCATTAATTTCTCGGGCTGCTTAAAAGAGCTCCTCTGAATTAAATTTATTCCATGCTTCCTATTTTCACAGAATACTTACCATTAGTAGACGCCAATGTGACATAAACAACTGAACAGTTATTACAACAGACCACAATGTAAGGGTTGGAAGATAAATTCACTTGTGGTACCCATTACAATTGGTCAAATACCTTAAGCAAGTCAAACACTTTCTCAGCAACATACTTCTGTTGAAGATTGGCACCCTTTTGTTGGACTTTGTCAGGATGGATGCATAAATTTGCCTTCCTATAAACCTTTTTAACTGCAGCAGCAGTAATTAGATCGGTCAAAGAAACAGGCTGCCAACCACATTCAGGCCAGAGCACCTGGTCATTATATAGACAAATATTAGCATGTAATTTCATTGGAAATTCATATCGCCAACAAAAGAATATCCAAAGAAAAAAGAAAAAAGAAAAGACAAGCCACAAGACTTCATAATGCACAGTAGAAACCTATTAAGTGCCAAAATTTCACATGAACAACTTATACATGCACTTGGGTTAAAAGCAACCTCATCTATGAACGCTATAAACTTGAATAATGGTTCCCAAAATTCTTTAGCAACATTTAAATACAATGTTTAATACACCACAATATCAGCATTTCTAACAGAAAAGTACCATTGGAGCAATTGCAAATTTTAAACACAGAATTATTCTGTTTAAGAACTGCTGTGCAGGTGATATCAAGATTGTGAGAGACAGATACGCACATATTGCAATGTTGATAGCAAAGCGCGTAAGTTTCCCTCTTTCCCTGCAGCCCACCGCCTTATCTCAGCATCTAGACTTTCAGCAATCCTCTGAGATCCGACATAGACCAATATCAGACAAAATGAATCCAGAAAAGAACTGTTTCCATGAAAACTCATTAATGAATTTCCATGCCAGATTAAACACAACATAAGGAATTTCTCAAACATGTGAATACCCTGTTATATGAGTCATAGTAGGCTTTTAACAACCATAATTTGCTTCTAACTCTTAATTTTGACATAATCCAAATAAACTTCAGCAAAACAATAACATATTTTGGCGATATATATGTTTATATATTTTTCTTCAGTATAACCAAGGAACTCAAAGCCAGCTAAAGTTCAACATGGTTCATCTATGGATCATTTCCCAATAACTAGAGTTGGACTTTATCAATTTCTTAGTGAACTGTCACACAGATGTACATAAAGTAAGGAGCCCAATATAACAGGCTTACATGTCTTTCTGCCTGTTCCCTCTGAGCTTGAAGGTCCCGTTCATTCTTCTCAGCTAATGCCTTTGCCTGGACAAACAAACTCAACAAATTAAAACAAGTGAAATGCCTGTGCAAGTGCTTCACGCTAATCATATGGCACAAAATAAACTATGAACAAAAATATCATCTCAGAACAACTACATACTGCTCGCTCCTGAGTCCTCTGGTGGCGCTCCAACCTGGCTCTACGCCTTTCTTCACTTTCCCCATCAATCTCTTGGAATTCTCCAGATGATGCAGTAGCTGCTGCTAACAAATTCAGACAATTCAAACAAAGAATTACACAATCATAAACAAAGGTTGAACATCAAACTTCATCTACCTCCAAATATTGAGGATAAATCATCAATAACATTGGCAGTTGAAGATGCTTTACGCATGTTAGCTGTAGTTCCAGCAGATGTCCTTTTAGCTACTTCAGCCCCTCCCTTGCCCTGGGTATCAAAGAAAGGGTCCTGCAATAAAAGTTCAAAAAGTTATCACGCTCCAACTAAATCAAAGGTTGTTGGATGAAACAAATATCTATAGCATTTTGTCCTAACCGAAGTGCTTGTCCGAGGTCTTGGTGCACTGCTTGCTCGAGAACTGAAGAATGATTCAAGATCACTTTCATCCTTTTGTTGGTTTGCCCTAGCTCTTTCTCGAGCCTCCGCTGCAGCTCTTTCTCGAGCCTCCGCTGCAGCTCTTTCTCGTGCCTCTGCTGCAGCTCTTTCCACAGCAGCTCGTTCAGATCTCATACGAGCCTCAGCACTGACCCTTGCAGCTCTCTCTCTTAATTCTGTGTTTGCCCTTTCACGGGCTTCAGCAGCTGCCTTTTCTGCTCTTTCTCTTGCCTCCGCAGCAGCCCTTTCACGTGCTTCAGCTTGCGCTCTTTGAACTGCAGCCCTTTCTGCTCTCTCTCGAGCTTCACCAGCTGCCTTTTCTACAGCAGCTCTTTCGGCTCTCAAGCGAGCTTCAGCAGCTGCTCTTTCACGTGCCTCTCTAGTGGCCCTTTCTACAGCCTGTCTAGCCTTTTCCCTCTCAATCTCTCTTGCTCGCTCTCTTTCTCTCTCAAGTCTTCTTTGCTCCCTTTCTTTCTCCTCCCTCTCAATTTCACGAGCTTTCTCCCTCTCTTTCTCAAGCCTCCTCTGTTCTCTCTCTTCTTCCTCCCTTTCCCTATGTTGCCTCTCACGTTCTATTCTCTCTTGCCTCTCTCTTAATTCTCTATTTTGAGCATCTTGTATGTCCCTTTCCAGTGGAGCTGCTTCTTTGCTTCTACCAGCCTTTAAATACTCCCTCTCCCTCATTTGCCTGAATTTAGCCTCAGCTTTATCCATAGCCTCCTTCATTGCAGCAGCAGATGCAGCAGCAGCAGAGAAATTGGCTTCAGCATCCTCCCCAGAAGAAGTATCAGGATGTTCATTATTGTTGCTGTGGATCCCACCCATCGCAAAATCTTCAAGTTCATCAATTTGAAAGGCTGCTGAACTTCTTCCAGCATTGCTTTGGGCATATGGACTGGAATTTGAGAAGGAAGCATGATCGTTAACTTTCTTCCTCGAATGTGCAGAAGAAAAGGAACCTGTCTCTGAATTTGAGATCCGAGGTGGTCTTGTTGGTGGAGGTCTTGAAGGAGGTGGGGCATTTGTAGGTTGAGTGAAAAGAGGAACTTCAGATACAGTTAGCCATGCATCATCAGATGATTCTAAGACCTCCTCTGGTCTAGAAGATGTAAATATTTCCTCGGGACTCACATTTGCATGTGGTGGATATACAGTTTGACTAGCAGATTTATGAAAGGGATCAGAAGTAGGCATATCAAACACAGATTCATGAAATTCTTGCAAATCTTCAATTGACTTCTTAAATGATTTTCCCTCAGCATTCTCCACAGGATATTTGTCAACCATTTCCTTAATACTCGGAGAATAATTACCCCCCGTTCTTTGTTCGCTCTTTAGAGGGCTCCTATCCTTCCACCTCTCATTGTTCTTGGGTGAAACTGGAGGTACAGATTTACCAAGTTTATCTAGGGGATCTATCTCATCAAATAATCCCCTTGTTCCAGATAAATTGTCAACTTTTGTGCTTCCAGAGGTACTGAATCTGCTAATTTCTTCCAATGGATCACTGAACAACCCTGAGGAAGAAGGTGGTATAGAAGTTGATTCTAATACTACAAAGGGGTCTTCCATCAAACTGGATGCTGTTTTGGCTGAATTAGAAGATGGTTTTTGGGTTTGAGTAAACTCAGAACCTGACCTGCGGAGGATAGTGTGCCACTTATCAACCCATACTTTTATTTCAAACAAGAAATTAAATATTCTGCAATCATTCCAAGCATCTTAAACTAAATGATTAGCTTGTAGACTAAAGTTAATATGGCTAAAGATCCAAAATAAAACTCTCGGACTGCTTTGGTTTCCGAACCACAGTTAGATTACATAACTTGGAGGAGAAAAGGTCTTTCACAAATAAACTCATATTCAAATAGAATCTTTATGATTTTAGAATGCGAGGGGGTAATGAGAAACCGGAAATAAATTGCACAAACGAACTAGTACAATGCATGAAAAGCCTCTCAAAACTACAATTAAAAGGAATACCCTCTTGCATTAGTAACTAGATGAATACTAATGTCCTTACTTTATTTTGTCAAGTATAGTGTATCAAGGCTCAAGTGCTACAATTTACAAAATAGGATCATGGAAATTTAGAGTGAGACGCATGGAAAACTCCAACTCAGAAGAAAGTACAAAAAGGATAAAACACTGAACTTATCACAGCGTAGTTCATACTAAAATTACGCAAGCACAAGCCCAAACAGCGATTTGAGTAGTCACTCCATTTGACAAGACATACTTTTGTCACGGTAAATTCTCTGTTGAGACATTCTACACAAATTTCAAATTCAGGTCACGAAACAAAAATATGAAAAAAAGTTCAAATATATCTAAACAAGATAACTAAACATTTTCGCAAGCAAATGCCTAGATGCAATCTCGATGACATGTTAAGATGAGGTACTTAATTTACTGATCTAACAGGATCAACAACAAATTTCACCATTCGCGTGCCGATTAATAACATCGTCGGCACTGTTTGCCGATCAATACCTGCTTAAATTGGGAGAAGTACTGTGACCAAATCCAGAGAGCAGATCATCAAAAACAGGCGAATCTTTATGTACTTTTGCATTCTCTCTCGTTGATTGCTTCTGTCCTTTACCTAAATTTCCTAGCAGATCATCAAACGCCGAAGAACTGTTTAGCGACTTATGCTTAGGCGAAGAAGATTTCCCGATTGAAGCAAAAACATCGTCAACCTTCACCGACGAAGCATCACTGGAAGACGCGGTCTTAATCCCTGGCAACCCGTCAAAAATATCGTCATCGTAGACCGGCTTATCAAAAACGGGCAAAGACGACGACTTTGCATTCTGGTCCTTGAATATAGAATCGTAATTGAAAGCCGTAGGCGAAGCAGAAGAGGTCGTGGTGGCCGTGTCACCCCTAACTCCGCCGCCACCCCCGCGAGAATCAGAGAACTTGGGTGGTCCACCGAAGACGTCGTTGAAGAGGAGGTCATCGGCGCCGCGGTCGTGATCGTCGAAGACGGGACCGGAGGACGATTGATGGGTGGATCCGACGCCACCCCGCGGCGGAGCCATGGGAGCGGATTTGCCTTGGGGCTTGTAGCCGAAATCACGTGCCAGGAGACCTGGAAAATCGTCCATGGATTAGGCAGATCCTTTGTTCCAGATCTGTGCTCTCTTTTCCGGTGAGGGGTGTTTTGGTGAATTTGTGGGTTTTTAGATCTAATTGTGGAACGGTTGTGTAGAAATGATAGGGAGAATCATGGAGAGAGAATAGGGGAAGAAGGAAGATGAAGAGGTGAATGTTTAAAAAGAAAAGGCACTGCTACTCCATCTTGGAGAGTGATTGGTCCATTATAAGGAAAATATGTTGATTTTTTGTTTTTTAAAAAGATAAAATAATAAAATCAGAGGACTAATGTAAGCGTACTTTCTTCTTCTTTTCTATTTATTTTCAACTTATTTGATCAAAGTGATATTGGTTATTATTATTATTATTGGAAGGTTTAATATCTAAATCTTACCTTATAAAGAGACGGGGCAATGATTGTCTTTAACAAGGCATTCAACCCTAGTTAGCTTCACCTTCTCTTGTTTTTCTAAACTTCCAATCTTGCACACTATTTGCCTAGTAATGTTCTAAAACAATACTAGTAACACTTTTAAAACTTAATCTAATTAAGTTTTTGCTATTTTTTAAAAATTGAGTTTAAAAATAATTTATTCAGAAAGTTGTTATTTATGGTTCAACATTTTACAAAACATTTAAATAAGTTCGTATTATTATTATTTCTAGTACCACTTCTCGTCTTATTCTCGACGAGATGACTATATTTTTACCAACATTATGATACAAAGTGGCATTAAAGATAATGATATGAATTTATTTAGACTTTTTATAAAACATTCACTAATCCTATAGTTTCATAATTTTTAAGGGCAATGTTCATAGGTTCTAGCTTAAACTCATACTAGTATATCATATAATGTCGATCGTATGAAATTTCATACTTATAACCCGTTAGATTCCTTTTTAGTAATTTTGTTAGTATGAAAATAAACAAAGGCAATTAACATAATATTATAATGCCTTAATAAGAAAAACATGTAATAAGCTTCTCTAGAAATCAATGAAATGCCAAGAATAAGGCAATAAATAGAGTTCATATTTGAATTCCTATATTTGTGACAAATTTAGATAACCAACCAACTAAGTAATATACTATTGTTGTCAATGGTTATCCTTATTTAGGAGAAGTAACCCTAAATTAATTGGATAAATCTAGATATAATGGTTCTATAACGGACAAGTTAAAAGTTGTTCTCTCTCTCTCTCTCTCTCTCTCTCTCTCTCTCTCTCTCTATATATATATAAGTCAAGTCAGATTTCACGTCAATTGTTTAATGAAAATGTCTTGTTAAACTAAATAAACTTATACCTTAAGTTTAATAAGTTTACTATTTTGAAATCAGGTTTATACCTTAACTAAGTTTGATTTATTCCCATTTTATCATTCACACATTCACCAAACCTTTCTAGTAATATATCTTCACACAATTTCCTAATTCTCATTCATTTAGACCTAGTATATATTACTCATATCCTTTCAATCATAGTTGCATTCATAATAACACCTTTACTTTTACGAAAATTCATAATTTCCAGATTTGGATAGATTGATATCAAAACATTCCATTCTTTAAGTTATGTCATCAATTAACTACATAAACTTATCAAGCTCTTAACCAATTAATCATCAAGCTCTTATCCAATTAATCAAGCAACAATCTAAGCTCATTCATAGCCTTAATTAAGTCCAAATATACCAATTTAAAGTGACATTTCTCAGCTGGCTCAACATATACACAAGGCTGAAATTAAAATTCCAGAATTTGTCATCAATATCACTAATATGTGTAACTTTACTACCTTCAGTACTTCATGAATTTTACAAGCTTAGAGACATCACTAACACCTATAATTTTCCATATTTCATGTCATTTAAGGTTACTTCATTTCAGGTTAATTTAACTTACATATTAGTTATATTAAGGCTTACAAAAATTGGCTCACTTATGTCATTAACAGTCATTTTTTACAAACACCTCTGCAGCTTTAATTTTCCATATTCAAGAACACTTTAATAACACCTATCTTTACCATGAATCCAACTTTATTTATAATCTCAACCTAAATCATCCATTTAATAGTCTATAACCTACTATTTTCATGCATCAATAACAAAATAGAAAAGTAACCAACTCATTCATCACATTCCAGAACAACATCGTCATCAATGCCACATGCATTCCATCCTAATTCAGTCATCATAAAATTTCTATTTCAACTTGCCACAAAGATGATAATTTCACTTACTTATTTAGCTCAAGTTTCACCTCAATGATCAAGCTAACCTAGCTCTCCATGCATGCAAAATCATCTAAGTACAAGATGGAAGTAAAATGATTTTAGCAAAGGCAAAATGATGATAACATATTATAGCTATAACCTTTCATACCTCGGAATGTGTCAAGTGAGTGCAATTTTCCTAAATCAACATTTATGTGTATTGTTTATGTCTTAAATGTTAATATCCACAACTTCCTCCTAATTTTCTGCAAAACAAACATAAAGAGGGAACCTATGAGAGAAGTTTCACATAAAGATGAAAGATGGTACATTAAGACACATACAAGCTAGAAAAAGTTAAGAAAAAATGAAGAAGAAGATGGTTGTTTCGTTGGTTTTTAATGTTTATTTCTAGATGTTATCTTTTATACAACTTGTGTTTAATGTTTATTTCTAGATGTTGTCTTTTATACAACTTAATAGTTATGGGTTAGGCTTTTTATTTTATAGGCTTTACAGATCTCATCCTCTTAAAAGGATTTCACCCTTGAAATTAAATTACGCACCTGAGGATCTAAGCAAATGAGGATATTGAAGTCAAACTTTGTCCTCTACCTCTTAAGTCACCTCTCTTAGAGAACAATGATGACACAAAACTCACACCATCGGAATCTCCCATCTCCTTAATTTCCTAATCTGTTTATCTAATATCTCCATTGGCTTTTCTTTATAAGCCATGTGATTTGAACTTCTATCTCAGGCCTTGATATAAAATGACTAGGATCCGATTGGTACCATCTTAACATCAACATATGGAACATATCATAAATCTAAGATAACTTTGGTGGTAATGCTAATCTGTAAGGATTCAAAATATCTCTCCGTATAAAGAATGTCTTCAAATCCTAACAACATGCACAATTACCACTAACTCTAGATCATAAGTGGGATGACTCAACTCATGCGATCTTAATTGACAAGAGGCATAAGTTATCATCTTTCCATGCTGTATCAATAGACACCCTAAACCTATCCTCAAAGCATCAATATATACCTCAAAACCTCCACCACTTGATGGTAGCACAAAAATTAGGCTAGAAATCAATCTCCGCTTAAGCTCCTCAAAACTCTTCTAACACTGATTGGTCCACTCAAATTAAACTCCTTTCTTCAATAGTTTGGTTAATATGCTAGTAATTATCAACAGTCCTTCTACATATCTCTGATAATACCTACTCCTTACTTTTGATATATTTCTAGGTGGCTTCCACTCTATAATTACCTTTACCTTAGTAGGATCAGGGATCACTCCTTCTCGAGACACCACATGTTCAAGGAAAACTACCCGCTCAATCCAAAACTCATACTTACTTAACTTCATATACATTTGTCTCTCCTTTAGAATCTGTAATACAATCCTCAAATATTGCTCATGCTCTTTTTACTCCTTGAATACACTAATATATTAGTAATGAACACTATCACAAAGCGATATAGATATTCCTGAAAATTTTTGCTCATCAATGCCATGAATATGGCTAATGCAGCAGTCAACTCGAAAGGCATCATTGGAACTCATTGTGGCCATACTGAGTACGGAAAGCTGTCTTGGGAACACTTGACTCAACTATCCTTAACTGGTAGTATCTTGATCTCAAGTCATTATTGGAAAATATGATGACTCCCCTCAGCTAGTCCAAAAGATCATCTATCTTCAACAACGGGTACTTATTCTTCACTGTCACCCTATTTAGTTGTCGGTAATCCATGCATAGTCTCATATTACCGTCCTTTTTCTCCACAAACAAATCGCTCCCTAGGGTGATGTGCTTAGTCTAATAAAACCTTTTTTCAATAACTCCTTTAACTAACTTTTTAACTCATGCAACTCAACAGTAACCATCCTGTAAAGTGCAATGGAAATTGGTGCAACTCTAGGCATAGTCTCAATGGTGAAATCCATCTTTTATTCAGGTGGTAAACCTGGTAAATCATCTCAGAATACCTCTTAAAATTCCCTCATTATAGGAATATCCTCTAATCCAAGACTTACCTCCCTTATGTTTATAATGAACTAGATATGTCTTATACCCATCCAATATCAACCGTTTAGTAGTAACAACCGAGATCATACACATTATAATGCTACAAAATGAGCCTCATAGTTTCCCACTGACATCTCCTCAGTTTGAACCAAACTTATGAACTCTATCTTCTTTCAATCCCAATATATCCACATAGTGTATTTATCTCTAAAATCTTTCTGGAGCTCATGCCAAGTCATCTCTCATGTCTCACATGATCTCTTCATTGACTTCCACCAAGTGTGCATTGCCTTGAAATAAGGAAACAATGTACAACAACATTCTTTCCAAGTTACACTCTAGATGGTCTAAAACTAACTCAACGTACTCCGACCACACCTCAGCCTCCTCAGGATCAGTAATACCTCAAAACTCTATTGCACCCATCTTACAAATCTGTTTATAGTTGTGATCCACCTCAAAATCACCTTGGAATGGAGCTGCAGTAATAACCTACTACATCATCTGAAAGAATTGCATCATCTATGGTGGCATTGACACCTCTCCTCCTACTTGATCATTTCTGGCATTCCCCAGCTTAGGCACATCCAAAGCACGAACCAAATTACCCAATTTCCCAGTCGACTTTAGGCCAACATTATCCCCTCAGAAAGTCACCATAGATAAGACAAGAACATATCATTAACATTTTTTTCTTCATACGTCCCTTGTAATATCCTAGCTTGGTAATTTTACTGTGTAATGTGTTGTACATGCGTTTTATAAAGTATGCTCTATTTATGGTGTACTAGATTAATTTAAGCATTTAAATGTATTATTGAGGTTATAACAGAGATCATGGATAGACCAGAGATGGTTCTAGAGTCGACCCAAAATTTCTCAAAAAATTTATGAAAACTTTGAAAAGCTACGGAATGAATCTGAACGAACTTTAAAAGCCTCAAAATGTACTTTGAGGATTTAGGTGATAATTTTCAATAAAATCTTGATGATTTTTTAATGAATAGTGAATAAGAGTGAATAGTATTGTTGGAACCCCGCCCCGGTGGATCACGGGTCCGACGTCCTATGTGACATCTAGACGCGCAACTCACAAGGGAGAGATTCCTCACCACGAAAGAAAACTTGTTTCCGAAATCCAACTCCTGCAAAAACATGAACCT
>JANVCQ010000009.1:8346468-8376705 GCA_025531925.1 Erythroxylum plowmanianum | reverse complement strand
CGATCTTATCATTCGTTTCCTTTGATTATTGTTTCTCACGGATGTCGGATCTGTTTCAATTCGTTTGATTCAGTTCGTGTACTTCGCTTTGTTATTCACTTTGTGATTCGTATTTCGATTCAATAATTCGCTTTCGAGTTCGCTTCTTTTGCTTTATGCTTCGAGTTCGTTTTGCTATTGGCTTCCGCTTTTCGCCATTCGCCTTGTTTGTTTCGCTTCTTTCGCCTCCGCTCTTTCGATTTCCTGCGCTTCCGATTTCCGTTGCTGCGTATCCGATCTGCTTCCTTGCTTTCCGTTTTTCGTTTTTTGGTTAGGATCCGGTTCCCGGATCGGGTCCCAACAATGAAAGGTGGAAGTCTATACAGTGACTATCAAGAATCCTACATTTGATTTCTTACTTTAAGTTTCAACCACTTAGAAGTCTGATGTTAGGCTTTAATAGATTATAAGTAACAAGTTTCAAGGGAATCCACAATTTCTAAACTACACTTGTTAGGGCAAATTCTCTTTTGAGGCAACAGCTAATTTTGTTCTTTCATGCTTCATCAATTAGATGGCACTCTAGAGTTCATGCTACTATGCATTTGTTTGATAGGATAACACTCTGCCCTATAAGGCATAGCAGGCCTAATCGTTAGACGATAAAATATACCTTTAAAATTGAGGGATTATTTCTTATTACATAAAACTCCCACCTTGATTTCATATGGTGAACAATGCCTTCATCTAACTCTTTATTACTTTAGATGATAGATCCTAGAGACTTCAAACAATCTTTCTATGGTATTACTTCTAAACAAATCTTTATCTCCTTATCGAAAGCCATCCTACGGCCTGAAAAGTTGCACTTTAAGTACTTAAATCTTATTCCTACTCAATTTAAAATCCTTTAACCCTAAAATGTCCCTCCAAAGTTATAACTTGATATTGATACCCTCTTTTGTCTTATCCACTAAATTAATGTCATCAGTAAATAACATATACCAAAACACATCCCCTTGATTATTCTTGATGAGCTTATCCATCACTATTAAAAATAAAAAGGGGTTTAAAGAGGCTTAGTGTAGCCAAATATTGATAAAAAAAAAGTTTTGCATCTCCTCCTGTCATCCTTACTCTAATCTTAACACCTTCATACATATCCCTGATAAATCATATATAGGTCACAGGAACTCCTTTAACTTTTAAACATGTCCACATGATTTCCCTAGGTACCTTGTCATGTGCCTTCTCTAAGTCAATAAAAATCATGTGTAAGTTGCATTATTTTTCCCTATAATATTTCACTAATCTTTAAAGGAAATGTAAAGCTTTGGTTATGGACCTTCTTGGCATGAAACCAAACTATTTTGTTTGCCAAGATATTTACATCCTTTATCACTCTCTTGTCAGTCACCTTCTCCTATAATTTCATGGTGTGAGTAAGTAGTTTAATGCCACTATAGATGATATAGCTTTGGATGTCCCTTTTATTCTTATATAGAGGGATTAGCATACTAGATCTCCACTTATCTGGTATTTTCTTAGACTTAAGGATTACATTAAAAATCTTGGCTAGCCAAGTAAGAGTCTCTTCGCCTAGTTTCTTCCATACCTCTATAGGTATCTCATCAAACCTTATTGCCCTTCCACTCTTCATCTCCTTCAAATCTCTTTTAATTTTTTGTATTCTGATTTGCTGGCAATAAATAAAGTTACGGTACCTATCAAACATGCTAAGATCACCTAAAAAGATGTTGCCTCTATGAATTCATTTAAAAGGATACAAAAGTATCTCTTCCATCTTCTCTTGATGTCATTTTTAGCCACAAGCACCTGCCCCGCTTCATTTTTTATATAACAAATTTGATCTAATTCTCTTGTTTTCCATTCTCTAGCTCTCGTCAACTTAAATATACCCTTTTTCCATATTTACTTTCCAATCGTTGATATAATTTCTTGTAAGCTCTACTTTTAGCTTATGAGACTATCTTCTTTTCCTCTTTCTTTACCTATTTGTAACTTTCTCTATTTATTACCCTCTCTTTAATTGTATTCCTTAAAAGAGTTGTTACTCTCTTCCAAATTCGGTTAGCATCTCCTCTAAATTTCCATTCTTCTTTAATATTACTTTCCACCATCTGACTCTAGTACACTTCTTAGGACTTCTCTTCTTCCTCTAACTCTTAATTACCATATCTATACTTAACAATCTATGATGAGCTGACAAGCAAGCGTTAGGTATCACTTTGCAATCCTTACAACTAGGTTGATTGCTGGACTTAATAAGAAATTATTATCCCTTTATCATGCAACTTAATTATTGATCATTTGACCATAGAAGCTCCCATCTTATGTTATTATATTTATTAATACTATTAATAACTCATCCTCAATTGATTAATTGAAACCTCTTTCTAGTTAAAACTGTTATGATTATCTTACTCAATATGTGAATTTCTCTATTAGGTTCAACCCTAATTTAGAGAATTTATGTCAATTTATCTCTAGGTTTGTATGCAACTTCTTCTAATTATGGTAGCTCTATTCATATAAAAGGATTTCTCATTCTCAATCAAATGAAATCAAACATTAAACTAATACTCAAACATATTAATTTACGAACAGAAACACATAATTGTTTGTAGTAAGTAAAGGATTAAATTATAACATTCATCCCAACTTAGGATTCATGTCACTTAGGCACTAAACAAATTTCATTCCTAAACATAGAAAATGAAATGAACATCAAAATTTCAAAAGAATAATAAAAAATAAAAGAATTGAAGATATGTATATCCCACCTTTTCTTTAATGAAATCCACTTAAATCCTTAATAAAAGGCTACTCTCTATCAGATCTCTTGAAGAAATCTTCATTTTTTCCTCATTTTAGCTTAAGAATTGTGTCTTTAACTCTACCTTTTGTTGTAGTTTCTAACTCTAATTTCTTTTCTTTTGTCTCCTCTTCATAATTGTCTTTTATATTATAAAATTAGGGTTTATAGATTATACATAGTTAGTCACATGATCGTGTATCTTAAAAATACTTTAATATTACAATTTTACACATTCTTGGTCACTTGTATGGGTAAAGGACGTGATAGTGTATATTACTTACATGGGCTTGCTTCTCCCACATGAGCAAAAAAATCATCTTTAAAGCTTTACACATTTATAGTCTCTTACATGGCCCCTTTACGTAGTCATATATATTACTTACACGGGTGTTTACATCTTCACACAAGCGTATGTCTCCAAAATAACTCCAATTCTTTTGTTTTATGCCACCATTTCCCCTAATTCTTCTCCTTTTGATCCATAAAGACAATTGAGACCAAAAAACACATTTGGAATAAAAAAAGTACCAAAAAAACAAAAAAAATCTCAAGTAACAAGAAAAAACCCTCAATATAGGCACAAAACATAGTTAATTAATCATTTATCAATATTATTAAGAAATATAAGAACATAAGATAGAAATTTTCACAGGCTAATGATCTTTAATTAAATTGCATGATAAAGGTTTAAAAGTTTAAGAAATCTTAGGAGATTAATTACTTAGGTCTTATTTATTTAATTTGGTTGATCTTTGATTAATTTGCATTCTTGGTTATTATTTTTGTTGAAATTTAGCTTAGCTTTATCGTTTAAATTAAACCATCATCTTTTTTGGTCGATTAAATGATAAAAAAGAGGTAATTACTAGTACTTTTAGTCTCGGTAGGATCAACACTCGATGCTCTCTGTTGCTATATGATAAGTGTAAATTGCATCATGTTTTAAGGCTTAATTTGATATGTGTTTAGCTATTAATTCAATCATTTAGTTTGTGTTTGGGTTAGAATTGTGTTATTTTGTTAACTAATTGTGTTTGAAGTGTTTTATGGGTTAGTACGAGTATTTGAGCTTAAATATTATGTTTTTGAGGTACCTTGAAGTGTTTATTAGTGTTTTAGGGTCAACATTGAAGAACAGAGAAATTTCAAAGACATTCAGGCCAAAACAATGGCCCAAGATCGTGGTACAATCGTGATAGAAGCACTAGAGTTGGGCCACAACTGTTGCCTAAATACCACAATCATGACAAAAGCCTAGGACATGGCCCACGATCTTGGTTTGCATGTCACGATCGTGACAAAAGGCTTAGATATGGCCCACAATTGTGGCCTACATCAGTAGACGCACTGACACTCAAAAACGTCAAGTTTTGAGAGATTTTTTAGACCTTTCGAACCCCCAAAAATTAGGGCTACTCAGACCATAAAGGATATTTATAGAACAAGACAAATAGGTAGAAAAGAGCTTTTACGTCAGCCACTTTGAGAAACTTAGAGAGAATTCATCGAGAGATCAAGAAAAAGAAGAAGGAAGGGAGAAGAGGAGAAGAAGTTGACTCAATGTACTTCTTGGATCAAAATTTTTTTGACATCGTTGCCTCCCATCATCCGTTCAGATTATATTTCCTGTTTATTTTTAGTTTTTTTATTGTATAAAATTGGAATAATAGTTTGATGATACGATATTTGAATGTTGAAGATGTTTTAAACTCACCTTCGGAGTTTTATCTTTGAATTAATTAGATTTGATTGATTATGTTTTATTTGGAGTTATTGTGATTTAATTTTGTGATTGCATAATTCGATAATAAACTGAGAGGGTGAATCAGATAAAAAACGATTAAATTGGGTTAATGAGAGTTAGGTGATTTAATAGAAATTAGAATTAAATCAAATCGGTAAATTGTGCGAAGAAAGATCTTGCATAAGGTTCTGATAGTTTATTAGAGAACTTCAGAACTAATTAGGATTTTGGATAGGTTGTTAATTGAGAGGTTGCAACTTTCATAGTCTGATTAAGGTTTACGATTTAGGGTTAATGGTTATAATCAAGGTTTTAAAAACTAGAACAGACCGTCCGGTCTAATCGAAAAAGTTTAAACTGCTTAGTGGTCCAGTTCAGTTTCACCTAACAACCTCTATATATAAAAACCAGTTGGTTCAAACTTTTTTGTTCGGACTGGATGGTCTGGTCCGGTTTTTAAAACCTTGATATTTAGAATGTAAAATGCGAGAAAGAAGAGAGATAGAAAAGGAAATATATCTTTGATTCAGATTTTTCTTGTTGTCATATAACGATTGTAACGGCTATATAAAAATAGTGTCATCCTCCCTGTGATTACAATAATCCTGCCTAGTTTGTTAAGACTATTATGGTCTCTGATTTATTTACTGTTATATGCTTCTTTGATGTCGTTTCTTCCATCTTCTTCAGGTTCTCTAATTATCATTACTTGAAACTTGACCCGTTGAAAAATTGGAAACTAAAAAGAAGAAGCTGTTTCTTCCATGGTTTTACATGTATGGTAGATAGATGGGCACAAATACCTAGTGCTTTAACCGATATTGAATTCATCTGTAGGTTGAAATATATACTATGTAAGGATCATCTTTAGGGCTTCTGCATGGCTCATCTAGTTCTCATCACCACATTCTTTTCTCTCTATATGCTGCTAACTACTAGCATACTGAGGAGAAATTTAATGCCGAAGAATCCATGTATGGAAAATTAATGATCACGGAATAAGATACGGAGTGAAGGAAAAAAAATATCTCAACATTCTCAGCAAATCATCCACTACTCATAAACTTCATTATTTTATCCAACGTTAAAAGAACGAGAACTGATTTACATGCAAAACTTCCCTAGTTATTCGTGGAAGAGATGACAGGAAACTTTGTTGGTCTTGAGTGATTTATTGGTCAACGATGAATTCCATTGAAACTAGAAGTAAATAATTTGAACCATCAGTCTAGTTTTTTATCAAACCAGTTTAACTGGTCTGTCACTATATAGAACTATAGATTTTCACGAGGTTTCAATTTTTGTAACATTTAAAACTCTATTTCATATTAATTTCTGTAACATTTTGATCTTTATTTCATATCAATTTATGTAATATTTAGAACTCTATTTCATTATCAATTTCTGGTAGCGATAAGTTTTGTAACATTTAGAACTCTATTTAATGTCAATTTTTGTAACATTTAGAACTCTATTTCATATCAATTTTTGTAACATTTAGAACTCTATTTCATATCAATTTTTGATAGTGATAAGTTTTGTAACATTTAGAACTCTATTTCATATCAATTTTGTAACATTGAAAACTATGTTTCATATCAATTTATGTAACATTGAGAACTCTATTTCATATCAATTTTTGTAATATTTAGAACTATATTTCGTATCAATTTGTGATTTTGATAGTTGAGTTATATATACTCTTTCAACTATTCAATTTGCTAATCTAAAGCACCAAAATTGAAAACTAGCAATATTTCAGTTAGGCTATTTAAAATAAAGCAATTGCTAGAGCAAAGTTTATAAGTAAGTAACATCTGTTGATCTTTTGCGTATCCATTATGCTATTGTTCATCTTCTTTATTACAATTGATAATGAGAATTAGTTATGTTGTATACTTTTTCCCTAACAATAGTATACCCAATTATTTTTAATATTTTTTACGTTAAATCATAATGGAGAATATGGAACCATCCTCTACTCATGGTAAGTCTGATCTAGCATGGAATTATTTTTCTTCTTCTCAAGCATCTGATGGGAATATCCAATATAATTGTATGTTGTGCAGTAGAATATTTAAAGGGGGAGGAATTTTTAGAATAAAAAAACATCTTACTAGTGTTAAGGGTAATATTACTTCTTAAAAAAAAGTACCACTTGATGGACGTGATATGATTGGAAAATATTTGTAGCAACAAGTAAAAAAAAGAAAGAAAATAAAGAGGCTCATGATATATCTTTTGGAGATGATGAAACACCACAAGTATTAAATAAAGTAAAAAAGCAAAGCTACTATTGACATAGATTCTTATTTTTCTCCAAGAACTACTCTTGGTTCTCAACCTACTCTAAAAAGTTTTACAGATGATAAGGATGTTGTTTTACGATGTAAAAGAGCATGGGCTAGATGGTTCTATCATTCATGAATTCTTTTAAATGCTTTAAATTCACCATATTTTCAAGAAGCAATTGATGCTATAATGACAATAGGTCCAGGATTTAAGATACCATCTTATTATCAGTTACGTGTGCCTTTGCTTCAAGATTAAAAAGGGAATGTTAATTAATTGTGGATACATATAAATCTAGTTGGGAATCAACAGGATGCACTATTATGGTTGATGGGTGAACTGATCAAAGACGAATAACCTTAATTAATTTCTTGGTTTATTGTAATATTGGAAAAACTTTTATCAAGTCTGTCGATGCTTGACATGGTAAAAAGTGCTAATGCTTTATCTGAATTATTCTTTGAAATTATCGAGTGGGTTAAACCAAAGAATGTTGTGCATTTTATTACAAATCATGCAGCCAAGTATGTATTAGTTGGGTACTTATTAGAATCAAAGTATAGGCATGTTTATTAGTCTCCATGTGCTACTCATTGTATAAATATTATTTTAAAAGATATTGGTGGTATGAGTCATATTTCTAGTCTTGCTTCACGCGCATCTAAGATCACAATTTTTGTGTATAATCGTGTCACATTTTTGTCTTGGTTAAAAAAAATAAGAAAATTGGGTTGAGATCATTCGTCTCGCTACTACCAGATTTGCCACTACATTTATTACTTTGAAAAGTGTTTATGAACATAAGCAACTACTTCAAAATTTAGTGACAATTAAACACTTTTCAAGTTATAAATTATCAAAGACTGAAAAAAGAAAAGAAGTTTGTGCTATTATTCTAGATAATAAATTTTGGGATGCTTGCTTGATCATTGTGAAGATTGTAGCTTCGCTGATAAGGATGTTAAGGATTGTTGATTCAGATAAGAAGCCATCTCTGGGATATATATATGATGGTATGTGTAGAGCTCACAAAACAATTATAAATATTTTTAAAGGGAAGGAGATATTGTACAAGGCTTATATATATATTATTGATCGACGATGGGATAAGCATCTTACTCAATGGGTCCACTTAGTAACTTATTTTCTCAATCCTTATTGCTTATATAGTGGAGAAGAACGTAAAATTAATATTATGAGCAGTTTGTTTGATGTGATTGAATGCAAAGGTATTTTCTCTATTGAAGAGCAATCATAAGCGATAAATGAAATTAAATTGTATCGTGAAGGTTTAGAGAAGTTTGCTAGATCATCAGAAGAGAGAGCTTATGTTGAAAAAAATGTCGTCAAGTAATTTTTATACTTTTAATTCATTATTTACTTATTAATAATATATATTTTATTATAACTATTAATTTAAAATACAGATGAATGGTGGAGATTATTCGGTGGCAGTGCTTCAACATTGAGAAAACTCACTATTAGGTTACTCAATCAAACAACTTCTACATCAAGTTGTGAACGTAATTGGAGTGTTTTTGAACGTATTTATATAAAGAAACGAAATTGTTTGGAACATCAAAGACTTAATGACCTTATTTACGTTACTTATAATCTGAGAATGAAGAACAGGTATTTTACTATTTTATAGTTTTGTTTTTATTTCAATAATTTTATTTTTATTATTGATTTTATAATTTCTCTATTATGTATTTAGATTGTTTAGTATTGATATTAATTGTATTGAACATACTAATTTTTGGCTCAAAGAAGAAGAACCATCGCCTAATCTTGATCATAATGAACTTGAAAAGACGATTTATGAAGAAAATGCAGAATGAATTAAGAACATCTATTAATGGTTAGTTCGTATCTTTTTTTATCATATTTAAGTTAAAATTATACTGTATTACAAGTTTATAATTCAGATTAATTTCATACATTACTAATTTGTAATTTATTTTAATGTTGTAGAAGAAATTGATGCAAATACTTTAGATGAAAGCATAGTTTACGAATCTTAAATAGCGTTGGAGAATTTGGAGCTTTGGACGATGATGAGACACAACCTCCTTCAGAAATACAATTTTGATTTTTATTGTTATTTTAATATTTATATTAGACTCATATTTATTTATTATTAATTCATTATATAATAATAAATATTGGTGTATTTTTATTTCAATAAAATATTATATTTTTACTTATTCTTATAAGTTTTACTTCTTATTTATTGTATACCGATTTTATAGCAGTTTACTACTGGTTGAACCTCTAAACCTTAAACATTTCCTTTGACCGGTTTGATGTCCAATCTGATTTTTAAAACATTGGTTATAACTCGAGAGAGAATAATCAACCCTAGAATCATCTATAACCAATAATCCAGTAATTCATAATTAGTTAGGTTAGCTTTAAGGATAGGTAAAATTCCCTTTTTCTTAATTAGTAATTTCTTTCAGTTGATTCTTAGGTATGTTGCAACTGCTTAGTAATTAGTATTTCCATAATTGATTGAGTTAATTTCTTGTTTTTAGTTTCGAGCAATTTGAATTTTTGTGTTATTTTGTAGCCTTAGAATTTAGTATTAGATTATCCCTTCTCGTGGAATCGACACCTTAGGTATTATGCTAAAGAACCGCGCACTTGCTGATTATTAAGGGTTATTTATTAAAACTTACACACATCAAACACCCGATCACTATAATGTAGTTCAATAAGTGCACTTATCTTTAGGGATCTATAGGGTAGGTATCTTAAATTTTAGTAACATCAGATCTATTCTAATAGTTGGAGAAGAAACAAATTGACTTACATTATAAAGTATGCAATATCAGGGTGAGTGGTTCCAACTAATCTTTTATATTTTTCAGAGTCTTCAAGAAATTATTTATCTTTAGTGAGTTGTAGATTAAAAGGCATTGGGTTGGCTTAAGTCCTAACTCTTTGATCTTAGTTAATAGTTCATGTACATATTTTTTTAGACAAGAAATGCCTTTCTTTCTTATTATTACTTTTACTTCTAAAAAAATACTTCAAAGCTCCTAAATCTTTCATACGAAATTGACTATAAAGAAAGGATTTTATTGATGAAATACCTATAGAATCACTTCCAACAATGAAGATATCATCCACATGCACAACAAGTAATCCAATATGTAGATTGTTTGTGGAAGACTAAGTGATCATATTTACTCTTATTCATTTCAAACATTTACACTACTTGAATAAATTTTCCAAAATAGATGTGTGGACTCTGTTTCAATATCATAGAGGGACTTCTAAAGATGACAACTTTCCTATACTCTCCCTGAGCAACAAAGCTAGTGGCTGCATATATACACTTCCTCTTAGAGGTCACCATGTAAGAATGCATTTTTTATCTAACTAATGTAACGGTCAATTACAAGTAGCTACCATAAAAATGAATGGACGAATAAAGGTTAGTTTAGCAATAAATGAGAAAGTACTAGAATAATCCACAACATAAGTCTGCGTATAATCTTTTGCCACAATTTGTGCTTTAACTCAAGCCATCGATCCTTTATAATTGACTTCAACTGAAAAAAATCCATTTACATTTGATAGCCTTCTTTCCAATAAGTAAGTTCATTAAATCCCATGTACCATTAGTATATAAAGCATTCATCTCCTTTATTATAGCATTAAACCAACTATGATGAGACAAAAATTTATGAACAATTTTTAAGAGAGACATGGAATCAAGTAAAGCAATAAAAGAACATGAAGCAAAAGACAAATGATCATTAAAAAATAAAAGAGGGAATAAGATAAGTGCATTGAAGTTTTCCTTTTCAAAAGGAAATTTGGAGATCATCAAATTTTGGATCTAATGTCAAAGAAAAAAATAGGTATCAAACTTATATTAAGATGATTTTGTCTTTTGGAATAGACTTGACAGATAGGTAACGATAACATTAATGCTTTAATAAGCGATCTCATAAACTAACAGATCACTATCCTCCTTTTTATGTACAAAAGAAGTAGGAAAGAAACAAATATGTTCAAAAAATGTAAAATCGGCAGGCACAAGATATTTGTTATGAGTTGGATAGTAGCACTTATATCCTTTTTGTAGACAAGAGTAGCCCAAAAATACACATCTTAAAGATTTAGGATCTAACGTAGTGACATGTGGATGCACATCAAGAACAAAACAAGTACTACTAAAATGTGCAGTGTAAGAGGGGATAAGGGTTTAGAAAGAAAAATAACATTATAAGTAATCTCATCATGAAAAATGAAGGCATACTGTTATTCAAGAAACAAGATGTGGAGGCTACATTGATCTAAATTAGTTTGGGAGAACTCATTTAGAATAAGAGTGTTTTGACAATTTCAAAAATTCAACCACGTAGTTTTGAGATGGTGTCTTAACAGATGAGGACTAATGAAGAATACAATGCATTGCCACTTCTTAAAGTATGGATAAAGACATTAAAATGTGTTTTTATTTCAATATAAAAAGCAATAAAAGGGGAGAATAATTTAAAACAAATTTTCGTTAAATAAAGCCAAGTCATATGAAAGAAATCATCAAATAAATATAACAAAATATTGAAATCCATTTTTAGACTCCATAGGACATAAAGCCCAAACATCATAATACACTAATTCAAAAAGAAAAACTATTTCATTTATTAACTTAGGAAAGTGAAGACAAACGATGGTGTTTGGTGAATTGACAAGACTTACAATCTAAGCTAGAGAAATTATGAAATTAAGGCCATAAATTTTCTAGTTGAGGTATAGAGGGATGTTGTAGCCGACACTAAGCTTCAAAGGGACTTAAGACACTAGAACAAGTGATGGGTTAGGGCACCATGGTATCTACAATGTAAAGACCTCATGATGTCCTTTACAAATAATCTTCTTCTTCATAAGATCTTGAAAAAGAAAATGATAAAGAAGAATGAGATACATCAATTTAAGGCACGAGTAAGTTTACTAATAGATAGTAAATTAAAGGAAATTCTTTGTAACTTTAAGGCAGAGGACAATCATAGTAATGGTGTGGCTTAAAGGTTTTTAAGCTAATAACAGAAGAAGTAGATCCATCAACAAAAGTAACATAGGAAAAAAAAAGAGTGTTTCTAAAAATTTGAAAAAACTGGATTACCTATTATATGATCTGAGGCATCATAATCAAGGACCTTTTTATAAGGAAGAGAAAGAAGACATGTAGGTGTGTTACTTGAGTCAAAAATAGCAAAGATAAGGTTAGATGGGTTTTTCAATGCTTTTGGAACTGAGTGAATTTATTAAAATCATCTGTTGAAACTATAATTGTCTTCTCAACGGATGAACCAAGTGGTATAGTAGTTGTTGCACCATGAGCTGAATGAGATTTTTGGTATTTATTTTATAACTTCTAATAAGTACATTTACTATGGCTCGACTCATAATAATATTGATAAATAATTCCTCTTTTATCTTGATTCTTATTGTCCTAATTTCTTTTCCATTCTTGTTATTAATCCTACCATATGACTCTCAATTATCAAATCCATTAATCCAACTCACAAGAGCATTAGAGGTTTAAATGGTAGGAGTAGCAAATGCACTGACATATATGTAGACTACCCTAGTAAAGACCTCAAGCAAGGAGGAAATATTAGTGCTGGAAACAATTTGAGACTTAATAATCTCAAACTATGAGTTAAGACTTGCTAAAAAAAGCTCATGATTATCATCTACTTTGCTGCCCTTATTGGACTTTAACATCAGCATTAAATGGTAACATAATATTTAACTATTCATATGTCTTTTTGAAATTCACAAAATATGCGGTCATATTGTTTAGCTTAATAAAACCCTTGCACACCTTATAAATACGAGAAATATTTTCTCAAAATAAAAATTATAAATAATCTATTAATTTGACGTACTCATACTAATTGATCAGACTAACAACCTCATTATCAATAAGTTCCTAATTTTATAAGAATAATGTGGTACCATCTCGTAACCATTCTTTCCAAATATAATTTGATGGGGAGATCATTAATAAGGTGACGATCTTAGAAATGCTCTTTATATAAATTTGAACTATTTTACACCAATCAAAATAGTTAAGACCCATTAATTTATGTTATGTGATCTTAGACTTCATATAAATGACATCTATCACAACTAAGCCTCTGTGTTTAATCAATCATAGAAATAATAAAGTTAAAATTGAGAATACCAAAAAAAGTTAAGTGGATCAGATGCTAAACTAAGAAAACAATATCTTATAGGGAGACTAGGCCCTTCGAACAATAAGTTAAAATAATAACTTGCGATAAAAAAGATGACCTATAATAATTAAAAAAAAGATTAGTAAGCAATCAGTTGGAAAATTTATCCAAGAAGATTACCAAGAGCTACAAGCATTAATAAACAACAACAAAAAAATTGAAATGCTGAGTACACAAAGAGGCAACACCAATAGCAAGGAATAGGGAAGAGTGGAAGAAATATGAGGATAGAAGACTCTTATAAGCATCACATGGGAGTGGTGTAGTTGGAGAAGTAAGGAGGAAAATGCAACTCCCTTAAATATGCTACCACGTGTTGGCGCATAGGATGGAAGGTAGGAGAGATGAGTAGTGCGTATGGCCCATTAGTAAGCCTTTTAATGACCAATCTTTAGGTGATAGGCGACGATCAAGTGGTACCAATGATGAAGGTAGACAATCACTTGGATGATTAACCCAAAAAAGAAGCAAGGTTCATCTCCCTAGGTATAACTAAGATTCAAGATGGAAAACCAAAAATTGTTTGCTTACTTATGTTGAACAAAAAAAAAACCCCAAATAACCAAAACAAGCTCTAAGGAGAAAATGTATTGTATTTCACTTGATACATACTATACAAAATTAGGGTCATATATATATAAGTTTATCAACACTAACTAGGGTTGTAGTAAAAGATTATAATTTGGATCATCAATCCATAATATGTAACAATATACAAGTAGTCCAAAACAAGTATATATTATCTACTCATGCAAAACTATCTATAATGATTGCTAAAAGGAAATAGGTCTAAATCACACCTTGCTACTTTTAAAAAGGTCTAAGCAAGCCCCTACTATTATCTATAATATCATGTTGCAGTTTGACATTTTCAAAATGGCTACAAATAGCATCCTAAATACTAAAGATAGGTTTATATCAGTTCCTAGTTATCGAACTACCTACCTAGCCTATTTGACATCATAATTGGGCAATCTGGAACCTTCTGACACTAACATAGTTATGAAAATAATTTCTTTAAATATTGATCAAAGGTTTCATTTGTATCTTAACGTTTCATAAAAAAGTATGAATAAGTACTTATTATTATCTCTAATACCAATTTTACACCCTATTTATGATGCAATGAGCATTGTTTTAGTAAAATCAGGGTGTCAAATAGTATCACATATTCAGCGTGTCAAGTAGTATCACATATAATAGTAAGAAGTTATTAGACTTTTTATGAAATAGTAAGGTGCAAGGGTCATTGTTAAAGGTTTTTAGGTTTGAAAAACTTATAGTCTAAAATGTCTACACGCTAAAGAATTGCATGAACAATATTCAAGCCCATATTTTTCAAGTCGACCTTTAAGAAAAGATCACAAATTTGAATATAATGTTTTTGCTTCAAATATAACGTTCAAGCTTGAGATGTTTGGCTATTCACATTCAATAAATTCAATTCTGTGTAATAAAGTTACCTAAGGCTTAGTATTTAAAACTTCCACTTGCAATGAATCGTAAATGGGAAACTGAGGGCCAATAATATACCAAATATTTACCTTTAATGAGTTTTAAAAGCAAGAAATCCTTTGATCTCCAAAAGTGAAAGGTTGGATTATACAAGTAGAGCATTCAATCCAAGAAAAATCTTTAGGATAATATGTCCAAAATATGAAAACTTAACACATGTAGGTTTAACGTATACAAGTTCAAAATGTACAACCTCAATATCAATGCATGAGGCCTCCACATATATAATATTAACATGTGACAATTTATAAAATTCAAGCCTAATATATATGGACTTTATCATATATATGCCTAGCATATACAGGTTCAATATATATGGGATTGGCATATGCAAGCTACATATGCTGTTTTAGAACATGTATGTTTAGCACATGTAGCCTTAGGATATGTAGGCTAAGTACACGCAAGCTCAACACACACACTCGAGATAAACTATGAAAAGCATATGAACCTAGCAAGGATAAACCCATCAAAGCTAAACCTTACAAGGATGAATATTGTAAAATTGAACCTTGTATGAGGAAAATTTGTTTTTTTTAAAAAGTCGCAATCCAATAAGGAGACCTTGACAGATACAAATATGATATCTTTAACTTTATTGAGCTTTTGATTCAAATGTTGGAGAATCATTAAAACTCATTCTCTTTATAAAATTATTATAAAAGTATTCTCCGCTCTAAATTAAATGGCCCTTTGCCTTTACTAACTTGAGTGTCAGAATATCCCGTCAAAATTGTTTGAATACCTTTGATGCCCTTTTTGCAAGCATGTTAGTCTGAACAGAGTTCTCAACCCAACAAGAATTTTATTGTCACATATAGACATAGAGACTGTAATTTCAATTGCCCATATGCTACAATCGTGACAAAAGCCCAGGACATGGCTTGTGATTGTGACCTACATGTCACAATCGTGACAAAAGGCTTAGATGTGGTCCATGATTGTGGCCTACGTTAGACAGACACACAGATACTCAAAAACATCAAGTTTCGACAGATTTTTTTGACCTTTCGGACTCTGGTAAAACCTTAGGACTTCTCATAACACAAATGATATTTATAGACCAAGGCAAATAGGCAGAAAGGAGCTTTTGCATCCACCTTGAGAAACCCTAAGAGAATTCATCGAGAGATCGAAAAAAAGAAGAAGGAAGAGAGAAAAGGAGAAAAAGTTGATTCGACATATTTCCTGAATTAGGAGTTTCCCGATGTCATTGCCTTCCATCATCCGTTCAGATCGTATTTCCTGTTTATTTTTAATTTTATTATTGTATAGAATTGGAATAACAATTTGATGATATGATTTTTGAATTTTAAAGATGTTCTAAATTCACCTTTGGAGTTTATCTTTGAATTAATTAAATTTGATTATTTATGTGTTATTTGGATTTATTGTGATTTAATTCTGCAATTGCATAATTCGATAATAAACTGAGAGAGTGAATTGAATGAAAAACGATTAAATTAGGGTAACAAGAGTTAAGTAATTTAATAAAAATTAGAATTAAATCAAATCGGTAAATTTTTCGAAAAGAAATCTTGCATAAGATTCCAATAGTTTATTAGAGTATTTCATAACTAATCAAAGTTTTGAATACGTTGTTAATTGAGATATTGCAACTTCCAGATTAGGGTTTATGATTTAAAGTCAATGGTTATAATTTAAGAGAGAATAATCAACCCTAGAATCGTCTAGAACTAATAATCTAATAATTAATTATCCATTAGGTTAGCATTAATAATAGATAAAATTCTCTCTCTCAATTGATAATTTCTTTAGGTTTAGGTTGATTCTTAAGTGTGTTGTAATTGCTTAGTCATTAATAGTCATTCTCTTTATAAAGTTATTACAAAAATGGTCTCTGCTCTTAATTAAATAGCCCTTTGCCTTTATTGAATTGGGCGTCAAAATATCCCGTTAAAAATGTTTGAACACCTTTGATGTCCTTTATGCAGACTTGTTAGTATCAACAGAGTTCTCAACCCAACAAGATTTTTACCGTCACATATATACATAAAGATTGCAATTTCAATTGAGAGACACCTAGATTTTCATTCGAAGAGAAGATTCACAAAAACAAAGCAAGATCATATGCAAACGGCTCATCCTTTTACATTGAACACAATTCTACATGTAATATCTCTTCAAATAATTTATGAATCCAGAGTTCTCTCCCCCTATTCACATACTACGAGACCCAGTACCCCAAACCCGATCTGCTAACCAACAGAGGTTAATGGTTAATAAACAAATCTTTGCACTCAGCCATTCTAGACAATGGAACTCGAGTATCCTTAGAAGTTGCAAACAGAACTTTGAAGAAATAGAGCAGCAGATTCGTCATAAGATCCCAAGTTGTTGAGTCCAAAGGTCAGATGTAAGCATGAATCATGATTTCATTTGATGGGATGTTGGGGGAAGGATGGATTTCGCAAGCTCTTCGTTCATCTTAACAGGAAGTGGAGGCATTTGTTTCATTATCTCCGGCACGTCTTTCAAGCTAAAAATAATTTTCTAATTAGAATCATAAATCAAAGTCCTCCACAAATCTAACAATACGTGGCAAAAAGTAAGCATTTCATTTCTTAACAGATGAATAATAATCAATCATCTCATAACTACCTCCAAGACATAAAGACGTTCTTACCTCTGCATCAGCAAAGAAGGATGATATTTACAGGATAACCTTCTGAATCTAGCACATTTTGAACTGTCTTGAATATATTTAACAGACCAAAAACTCTACCAGTATTACTAGTGCTACTAAAATCGCTGAATCTGCATATGCAATTCCTTGATATTTTGCGTGACAATTAGATAATGAAGTTAATAGCTATATGAGGTCATAATGGTGCAGTAGAAAAGGCTTGGAAATCAAAACAAAGCCGGTGCAGCATCAGAAAACCAAAAGAGAAATTGTTCGATGACTTTCAGATATTTGGACTAATCACCTCAGATCTGAATCTAGCTTGCAAGCTTCTCAATTGGTTTCAATTTCATTTGGTATCCTGCTAAAAACCAATCTCCGCCATCTTAATGGCCTAATCTTAAATTCTATTAACTCAACAGGAATTCAATTAATATTAGATCCTACAGTAGGGAGGACCAAAGCAATTTTGAAAAGCAACAATGGACCTCAAGTTTTTGATTGTATAATAAAGAAAAAGATCTCATCTTTCCTGATGTATCCCTAACAAACAAAATTCCATGAAGATAATAACAGATAAAATATAGATGACAGGAGCGAAATCTTAAGACATCTAAGAACAGATACAAAAACAAATGCCTATATGAAAACAATCTCAACAATAGTGACAACTTACTCATTCAAAATTGAGAGGATGTTGTCCCGAGTTTTGCTTAGAAGATTGATGTTATCATGTATCTGCAAGAAATGGATACAGAATGTTGTCTGTAATTCATCCAACACTAGGGAAAATTATCAGTCTTCATCTTTTTCTTTTTCCAGATTATTGAATCATGAATATTGTACAGAATAATAGAGTGCAAAACCACTCAATTTAAAAGTAAATCAATGAAATTTGATGTCATGTCACTGAGTGACTTTACCATATTTCTGTCACTATAAACTATCTTTTAAACAAAGGCATAGCCTTCGTAAGTGAAACAACTTATCTCTGCTGAATGTCTAAAGGTCATCTATCAGAGAATAGTTTCCTCAAGATGAAAGCTGTGCACAGGGGCCCTGTGGGCAGCTACTATATCGTGATTGAATGAAAGTAGGAAGATAATAGTTGGAGAGTTACTAAAATCGATTTTGCACCATCAACAGAACTTGAGTGCTTTGTTAGTACTCCAGAATGTGCAACTTCAAGTATAAACCGTGGCACCTTCCAATTAAACTTTAATGACAACTTGATTCATTTAACTCCTAAAAAAATAATGTTCACATTACACAAATGGTGGTTTCAACTCCTCTAGCATACTGGAAAGTGTATTGAACCATAAAACTTCGATAAAAGGAATAAAGATCCCTTTGCAACAAAACCATAAGAATGTCCTCCTCATGAGGAAGACTACATCACTCCATTACGAGGAAGATGCAAAATGCAAAGTATATTGTCATGAAATGCAAGAAGTGAAATAACAGCTCCAATTGTTGCCGAAAGGAGCAAATGAAAAAAATAAAAAATGCAAATAGGATCACCTGGAAAGAGGCAAAATTTGAAGAAATTTGACTTAAGATTTGGGAATTTTGCTCAAGCAGCTCTCCTGTTGCACCACCAATAGCTGCAAATAAATATATCATCTATCAGTTTGTGACAGACATAATTCTGCAAGGCACATCATATTATTGCAACTGATAAAATTTATCTGCAATTCTGCCATACTATATGGGCCCCAAATGTGAGCAAATCCAAGCATAACTAAGAAAAACGATTCCTGTGAACCACAAAGCAAGAACTGATGTTTCCAATCATGAAAGCTCTGTGATTTCAGAACATAAGAATTACTCATTGTAGTGAAATGATATTACAGAAGCAAGCATTCCAGAAACGACGATCTATTACGTCACAACTAGCTGTCTTCACAAACCTTTATAAGATATGCCATCATCATTGTCCATTGGTATGACAGGCGGGGTATATGAAGGACCATTAGAACGAGTTGTTAAATGAGATGATGACTTTGCTGAAGAATCTCCACCCTTTTCCTGTGAAGAAATTGTGTATAAGTGACAAAGCTTTAGGAGAATGCAATTGAATATGAAAAAACTAACAGAATCAAAAGCACGCTTCTCAAAGTTTTGTTTATGACAGGTCGACAAGACCCACCACCATCACATGTCCGACAAAAATATTCACACCATAACAAAATGCTATTTGGAAGATCATCTCAAAGTTAGACACATGTACAAGGTCTATGCTTCTTTGCCAAACTGTAAGACATGCCCATCATCTTGTGGTGAAAACATGTATGCACATAAAACGGATACCCATTATATGCCATCATCTCATCTGAATGCATGCATAAGTAGATCTATGTTACTTTCCACAAAGTAGACATTATTGGAATTGATGGTAGGGCCCGCCCAAGAAAATGCCGCATCTATGCAACAAAGGATGATGAGGTTAACATTATCACAGGAACAGCATCTAACTAAATATTACTTGTTTTTTTTTGGAATGTGAATACAGAAGAAAAGAATACATGTACTAGTAATTATAGTGTGTGTGGCACAACAAACTAAATTCCAGTGGATCAAGCACTTATGCCTGTAAAGTTAACACATTCCAACACTATTCTCATGTTTATTTCCCGCTTCATTAGTATCAGCATTGTCTAGCAGTTACATACAGCATGAGGTGCGAACTTTACTTAACAGGTATATACCTTTCTGTCCTTGTTTTTCCTTGCTGAATGATCCTCTTTCCTTCTCTTACCATTTTCTTTTTTCTGAAAAAGTCAAAAAATCAGCCAGTAAAGACTATGTATTGTACACAGCATTATTAACTTGTGAGTTCAACGCGTACACATGAATCTGCACTCTGTCACAGAGCATACCCAAAATGATAAAAGTACATGTTCATCCAATTTCACTAGTACTAGATTTGAACAATAACTAACCTTTAGAAAGAAAAACCATATTACACGAGAGAAGAGAGAACAAGTATCTAACAATGCATCGTACATAAGTCATTCAATAAAAACATGGGATTACGGAGAAGTAAAAGATATCATTGCATATGAAGTGTCCTACGCTGTTACTGTCGTGTACAGCTATTACATTTGTTACCAGCTGTGGATTGATGTATATTCATACTTAACTTATATAGGAGATAATGAGGGATTATAGGAAGTGGCTACCAGTTGTATATGGATACTTTGTATAGGAGATTATGAGGGATTTAGGAATAGATTTTAGACTGTAATTAAGAAGAAGGTTATCTATGTAATGTAAAGAACTCCCCAGTGCAGAGGCATTGAAACCATTTGACATGGTATCTGAGCTCTCGCTCTTCAAATTTTTGGTTCAATTTCCTTGAGTACTTTCTGGTTAGGAATGGAAAGAATTATCCTAGTTGGGAGTTTAAGCTCAAAATATTTGTGAAAGGGCAGGAACTATGGGGACATTTGGATGAGTCTTCTAAGCTCCTACTGATTCTAAAGAACTTAGTTCATGGGAAAGCAAGGATGCCAAGATTGTTAGACCACTGCCAAAGAAATGTGGCATTAGCTTAGACGTTTTTATGATCAAAATAACGCTGCTCATAAGTTTCAAAAGAATTAGAGTTTGCCAACTACAGAGAAGGGAACCTTTCTATTGACCAATTCTATGCTGGCCTTCTTAATCTGTGGAGTGAATATTCTAGTATAGTTTATCTCAAAGTTCCTAAGGAAGCTGTAGCAGCATTGCAAGTGGTTCATGCTGAAAGCGAAAGAGATCAATTTCTGATCAAGCTAAGACCTGAACTTGAGATAGTAAGGGCTGGATTACTCAATCGTATCCCAGTTCCCTCTTTGGATATATGCTTGGGGGAATTAAACATCTAGCGACACAACTCGGCATTCCTCAAGATACAATGACTACTGAGATGGTTAGTATTCATATGCTACACAAGGAAAACGCAAATCCAAAACACAGATACAGTGTTACACTTGCAAGTAGTTTGGGCATATTGAAAGAATTCTAGCAAGAAATTCTGCAATTGCTGCAAAAGTTAAGGGCATATTATTATCATGTGCAGCCTCAAAATAAACAAGTTCAACATTTCCAGGCCATTCTTCAATCCAATGCAGCTGCTTTCTCCCACAACTTTGATCCTAGACAGCAATATACAACTGGTTCTTCATCTGGACAACAATCTACAACTGGGTCTTCATCTATTCTCACACCTGAGAGGGTACAATGGATGATTGTTCACTTTCTCTGCATTTGGCCTTCAAGGTAAAGGAAAATTACTCACCTCTCATGACTGGTAGTACAGAGGCCTACATGTTTCTGTAAAGGTGACCAACATATTCAAATTGCCAATGGTAGTAATCTACCTGTTACTTCAATTGCTAATTTGGGTCTTCTTTCACCAACGTATTTGTGTCACCAAAATTATCTACAAACTTACTTTCTGTTGGACAACTTGTTGATAATAACTATGAAATTCACTTTGATCGTAATGATTGTTATGTACAAGAACAGGCGTCAGGGAAAGTGATCCCAAAAGGGCCTATAGCGGAAAATTAGAAAGACAAGGAAACCAGGCCATTCAACCAAAAGCAAATATAAGCCTTGCAGAAAATGATACAAAGCTCAATCCATAATGCACACAATCCTACTGAAAGCAATACAACAACTATGGCACAAAAAGGTAACTGATACACTGCTTTAAGTGCAAAGACAAATTCTATGCAATGGATTGTTGTTCGTGAGCATCCGACAACATGACAGGGATGTTACAACCTTCAGCAAACTCAAACCAATCACAAAGGGGAACTCTGTTAAAATTGCTGATTGTACATATTCAGAAGTGAGTGGTATAGGTTCAGTCACCATATCAGAGGAAATCAAACTAAAATCAGTCCCATTTGTGCCTAACTTAGACTACAATCTGTTTTCTATCAGTAAACTCACAAAGGATCTTAATTGTGTCACTAAGTTCTATTCTACCTTGTGTTAATTTCACGGCTTTGAGCTTGGGAAGGACGATTGGAAATGCTGAAATGAGTGCAGGTCTCTATCTCTTGCAGACTGAAGCCCCTTCCACCCAAAATCTCGTGTGCTGTCTCAACTCAGAATAAAGAAAATAATATGCTATGGCATTATAGGTCAGGCCATCACATCGTTATGTATCTGAAAAACCTATTTCCATTTCTGATCAATAAAAGTCCATCTTTCTTCAAAGTGAAGTCTGTAAATTATCTAGGCATCTTAAAAGTTCCTTTCCTATTTAGCCATACAAAAATCCCATCCTTTATATATGATCCATAGTGGCATTTGGGGACCATATAAGGTCAAAAATATTTCAGGCCGTAGGTGGTTTGTCACATTCATTGCTGACCACACCCAAATCACCTAGCTCTTCTTAATGAAGAAGAGGTCAAAGGTAGCGCAACTAGTTCAAATATTTCACAAGATCATTGAAAACCAGTTTCAAACCACGATCTGAATTCTCAAAACTAATAATGCGAGAGAATTCTATCACTCTGTTCTTGAGAAATATCTTAGTGGACAAGGCATTATTCATCGTAGTTCTTGTGATGATACACCACAACAAAATGGCGTAGCAGAAATAAAAAACAAACACCTATTAGATGTTACAAGTTCACTAAGGATGACAACTCATGTTCCAAATATTTTTTAGGGGAAGCAATTATGATTGCTACATGTTTAATTAACTGATCCTAAACTTTCAAACTCCATATCAGTCTCTCATCACCACCTATCCTAACATTCAGTTTATGACCAATTTACCTCAAAAGCTTCGGTTGTACATCCTTTGTCCATATTCATCACCAAAACTGTAGCAAGTTTGATCCTAGGTCTATTAGGTGTGCAGCCATTCTATCCCAAATTTAATATTTAGGGGTCCACAAAGGACTATCATATTGGGTCTATGGATCCTAGTGTGCCCCGCTCGGTTGCTCCATGTGTGCCCAGTTCGATTGCTCCATGTTTAATTGTAGTCCCTAGCATACCTAGTCCGATTATGCTTAATCCTAATCCTTCTATTCTTGATGTCCGGGAGAATACAAAAAGAGAAAGTGCTTAACTGTCTATTCCAAAAGGCAGAAAGAACAAAAGGAGATTAAGCATTGCACTCATCCACAACATTGTAACGAAGTCATCCCAAGCCCTCAACACCATATAGGTAATGATTCCACTACATCAAATTTCCCTAATGATTTGAATGATTTGGACTTGCTATTGCTCTTAGGAAAGAAAACGAGCATGTACTTTATATTTGATTGGAAACTTTTGTGTCTAATGACAACTTGCCTCATTATTATAGGGCATTTGCTACTTTGAGTGGAAACCAATTCCTAAACGTTCAGGAAGCTCTAAAAACCTTGGATGGAAGGAAGTAATTATAAAGTGAATGCTTTAAAAAAGAACAAAACTTGGGATTGTACAAAACTACCTACTGGAAAAAAGGTCGTTGGTTGCAAGTGGGTATTTTTAGTAAAGCATAATACGAATGGAAGTATAAATCGATTCAAGTCTAGATTTGTTTCCAAGGGGTTTACACATTTCTATTGTATCAATTATGAGGAGATCTTTGCTCCTATTGCAAAACTCAGCTCTATCCAGGTTCTTCTCTCCCTTGCTGCAAATTTGGGATGGCCATTGCATCAATTAGACAAAAAGAATGCCTTCTTAAACAATGACCTAGAAGAAGAAGTATGCATGGAAGTTCCTCCCAATTTTGACACACATCAAGGTTGTGTGAAAGGTATGCAGGCTAAGGAAATCGTTTTATAGGCTCAAACAATCACCTCGTGCATGGTTTGAAAAATTAACTTGAGTTGTAAAAAGGTATGAGTTCACTTAATGTCAAACAGATCACACTATGTTCATCAAGTTATCTCCTACAACAGCATCATCTTAGTAGAAATGCCGTTGAACGCAAAGTCTAGGGAGGTTTAGAAGTACGTAACTTTACCCTTAACAAATAAAGAGGCATCAAGGTCTCTCCTGAAGGAAAGAAAGCAATCATGATAGAGAATGTAGATGATATCATCCTAACAAGTGATCACTAGAAGAAATCGAGTTTATGAAGGATGTTCTAGCCAGTAAATTTGAGATCAAAGACTTGGGACAACCCAAATATTTTCTGGAAATGGAAATAGCTTGTTCACAATAGGGAATTTCAATCTCACAACAGAAATATACCTTGGACCTATTGAAAAAGATAAGCATGTTAGATTGTAAACCGACTATTACTCCTATGGACTCTACAATGAAGCACCTGATGGAAGAAGAAAGAAGCTTGATAGATAAAGGGAGATACCAAAGACTAGTGGGAAGATTAATCTACCTTTCACTTTCTAGGCCAGATAAGTTCTGTAGTAGGAATGGTGAGTAGACACATGAATTAGCCAACAGAGGAACACTTGGAAGTTGTTTTCCAAATCCTAAGATACATAAAACAAAGTCCAAGAAAAGGTCTTTTCTTTGGGAAATCTATAGATCGAGGAGTAAATATTTTCACCGATGCAAACTGGGCAGGTTCATTAATAATATGCAAATCTACTACAAGATATTGCACATATGTCTACGATAATATGGTTACATGGAGAAGCAAAAAACGAGCTATAGTTACAAGATGCAATGTTGAGGCAGAATTCAAAGCAATGTGCCCTGAGGTTTATGAAGGAATTTGGCTTAGGAGGATCTTAAAGGAATTTGACAATTATGCACCCTGATATTTCGTTTGTTGTATAACATGTCAGTCAATTTATGCAAGCTCCTTGCCACTCTCATTTAGCCATTGTACGATAAATCCTATGTTATGGTAAGTCTAGTCGAGGGCTATTCTTTTCTTTTTGGAATTCCTTACAATTAATTGGTTATAATGGTGTCAATTGGGCTAGTTGTGTGGATACTCATCATTCTATTACAAGTTGCTATATGTTTGCTGGCAATGCTCGGAAGAGTAAGAAACAAGATCGGGTTTTCTACTCTTCTACAAAATTAGAGTATTGAGCTATGTCATTAGCATGTTTTGAGATTATATGGTCGAGGTTTGTAGGGTGAACTTGGTATTTCTCAGCTTACTCTTACTCCACTTCATGTTGATAATACAAGTGCTACTTAGATTGCTACTAACCATGTATTTCATGAGCACATCCAGCACATTAAAGTCAAATGTCATTCAATTCATGAAGCATCTGATCAACATGTGATTATTCATGCTCATATTTCCACCAACCTGCAAATGGCCGATATTTTTACTAATGCGTTATCTCACAATCGACATCAGTTTTTGGTTAGCAATTTGATAGTTTTTGACCAACTAGCTCAATTTGAAGGGTAATGTTATTGTATTGTACAGTTATTACATCTGTTACCTGTTGCATATTGGTGTATTTTCATGCTTACCTTAGATAGGAGCTTATAAGGGGTTATAGGAAATTACTACCACTTGTATATTGATACTTAACTTGTATAGGAGATTATGGATTATTAGAATAAATTTTAGGTTGTAATTAAGAAGAAGATTATCTATTTAATGAAAAGAACTCCTCACTGCAGAGGCGTTGAAACCATTTAACATACACAGTCTCATTGCTTCATCTAAAATCAACATGGCAACCTTCATCATCTAAGAGTCAATCTAGGACGCAAAGCACCTACCTTTCTTCAATAACCAGTCTTAGTTCTTTTTCTTGAATCATATACCAAACTTAAAGGTCCTTACGTGGCCATATATAAAATGTTGGAGTGCATAATAGTTTAATATTCTCAAGCAAAACTTTCTTTTTTTTGGAGTGCATTAAAATTGTCAAAAAGTTTGAATTCTAAGCTCTTATTTCAAAGAGCTACTACTGCTTTAATGGCCTTTTCCCTAAGTTAACGGGTTAAAACATGTACGATCATCATGAGGTGTTTCTCAGTAATGTTTCAAACATAGTTGGATCAGAAATAGCCTCTCTACTATGTGGGGACAAGGTTGCGTACTATTGGACCTCTCTAAATCCCACATTTCAGAGGAACACTCACTAGGTGTTGTTGTTGTTGGCTTTAAACACAATTTGCCTAACTTCCTAACGATGACCCTTCATTGGCTTTCAACATTTACGTAACATCTATATATGATACTGGAACCCAAAAAGTACTTTAGCCATCCTAACCTTCACAACAAGCTCAAACAAGCCATCTTTGCTTAATAGAAACTTGTAAGCAGTATCAAATAAAGCATCCTTTGTACCACAAATTTATCCTCTAGCATCTAAGCCAGAGCATTTTGCTATGATCTCCTATGGTTAACACATCTCCTATAACTACCTAATACGACTAAAATTGATAAAGAAAAATGTCCAAAAAGCAATTAGTAATAAGATTACTTTGGCTTTGCACAATAGCTGATTTTCCCTCCACTTGAAAAGGCACTAACCAGTGTATTAGACATCAAACTTGCAAACAATCACCGCTCTTTTAAAGTGACATGATTATTTGATTGGTCACCTTTGACTTATAATATGATTAGAACTAATGTGCCTCAAACTTCTAAATGAACTTTCTCAAGATCCATTTAATTCTAGATCAATATATACCCTAACTGTCCAGTTGAGATTTTTACTATCCTTTGCACATGTCAAAGTAGAACATATAAGCAAAAGTTTATCAATGATTCACAAGCAAAAATTGGATCTTACATTCATCCATCTACAACGTAGTGCAACATCCCGAACTGTTTTGTCCTTTAACTGCATAGCAATCTTAGCATACCTAACTATGATTGATTCTGATGCATACCTGCCAAAAGGTAATAACATAAATGTAATCAATGAACACTTTTCACTTTTTTTTCTTTTGCAAAATATTAGCATTTGAAGACATTCAAGGTCTCCAACAATCAGGATAAAGCACAGTTGATGGTTACCCTAGGAAACTGCTATGAGGTATGTTCTGCCTTATCATTTACTGTCTAGATTGGTACCATTGGCCATCATCCACCATTTATAAGGTATCTGATATAGAAGCTTTTCATTACTAAGTACCTCATAATATTCTCGAGGAACTTAAACAATGATGACATCTTGAAAGCTTGTAAGAGGGAGTTTATTACATCAGTTGAGTTGTTTTTAGCTGAAAATTGCTTTTATCTCCAATAACTCAATCATTATGGGGTGTCCAGCACAACTGCTGCAAAGTAATTCTTTCGCTTCTTGATCTTTTGAAGTAAAAGAAGTTAAGCAGTTTCATCACATTCTTATTAATGAACAACCACGAAATCTCTTTCCTTCGAAAACAGAAAAAGGTTAAACCATTTTGATAAAGAAAATCAAACAGCACTTGTACTAGAGTCAAATCGGTTACTGTATTTGAAAGAAAAAGAACTTCCATTCAGCTTTTTGTTCTTTTTCATTCAGAATTCAAGAGAGCTCAACCAAAAGAACTCATGGTCAACAACGACTGAATAGTTAGTAGCATTTCTAATAAATAAACCAGAGTTTTTCTATCAGAAATTTAAAGTGCATAGGCGAAGGTGGAGAAAAAGAAAGAGGTGGAGAGCGAAGAAAGGTTTTACTTTTGTAGCAAATCCTCGAGAATCAACTGCTCGTCGGGGGTCCACTCGATGGAAATACCAGTGTTGTGCCTCAACGCGGCCTGCGTGGCCGAATTGTCACCGGTGGAGTTACTACCGCCGTTAGACAAGGGACCGCCATTCGCCGCGGCCGTAGCGTCCTGATTGTTCTCTGGCGGATTCTCGGTGGCAGCCATGACAACCAATAACAGCGTTTGGCGTGATGATAAAATATGTGAGGGTGAAGGTGTTGATTAACTTAAACTATAGGAATCTTTCTCTCAGGAATTATGTTTGTGTTTGTTTTAGGTTGTTGAATTGAAGAGGATACTTTTCTCATATGGGCTTGTGGAGAAAAAGATGAGTTAGGAAAAGTAGAAAAGATAGAAAGAAAGAAAGATACCTCATATCTTCTATTTTTATTATTGTCAGACACAGTTGATTTCCTTTTCCTTTCTTTTTCCAAAAGCTGGGGAGTGAACTACCAACGCTCTCTATTAGAGAAAAGGAGATCAGATCAGACTAACAACGTTCAAGTCATCATCTTCTTTCCAATTCGATAAGTTACAATTGCTCTGCTTTGATTATTTTCATCTAAACATCTGTATCGTAGGCAAATTTCTAACAGCAAGTTTGATTTAACGGCAATAGAATTGTTAATTTTACAAATAAAAAAATTAATAGAGTAGTTATTTTTACAAATAAAAAAGATAAGAAATAGAATAAAATAGGTAATAATTTGTTTGATTTATTATTAAAGAATTTGTTTAATTTGAAAATATAAATTTAAAATGATAAAAGAATAATTAACAAAAAAATCAAAATATCCTTATTATTATTATTGATATTGTTGTTGTTAATTTTCTTATTATTATTATTATTAATTTTATTATTCTTATTATAATTAATTATTATTATTAATTTTTACTTATTATTATTATTATTATAAACTATTATTATTATTAATTTTCTATTTATTATTATTAATTTTATTTATTTATTTATTCTTCTTCTTCTTCTTCTTCTTCTTCTTCTTCTTCTTCTTATTATTATTATTATTATTATTATTAATTTTCTACTTACTATTATTCTTATTGTTATTAATTTTATTATTATTATTAATTATTTTTATTGTTATTATTATATTTATTTTTATTATTAATTTTCTTCTTCTTCTTCTTCTTCTTCATCATCATCATCATCATCATCATCATCATCATCATCATCATCATCATCATTATTATTATTATTATTATTATTATTATTATTAATTTTATTTTTTAGTATTATTATTATTATTATTATTATTATTATTATTATTATTATCCTTATTATCCTTATGCATTTATGGTAATTTTATTTACTTAAAAATTTTGTGTGTCATGTTTTTTTTTACATATTTACTCTTTTAACTTGCATTACTATTTTTATGTTACATCTGTATGTGGGTCTACAGAAAACAGCCTCTCTATCATGTAGGAATAAGGCTGCGTACTATCAGATCTCCCCAGACCCTACTTTACTTCGAGATTTAAGATTGGGTGTGATGATGATGATAATGATTACTTGGTCTTTCTCCTTCTACTTAACCATGGTTAACTTATCGAGAGCCCTATGTATTTCATGTCATTCTAAAGGAAGATTCTTTGAAATCCACGGCTTGCGAAATAGACAAAAGTGATATCAGTGCATTCAACTTCAATACAAGAAACAAGATGAATAAATTGATCAAAAGTTATTTATTGGAGCACTGTGACTTCATTAGAATAATAACCTACTATAATCATTTCAGTATAGTGGGAATAATGGTTTGATAACATCTACCAATTCCTACAAAAAATTCACTTATATTACTGAAGATTGTTTAACTTGATTTTTGTCTCTCAAAGCCCTACAATATATAAGTTCTCTATCCTCAAATAATCCTTGATTATCTATTTTTTCTTAGGACAATGCATACCCATAACATTCCATGCTAAGATTATAGAGATGAGGGAAGGGCATGAGGACCTTTTCTCTTGAATTTTCTACCAGGTTTCCTCTTGATGCTAGCTTCATCTTCAGCTTTAGGTTTTGGTTCATCCTCCTTATTGGCTTTACCTAGAGAGATCCCACCATAAGTTTCAATTTCCTTGGAAAAAGCTCCTTGATTAACTTACGTTAGTATGACACTCCCTCTTAACTCATTTATTAATTTATACTGCACTAAGTTCACCGTTAGTTCCATAGGCATACTATCCAAAGTAGGAGATTGTTGAAATTTTGAAGAAAAAGAAGATGAAAGAGATGGGATAAGATGAAGATTGAACAATAGGTAAACACACTCATAATTTTATTATTGAACTTGATTGTCTTATATAAACAAAATATCAACAACTAAATAGATTTTTCAGCCACTAA
>JANVCQ010000009.1:8329951-8346368 GCA_025531925.1 Erythroxylum plowmanianum | reverse complement strand
AATTTTCTTCTAATCATATGATTTTCCACCATTTTAGTATACATTATGTAGTCACAATTGCAATATAAAATAATAATGTAATGATATTGAAAATAAATATAACATAGGGCTTTAAATTACTAAAAAGTTATTTAGTCGAAGAAAAGTAAGTTTCAACCCTATTTTAAATAACTAGACAAAATATTTAAACTTCAACATAATCTTCAATGTGTGGCAAGAAACCTCCTCGCCCACTCAAGTATTCAAGAAGGTGGAGCAGTGAAATACACAAGCATTTGTGTAGGATGATCAGGAATTTTGCCTAAAGCAGTGCTCCTTTCATCAACTGTGAGTCCCTCTATCTCACCCAATGCATTGTATAACTGTTTAACTCTTTGTTGAATGTATGTTTCATTTCCAATACTCTTACACAATTTATCTCCAATCTGATTCATGGTATCACCCAACATCCTGACAGCAACAATAAGTAAATCTACACAGCTTGCTTCTCTCGTATTATTCCTCCTTTTTCTCCTCCTTGTTGAAATATTTTCAACTTGTCTTTCAAGATTTGATGCCTGAGGTTGGGAAAAGGACTCAACTATGTCATGCAAACTATGCTCATATTGATCTACACCACCTTCATATTGTAAAAATCGACCAGATTAGAGTAGGTTTATAGCTAAATAAGATTGAATGAATAGTAATAAACAGACAGATTTTACATAAAAAACTCCTAAATTATGGTAAAAATCACGAGCAAGAAAAAAATTTACTATGAAATTTAGAAATACAACCTCTCTCTATTTTACAAAGAGAAACACTAACTCTCTCACTAAATAGGAAAAAAAACACTCTATAAACTTTTGTAGGGATTTAATAGAAGATCAAATTTCTGGGATGATTTGCTCTCCTCATCTCCCGCCTATTTATAGGCAAGAGACGTGTGGGATGGCTGGCTATTTAGCTAGTTATCCTTGACTTTTATTTCAACTTTAGTAGATACTGAAAACGGTGCCTGCTATTTTTGACAATTTTCCTACTTGAAGATTTGATTAAGAGTCAATCAGATCTTCACACTATTCTTTCTTCCTTGTAACTTCATGTTGCTTACGTTCTGTTAGGCCACACGAGGATCGACACCACATATCTTGTCACCATTGATTGCTTTTGTCATAAAATTTGCCAAGTTATCCATTATATAAATTTTTTGCATGTCCATCGTTCCTTCTTCTACTTTCTCATAAATGAAGTGATATTGAACTCAAATGTGTTTTGTCTTTGAATGAAATGCTGGATTCCTTGCAAGATGCAAAGCGCTTTGGTTATCACAAAACAAAATAATGTTCTTTTGTTTGCATTCAAGTTCCTCCAACATCAACTTCAACCACACTGCTTCTTTATTAGCTTGTGTAGCTGTTACATATTCTACTTCTGTTGTTGATGTAGCCACAACAACTGTAGTTTTGAAACCCAGCTCACAACTCCTTTAGCTAGTGTAAACATATATCCTGTGGTGGATTTACTTTTATCAAGATCACCTACATAATCAGCATCAATATATCTTTTGATAGTAAAATCTGATCCTCCATAACATAATGCAGCATCTAAGGTTCCCTTGATATATCTGAGAATCCTCTTAACAGTATTCCAATGCTCTCGACTAGGATTTGTCATGTATCGACTAACTACTCCCACTACATGTGCAATGTCTAGTCTTATACAAATCATAGCGAACATTAAGCTTCCAACTGCTGATGCATAGGGTACTCGACACATCTCCATCCTCTCTTCTCCATTGCTATGACTTATACATGAGGATAACTTGAAATTAACAGGAAGAGGGGTATAAATTGACTTATAATCTTGCATGTTGAATTGCTACAAGATCTTCTTTAAATAATTCTTCTGAGAAAACCAAATCTTTCTATTATTTCTGTCTCAGTGAATTTGCATCCCAAGAATTTTGTTTGCGGGCCCCAAGTCCTTCATTTCAAATTCCCTAGCCTGCCACCAATATGTCATCTACATATAATAGCAAGACTATAAAATCATCTTTCTCAAACCTTTTGAAATATGCATAAGGGTCTGTATTCAATCTATTTTATCCAAGGCTCACGATGAAAGAATCAAATCTCTTATACTAACACCTCGGTGTCTGCTTTAAACCATACAGAGATTTGTTCAACTTGCAAACCAAGTTCTCTTTCCCTTTTTCTTCAAAACCTTCTGGCTAGAGCATATAAATTTCTTCTTCAAGATCTCTATAAAGAAAAGTAGTTTTCACATCTAACTGCTCAATATGTAAGTCAAATGTAACACACATCACCAGGACTACTTGAACTGTGGTAAGTCGAATCATAGGAGAAAATATTTAATTGAAGTTAATTCCTTCCTTTTGAGCATATCCTTTTACCACCAATCTAGCAAGATATCGCTCTAAGCGATTGTCACCACTCTGGTTGATCTTGTAAACCCATTTATTGCCAATAGGCTTTCTTCTTTATAGTAATGATACTATCTCCCATTTCTTATTCTTATACAGAGATTCAATTTCTTCCTACATTGCTCCCCATCCACTAAGATGCATCTAAACTATTCATTATTTCTTAAAGAGTTGATGGCTCTTTGTCCTCAGTTAAAAGATAGTATGTAATATTGCTCTCCACAATATAATCTAAGTGTTAGCTCGGTGCTCTTCTTGTGTGAGTTAATCTCTGAGTATCTGAAACATCAGATTCAACTGGTTCTTACTCCTCGTGCTCTGGTGCAGCTTCAAAAGAATCATTTTGATCAATTTCCCTTTCCACATGTTCAATTACAGTCTCTGAATTCTCTTTTGAAGTGCTAAGATCTTCTATTTTCTCTTGATCATTGTCTTCTAAGAAAATAACATCTCTGTCGATAACAATCTTGTGGGCAGTGGAATCCTAAAGACGATACATCTTTACTCCTTCAGCATATCCTAAGAAAATATATCTTCTAGATTTTCGATCTAACTTCATAGTTTCTTGGGCACTAAACATCCCATAGGTAGGACTTCCAAATATATGGAGGTTAGAATAATCCACTGGTTTACTAGTCCGCATCTCCATCGGTGTCTTTAACTCAATTACGATTGATGGAGCTCGATTCACCATATAACAGGTGGTATTGACTGCTTCTACCCATAATTTCTTATCTAAGCTTGTAGTTCTCAACATCGCTCTTGTTTTTTCCAATATTATTCATCCGCTCTGCTACTATATTTTGTTGAGGAGTGTGATATGCGTTTAATTGTTGATACATTTAATCATTTACACTTAGTGATTAATGATATAAAAATGCTTAAGATACTCACAAGGTACAATTTGGAAGTAAAGAAATTAAAGTCAGTCGAAAATACTGCATTTAGGCCATTTTCTGAAGATCAATACTTACTTGTCTTCATGTAGCGAGAAGAAGAAAATTAAAAGACAGGAGCAAAAAAAATATACAAAGAAGATGAATTAAAGTTGCTCAGCTATGGATGTCCCTTGTAAGAACCATATAGCAGGTGGATTAGCCAAAGCATCAATATGGCAGCAACAATGGGCAAAACGCACTAGCAGGTAAGCTTGAGGAAATGAAAAAATGACGTAGCACAGGAGGACAACATCAAGGAACAAAACAACAGTGGGAGAACTGAGAAATGCAGACCATGTGTTTTACTAAACACGAATAGCATCTGTATGTACGCAAACAATGTTTGCATAAACATAGACGTTTGGCCAAGAGGCAATTTGGAAGGTTTTTGGGTGAACAGTAATGTAGCCAACTTACTTATTCGTCACATCATGGAATAGTGGAGAGCACAGTGAGGAGAAGAGGGGGGTAGTGTAGCAAGGTTGGGCAAAAACAAAAGGAAACGTGAATAGTGCAGATGGACCACTATCTTTATTTGTCACATCAGTGAATAGTGAGGGAAAAGATAGAGTAGGTGAAAAAGAAGAGAGGGAAGTGCAGTAAAGAGAGTCAAAGGGGGTTTCGGCTAGGGACATTAAATAGGGATTGAAGTATTTTTTTCGAGAGAGATTCATGGAAGGCTAGATGTCTCGACGCCAACTCATAGGCAACATAGACACCGACAACCTGGGTTAAGTATTTTTTATAGTTTTGTTGTTTCTTTCTCTTATTAGAAATTGATTGTGTTATCATATGTTAATTGATTTAGGTATTATGTATGGATAATCACATTTTCATCTAGGTTAAATGACGTATCGTATGTGGTTATTGCCTTAGTTAATCAATTTTCCTAATTCGCAATGCTACTACCTAATTAAATCTAGAGATTGTATCTTAGGCTATTCGGTGGTTAGGTTTAATTAACGATCGTATCTTGATTAACCAAAACCTAAAGGAAAACTTCGGTTAATTATTAACCCACGATTAATAGTTGCTAGGAGAGGTCTGAAAAAAACAAATCAATAAAAAATGCTTAATTAGGGTGTAGGACAATATTGAACCAAAGAACCGAGTGCTTATCAAATTTCCCACTATTATCATTTTTTGCATGTTTTATTTAATTTGTTTTTATTAGTCCAATTTTATTTTATTTTCTTATTCAAAAAACAAAACCCATATTAAACCTAAACAATGGTTAATTTCATTTCATAAACTTTGCACACATACTATATGGGATCGACCTAGACTCACCATTACTATAGTAATAGTCTAGTTATTTTATTTTGACTAGTGTTACGACGCGCGATCAATTTTGGCTCCGTTGCTAGGGATCAAACTCGGGTCGTCCGCGTGCCAGGCAGAAGTACTCACCACCCCTACACTTAGCTTTTGACTGTCCTCGAGCAAAACATTAAAATTAAGCTCAAAGGTCCCAAAACATTGACTCATTTCTCAAATGTTCCAAGAACATATAATCATAAGCAAAGATGAGTGACTTTCAAAAATCATAGCAAGAAATCAACATTCCAAGCTTTTACTCACGATCAATCAACATTCAATATCTTTAAAAACTAAGAAATCTAATGGTAGACTCAGAAAATGTGTTTAACTAAAATATATCCACAAGTACACTTAGCACCATTCATGATCATGACAATCCACAACTTTGCATATCATTTCATTTCTCTACCACTTCACATGCAAAATCATGAATCAAAGGACTTTTCAAGGTTATAATGTGGGCAAAGGTTAGGTGAGATATATTTAGGTTACGTAGCATAAAAGTCATCAAAGCTAGTGAAATAAAGCAACACTCATAAAAAACTAGGAACGGTCAGTTATGACGAATACATTTATATTTCACAACCTAATTCAGCTCTCACAGACAAACCACACAAACTCACCAATCACAAATGCTCCAATATCTTTATAACTTAGGTAAGACATTTAGTTTAGTTTAAAAGCATAAATATGTGGTTTATACAAATAGAAAGGTATATAGATCAAAGGGGGTTAATAAGGGGAAAATCACATTAATAAGGTAGACTATGTGGCTAATGTAGTTTGGAAAAGCAAAGAATGCCTAATCATTTCCATGTTAATGCATGTGATAAAAATGTGGTCTCGAATAAAAATTCAAGGCAAAATTAGGATGTAAATGTCATGAAGTTCACACATTATCAAAAGATAATGAGATTGATATGAAAGTGTCAACCAGATAAGGTTCAAAATCTCAATAGCTTTATCTATCATTAGTCACTGCTCTTCTAAAGATTATGCATATCGAAATCATAAGAGTAAAAATACATTCTAAAAATGCAATGAAATTCTATAGTCAACTTATTCTCTATTCATGACTATATAGTCCTGGAAGTGATAGAAAATGAGAAAATGTTTATTTAATTTATTTTATTCTTTCTCTCATTTTGATTGAAAACTTAGAAACAAGCAAGAAGCAAACCAACATAGAAACACACATGTAAATAAAAAGTAATGTGGAAATGTAAAGAAAAGAAATTTACTTCCCTTGGGTTGCCTCCCAAGAAGTGCCTTTATTTAGGGTCACTGGCTCGACTCCATAGTTTCCTCACATGACAAAATTGTGATATGGTGGCACATGTGGTTCCTCCATATGAGGTTTTTCCAGATAGGGCCTTGGTTGATAATCGTTCACCCCTATCGTCCTCCCTATCTTCAGATTCTTTATCTCTACTGAGTCCTCGCTCTCTTGAAATAATTCAAATGACTCTTCACCTTTTCTTCTTCGTTTAATTTTTTCAGCCTGTTAGGTAAAGGTGAAGGGTTAGTCTTGAAAATAATTATGGACTTAGTACTTACCTCTGATCTAAATTATATATCATATTCTGCTTCAAGCTCCTCCTCAACTTCTTTGACATAAGCAATTTCTTGAGTATTACTCTCAAAATTCTCATGCTCTTCATCAGTCTGTAAAGTTTTTGTATAAACATCCATTGGGTACACCTCGGGTTGATACGACTGCTCCTTTTCGCTTTACGGTTCCAAATGATTGATATCTCCCTATTGAGGCAACATGTTTTGCTGGAATTGTAGAGCATCCATTCGGATTTGCTATACACCTTGCTGAAGCAGCTATAACATATTTTGTTGGAACTGCTGCATATCCTGTTGAATTTGAAGATTGTTAGCAATCACAACATTCATCAATTCTTCCATAGATGTACCTAATTTTTGACAAGAAGCTTCTGGTCCACCCGAGAATTGCTGTGTGTCCTACAAACTATCATAAGTAATTCCAATGATTATCCTACCTATAACAATAGTTAGGTTGATCAGTCCAAACATTGTTATAGGATTGAGAATATGAGTTATAAAAGAAATTATTCTGTCCATATCAATTTTTTTCAAACATGAAACAACAAATGAAAAGAAATTAATTATGAGCAAATATATACAAAACACCAATTAAATCACAAAAAAATCTAAAACACTGCACTCTCCAAAAATGATGCCGAAATTGATTGTGCGTTGTAACACTAGTCAAAATAAAGTAGTGGTGAGTCTAGCTCGATCTAACAGAGAGTATATGCAAAGTTTATGAAATAAAATTAACCAGTGTTTAGGTTTAACGAGGGGTTTTGTTTTTGAAATAAGAAAATAAAATGAAACTGGACTAATAAAAACAAATTAAAGAAAACATGTGAAAAATAATAAAAGTGGAGAATTTGGTAGGTACCTAATTTTTTGGTTCAATCTCGACCTACACCCTAATTAAGCATATTTCAATGATTTGATGTTCTCAAACCTTTCTTAGCAACTATTAATCGTAGGTTAATAGTTAATCCGAGTTTTTCCTTAGGTTTTACTTAATTAAGATACGATCGTTAATTAAACCTAACCACCGAATAACTAAGATATGATCTCTAGATTTAATTATACAACAATATTATGAATTAAGAAAATTGATTAATCAAGGCAACAACCACATACGATACGTCATTTAACCTAGGTCATGTTATCCCTAATGATTATGAATCATTAGTTGCTACACATAAATTTCAACATAATAATTACGAATTATATCAAAATTCTGGCAATGGGTTTGCAATTAAACGATTCAATGAATGCATTAAAATAATCTTTTCACAATACCCAATGGGTTCATACATAAATAATTGAAGAATAACGAAAATATGATTATCCATACATAATACCCAAATTAATTAAGATAGGATAACACAATCAATTTCTAATTAGAGAAAGAAACAACAAAATGATAAAAAATACTTAACTCGGGTCATTGGCGTTGAAGTCGTCTCCAAACTGGCATCAGGACATCTAGCCTTCCATGAATCTCTCCTAGAAAAATACTTTAGCCCCCATTCAATGTCCCTAGTCAAAACCCCCTTCGACTCTCTTCATTGCACCTCCCTCTCTTCTTTTTCACACTACTCTCTCTTTTCCCTCTTTAGTCACCGATGTGACAAATAAAGATGGTGGTCCATCTTCACTATTCACATCTCCTTTTGTTTCTTCCTAACCTCACTACACTACCCTCCTCCTCTCCTTATTGTGCTCTCCACTATTCCATGATGTGATGAATTAAGTTTTTGGTCCAAGGCACTATTCATGCCTCACCCCTTCTCTTACCAACTCTCTTCTACTACCCTTACTATGCTCTGATGTGAAAATTTAACTTTGATGGCCACCTTATTGTTTGCCTCCTTTTAAAACCCTTCAATCAAATTGACATAAATGTCTGCGCTTTTGCAGGATGCCTACGTGAATGTCTGCGTTTCGTAGATGTTGTCTACATGAAACGTGGAACATCTGCATGAAATGTAGTGATTCCTTGCCTCCAGTTGCTATGCATCGTCGTCTCCTACTATTAGTTCGTGCTACTGTGTTTCATTTGGTGTGGACTGTGTTTTTCTCCGCTTGTATCCACCTTTGTCATTTTCTTCATGCTTCCAGCCTGCTCCATGTCATTTTACTCTCTATTATTATTTCTTCACTTTCCAGCTAGCATTTTTAATTCTTCTTTGTATTTTGATTTTCTTATCTTCTTCTTGTCTTTTAATTTTCTTCTTCTTGCTCCATGAAGACAAGTGAAAATTAATTTTCAGAAAATGCCAAAATATTATGTTTTCGACCCACTTTAACTTCTTTTCTTCCAAATTGTACCTAAAATCATATATGAATTAAAGTGAGTATCTTAAACATTTTTGTATCATTAATTGTTAAGTGTAAATAATTAAATATATTAACAATTAAACACATATCAGAGTGTATACTGTGGTGAACTACCTTTTGATGCCTTCTTGCTTGCATAAATTATCAAATTCTTTACCAGTATATTTGCCTCCATTATCTGAGCGCAAACACTATATCTTTTTACTAGATTCGAGTTCTACCCACGCTTTATAAAATTTGAAAGTTAGAAACACATCTGCCTTTCTTTTGATAGGAAACACCCAACATCTCCTCGAATAATCATCAACGAATGATACAAAGAAATTTGCTCCACCTAGGGACATAACTGATGCTTGCCATACATCAGAGTGAATCAATTTTAGAATTTTTTTGCTTCTAAACTTTGATGTGTTGAACTTCAATCAATGCTGCTTACTCATAATGTAATGCTTACAGAAGGGTAGTGATACCTTTATAAGACTTGGAAGTAGATTCTTCTCTGTAAGTATTTTCATTCCTTGTTCTAATATATGTCCAAGCTTTTTATGCCACGTCATTGCATATTTGTCATCCAGACAAGTCACTGTAACGGATGCCTCTCCTTCTTGCAAAGTTACTCCCTTCAGCATGTACATATTTGCAACAATCTTCTCTACTTTCATAAAAACTAGTGCTCCTTTAATCACTTTTATGATCTTGTTTTGAATCTCAAATCTGAAACTGAGATCATCCAGTTGTCCTACAGATAATAAATTCTTCTTTAAGCCCTCCACATGTTGCACTTTTTCAATAGTCTAAGTTGTCTCATCATACATTTTTAACTTAATGGTGTCGATACCAATGACCATTAGAGCTTGATCAGTACAGCTGTACACAGATCCCCCAGACATAGATTTATACTGATGGAACCATTCTATTTGAGAGGTCATATGAAAAGTAGTTGCTACATCGAGAAGCCATACATCAACAAATCTTTTCTTACCTCCAATAGTCGTTATCGCTTCACAGACATTGTACCTCCATCATCTGAAGTATTTGCCGCATTTCCTTGAGGAATAGAATCTTTCTTATTCAGATTCCAACAATCCTTCTTCAGGTGCTCTTTCTTGTCACAATTGTAGTACTTGAAATTCTTTTTACTCTTATATTTTGATCTACCATGACTATGACTCCCACGTAGGCCACGTTCTATTGATCTTCCTCTTGTCACTGCCAAGGCCTCCGTTTGTTACAAATTTGTCATCCTATCTTCCTTACTTTTGCACCGACTCTCTTCTTCCAGAATAGGAACTACAATATTGTCAAAGACTAGAGTGCCTGGGTTGTTTGTTAAATTGATGATAAGTTGATCATACGAATCTGGTAGACTTTTTCACTTATCTTTATTATATGCCCTAATGATGTGAGTTGAGAAAATAAAGTATTTAAGTGCTCCGTCATCAAAGTGGATTCTGTCATGCGTAAAGTTTATAGTTTCCTCTTCAGAAAAATTTTATTGTGGTGTAATTTGACCTTGTACAATTTTGTGAGATGATCCCAAATCTCTTTTGTTGTCTTCTTCTCCTCTATACTTGACAACACCCCATCTGCTAGTGCCAGATGAAGGTTTGCAATAGCATTTCTGTCCATCTCATTCCACTTATTATCATCTGTGAATGTTGTCAGCCTTTCACTGATGGCTATTAAACATTTATCTTTTCTCAAGATTGTTAGGCCTCGGAGACGGGCTCATTGGTAGTGGAGGCCTTCACTAAGTGGAACAAAACCTTGAGGTATTGGGTTCGAGCAGTGGCTCACTCAAGAACCAAAGAGGACAATACCAATTAATGGGGTGGTGGAGTACCTGGGCTGGGGTGGGTTATCCATCCAGTCCATGGGTCGCGTGCAAACTTGAAGTATACCGGGGGTCATCCCCGGGTATGCAAAACACGGGTCCAACATTAAAAAGGTGCCTTTTATGTTGGGTCTGGGACCCAACAAAGATAGCCTTTAGATTCAACTTCCACAATGAGAAATTACTCCTATTGAAAGTTTCAATCTCAAATTTTGTTGCCATTGTTTTTATTATAAACATAATTTATGTATGAATAGTTCCACATATATGGATAGTACCATATGCATATGTATGGATAGTACCGTATGCATTGTACATGTGAATAGTGTATACTTGAATCACAATAACTGCACAATTTAATACAAAAATAAATGCATAAACAGTTGTCACCTTTTGTGATTACTGTTTACTAACTTTTACTATGTTCACTTAAACTCCAAATGAATTATGCCAAAAAACTCGTCGTGATTTTCTCACTTCGCTCTGATACCGCTTGTTGTAAAAATCGACCGAATTAGAGTAGGTTCATAGCTAAATAGGACTAAAAGAATAGTAATGAACAGACATATTTTACATGAAAACCCTAAATTAGGGTAAAAACTACGGGTAAGAAAAAGAAATTTGACTATGAAATTTAGGATCTCACTCTATTTTACAAAGAGAAACACTCACTCTCTCACTAAATAGGAAAAAAAAACACTCTTTAAACTTTTGTGAGGATCTAATAGAAGAAGAGATTTCTGGGATGATTTGCTCTCTTCATCTCCTGTCTATTTATTGGCAGGAGACATGTGGGATGGCTGACTATTTGGCTAGCTATCCTTGACTTTTATTTCAACTTTGATAGGCACCAAAAACAGAGCCTACCATTTTTGACTCTTCATTTATCCTACCTACACCTTCTTGCCTTTTCATTTCTTCAACAATATCTGCAGCAGTTTATGCATCATTTCTAGTTGCATGATCTTCTCTATAGATCCCAATAAATTCATTATAGAAAGGAAAGCTCTTCCTTCGAAATTGAGCAGCATCTTTGTGACTCTGACAAGATAGAAAATAATTTATATAAATGAACAAAAAGTAGCTAAAGAAAATACTTAAAACAAGTTAAAAGTTCAATACTTAAACTTAAGTAAGATCCCATACATGATCTTTAGTAGTGACCATCTTTATTTCAGTATCCCATCCAAATCCAGTAGTATCTTTCCTTACCATATCATAAACAATGCTCCACTCTTTTTTTAAAGTCTTAATCCTAGACTCTAAGTGAGGGCTTGACTTTTAAGTTTGAATTAGGAAGCTTTGGTGCTACCATTCTTTCTAATTCATTGAGACAACCAGCTTTAAATCTAGTATTAGCATTGTACGTTCCTACATTATGCAAATCAACCATGTAGGAAACTAGCACAACATCCTTATTATAGTTCTACTTTCTTTTTGTTCCTTTTGAACTTTGAGAATCAATAATTGATGGTAAATTCATCGACATACTTATCTACCAAATTAAAGCAATATTGATAAATTAAAATATCATCATCATAATAAAGGAAAAATAAAAACATTCATAAAATTCTTTATACCAATTAACATTAATCATCAACATCTTACAAAAACATTCATATAGTCTTCAATAACATCATATAACATAAACAACTAAGACTATAACAACTTACATAAACAATAATTTAAAACCTCCTAACACTCAAACATAATAAGACACCTAAAAAATGTCAATTCTCATTTTGCCTAGATGTTCATCATTCATTGAGCATTTCGCGTGCCAGTTTATTTCACAAATTTGTCTAAGTATTAGATGGGTCTCCTCCTCAACAACTAGATTGGTGTGAAAATAATCCCCTAAATCACTGTCTGTGGGATCAAAACTCATCTCTTGCCTAATAAAATTATGAAGCAAGCAACAAGCTATAATAATTCTATTGTGCGTCTTTATTAGATAAAATGATGGACTCCTAAGAATAGCCCACCTAATTTTTAGTAACCCAAAACACCTCTCAATTACTTTGCGTGCAGTCGCATGTTTCATATTAAAAAATTCCTTTGGAGTTTTTGGTTCATAACTTTGACGTCATTTATTCAAATGGTACCTTTGACCCCTAAAAAGTGTAAGGAATCCTCATAATTTATATAACCTGCGTCAACTAGGTAATAACAACCTATATATAAAAACACTATATAAGTTATTCAATGTACATTATCTCATATACAAAATTTCAAACAACCTTCTGATATCATATAGTAAAGCTTACCATCAGGCACTTTTAGTTTATGTCTCCTAGTTATTGCATCACGAAGAACTTGATCATCAGCTAATGACCCTTCCCAACTAGGAAGAAAATAATCAAATTGCATGTCAGGTGTGCACACGCCTAACATATTTGTTGCAATGTCGCCCTTAAGAGTTTGAATTCTAGGCTTATCTTTAATTAGTATATTAACCTTGATATATGTTATGATATCCCACATCAGTTTGAGAGGAGAATGAAGTACGCCTTATAAGGGTATGAATACCTCTTCCCTATAGATGCATTTCCTGAGTGTGGGAAGAGCAAAACTGTGAGGGCCTTTGCCCAAGTGGCAATCCAAAGCAGACAATATCTGTGGGCGAGTGTTCTGAATTGTTACAAATGGTATCACAACCGGTTCCCAACCTATTATGCCAAAAAGGACGCTGAGTCCTTAGGGGGTGGATTGTGATATCCCAAATTGATTGGAAAGGAGAACGAAGTACGCTTTATAAGGGTATGGATACCTCTTCCCTATAGATGCATTTTCCCGAGTGTGGGAAGAGCAAAGCCGTTAGGGCCTTAGCCCAAGGGGCAACCCAATGCCTACAATATCTGTGGGTGAGTGGTCTGGGCTGTTACATATGTCCCATCTAGAGCACCTAAGCAATTCTACAATTGAAATGAAATAAAAAAAATAATGAGGAACTTTAATCACATTCACTATATTTTCTTATAAAAGTGAAAGGGTGATTATCTACCTTAAACCACATCCACTGATGGTCTGAAGAGTTTGTTAGTATAGGCTCAGGTTTCCTAAACAAAAGATCTTACAAATGTATCACTGCATTAAAAACACTATGAAAACACCGACCAATTATCTCACTTGACCTTCTAAAAATTTTCCTAATAACTCGATTTTTAACATGATGAGTAACAATATGTAACAAAATTGCTACTTGTTCATTAATAAGCATGTTTTTTGTTGACTTTAATCCTTCTATACTTTCTAGCATTTCACATAGTTTGAACCTTACCTATTCATCCTAACCATTGAAATACATGACTCATCATTTTCATGCACAATTCGCCTCACATAATCTTGATTTGCATAAAATTTAGAAGAAAACTTCTAACCCTTGGCCTATAACTATATAAAGAAGCCTCCAATGCCAACAAACTGAATAACGAACTAACAACATTACACAATTGCAACTATACAATCAACACAACCACAATCCTTTTTATTCTTTCAGCATTTCTATGTAAACTCAAACTGAAATGAGCCATGACTGCAAAAAACTAAAATTTATAATGTATTTACATAAATTTATTCAAACAATGTACATTGTAAGAGAACAACCATCAAATAATTCAAAATAGTTTCAATGTACGGTGTAAGAGAGCAACCATGAAATAATTATAATCTTACAAAATTTTATTTCTAGAGTTGGTCATTAAAAAAGTAGGGCATACTTGTTAGTGGATACTATCCCATTTTTCCAAACGAAATCTTAATTGTGTTCACCAGGAAGAAAAGGTCAAATGATGACAAGTAATGGTAAAGGTAAAAAATTTCTGATCACTAAACACAACTACACATTCTTTTATTCACTTCGAAGGAGAGATAACTAAGAATAGATTACAATACTCTTATTTACATTTCATGGAGGAGTTATTGTGTGTTCATCATTATAAAATAGAAGAAAGAAACAAGAAGAAGCTAAGATAAAGAGAATAGCATGCATGTGTAAATGTAATGAAGGGGTGATCAAGAACTTCAAGAATGATACAGTGTAAAATGTTCACATTACAAATGAGCTAGCACAATAAGTTCGTTCAATCATAAACACCTCCATTGTTGAAAAAGAAGCAACCTAATGACACTTACAATTTAAGTTCTAACAAGAAGTTTTCTGAACATGAAAACATGAAAGTGAACCAAAATGAAGAACTTATTTGTCAAAAGTATCATAACATATGAAACATTCTAAAATGAATAACACGAGGAACAAAAGTTTACGAGAACTTGAATAGTAGTTAACCTAAAAGACCTCAAATGAAACCAAACCCAAATAATGGGAAACAAAAGCTTGCATAATAAATGGTAATTGATGTCGAGTTCTTTACCATATTAAAGCTAATGGCTTGGTAAATAATAATAATTAAACAACCATAATTGCTTTTGGTGTAAACTATAAAGAATTTTTCAAAAGTTGTTTAGGAAATTATATAATTTTGGATAGTGCTTTTATCTTACAAAGCATTTAAAACTATTCCTTTAATTGAGACAAGTAGTGATGATATTTGGAAAAGAACAGGAGAACGAAAACATAAATTTTCTACATAGAAGCAGCAAACTAATAATTTTTAAATGTCATCACGCAAAACATACATGTCATGACTAATGAAGTATACTCTCCTCCTAGAAAAAGAAGGTAAAGGATGTACATTAAATTATCAAAGATCAAATTCAATAAACCCATGTACATAAAATTATCAAAGATCAAATTCAATAAAAATATTATGGTAAAATAAAATTAATCCACATCTTTATTCAAACAGGAAGACTCACTTTAAATCTCTCATGCACAAACTATGTTAAGCATAAGTAGATGCTACAGTTTATTGATTTCAAGAAAAGCAACAAGTTAAATTTAAATTAGTCAGTTTAAAGGCTATCCTAATTTTAGGATAGAAAATGTTGGACAAACTTAAAACTACAAGAATGGGCATACCTTGTAGTTCATTGGAGGGCTTCAAAGCTAGAAACATGTTTTAAATTAGCTGCAAAAGCATGGAGAGGAAAGATGTAATTGATAATTAAAATATGAGATATCAAATATATATTGCTAAAGTATAATTTCAAGTTAGAAATCATAAACTATAACATTTCATTAAAAGGGGATAAATTTGTTTATATCCATTGGAAAATTAGGTATCTCATTTGATTTTCAATCCATTGTTTTAAAAACATAACACGGCATATGATAATATGATGTTATCAATGAACTCCTGTAATAAAATTCAATCATTATCAAGGACATGCAAAATCTTGTCGTCAATAAAACCAAGAAATTACTGTCAGAAATGTTAAATAAATAATAAGGTCCATGAAGATTCACACCACACAACATAGTTCCATATATTAGAAACAAAAGAGCATGATGATTGGGACTTTGTATTTAAGACAAAAAGGACTTATAGGCAATCCTTGCTTTCTCTTTAAAATATCTCTCAAGAGATTATATGTCACAAAAGGTTATAAGTTACAAAATGATCTCTTAAAGCTTTTTCTTGATCTAAAAATAAACTTTTTGCAAGATCAGACTCAATTAGTGTAAACAACTATAACTACATATAAAGTTTTATTCACGTTACCAACCTCTGAACATGACTAATTAGCAACTAATAGCAACATATTACAAGATTCAACCACATTTTCATTCAAGTTGAAAAATGCATGTTAATGGACATACAACTTAATTGCGTAGTTTATCAAAATTGTTAAAAGGTAAATGTCAATTAAAAAACTAAAATCAAGCTTGAAAAGTCTGAATATATAAATGTGATTATGTAAAATCATCTTGGAAAGTTTGAATATATAAATGCGATTATGCAAAAAAAATAACTTTTCTTAGAATTGGGGACAAAAAAGGACGATTATGTATGTAACACCCCACTCCCGTGTGACTCGAACCCGACATCGTTGGTGATATCCGAGTCCGTGCCCCGCGAGGGTGGTGTGCTACATCAGTCAGTCGAA
>JANVCQ010000009.1:8319405-8329851 GCA_025531925.1 Erythroxylum plowmanianum | reverse complement strand
TGGAAGTTTAACAAATCAAATTAAATTCAAATCAAATCAATCCTAGGAAATCATCTAGGTTGACTCACAGTACGCTCTAAGAAGCTATGCCTGGATGGTCCGACAATGTCCGACTGGCGTCCAATGTGCTCCTCTAAAACATACACAACACATTCACAAATATTACATTTTTGCACAAATGTACAAGTGTTCTTCTATGCACTTCAATGTATAGAAAGTATGCACAATGCATGTTCAATGACAATTTTGAGTATCTTATTGTAATTTTCATCATCAAATCGATCAGATATCAAATGCCTCATTAATGTCATTTGGTACTTATAATTTGGACCAATATAAAACAATGTGAAATCCATTTCATAACTTAATTGACCACTTCAGATTTTCTAGCCATATGATTTCGGGTCAACTTTGTATAATTAATTTGATAGGATAAATGACAAAATTAGGCAAAACTTCCTTTTAGAAAGTTGTTTTAATGTCTTACGTTTCTAATGACTCCAAGATCATCCAATTTGATTTAGTATTTAATGAGTTATGCACAAAAAATCACAGACTGTGTACATTTGAACTTTTGGCTAGTACATGATCATTCCCTCTAATTGTACAACTCATATCTTTCAGCTCAAATATCCCAAAAATTACAAACTTTATACTAATTTAAAGCTAAGAGAATAACTACAACTTTGGTGAAGACATCTCAGTCTAATTCAGCCTATATCAATATAGTTTATTCAATAACCATAGGATATGATTTCTATCCCTGGTAATGCTACAGCCTAAGCTAAGATGCAGTTTCATCCCAAATTTGAAAGTTAGAGACAAAATTAAAATTTGAGTTCTTTAAGAAAGTTCTAGAATTATGTCTCTAGTTTAATCTGAATTAAGAATCAATCCATTTAAAAATCTACAGATCAAGCTATAATTAAAATACTGAAGAATGTTCTTAAAAATACTCCAATTCATAACATTCCAACACATACCCTCACTTTGAGTCAATCAATCTTTTTGTAATCAATTTAGATGGCTTTAAATTTTTATGGAAAGAAAGAACAATGTCTTAGGAGTTCATTGGTTCAATTTTCAAGTCATTTAGAGGTTGGATGGGAAAGTTATAACAAAAAGAGCCAGAATTATTTAGTATTACAAAATTTGATTTTTTTTTTTGCACCACCACCCTCTACTATAGAATTACCTTTTTTACACGTAATTCTCCACATTTTTGCAGCAACACTCCTCCATCTTCTTCTTCTCTTCTACTTAATTCCTCATCACAAACTTATACCCTTACATTTATCCCTCTTATTCACTTCCATATCAACTCAACTTAGTCCCAAAACAATTCAAATTCAAGTTTATATTCAAAACATCAAAACCAATCATACACTATTTTACCATCTTCAACTCTCTCTCTACCATCGTTAACTCTCTCTTTACTGTAAATCTTAAAACTTCTCTGCACTGTCAAACGTTTCTGCACTATACAAATTTAGATTCCCTCTCATTACCTTATACTTTCCATTTTAATGCTTTTCCCACATCATGATATCTCCAGAAACTTTACCCTCAGCTCTAAACTCAATTAACATCACTTCTAAACATGCATGCAATACACAGCAAATCAACAGAGCAACATGAAAAGTCAATATTTTATGTCAATTCACCAATCTTTCATCTAACTCATTTCTCAAGTTTATTCACCGAAACTCTACTGCTAAATCCAACTCATGCACATATTCATCTCTAACACTAACCCATCATCAAAATCATTTTACAAAACTCAGCAAAGCTCAAGACATAACTTACTTGAGTTTGTAACCAAATTCTAGTGGTGAAACTGACAAACAAGATTTCAGTGGTGAGTGAAATAAGGGGGAACTTGGTGATGAATATTTTCGGTCAAAGCCAAAGCCATTCCAAAGATGTTCTAACCTTTTTTTGTGTATTCTTATGCTAGTGACACTTGGCTCCATGCATGTCAGCCATTTATCACTCGTATAAGACTGCCACATGTCACACTATAATTGGTCCAAAATATCCCAAATTTTTTGAAAATTTCTAAAATTCATCAAAAATTCTGAAATAATAACTATTATCACCAAATAAATTTTCAACTCAAATAATTCACCAAAAATTTCAAAATAACCGAAATGTACAAAAATTACCAAATCACATTTAATACACTCCAATTTAATCCACAATTTTCATTTATAAACCAATTTACCTGAAAATGTCAATGAATGCATGCACAATCATATGAATGTGCAAAATAAATGTGTATGTCACAATTAACTTATGCATGACGTGCTTTTTCCTAATTTCTCATAATTTACTATTCTAGCCTTAATATGAGTAACGGGATGTTACATAGAAGGCTAGGTTGACTTGAAGAGAGAGTAAAGTTTCTGGAAAAGAGACTCATAAGGTAGAGAGTGAAAATGAAGAAGAAGTGAACGAGGGAGTGAATTGTGAAGGATAAAATGAAGAAGTTTTTAGAGGGAGGTGAAAATGAAGAAGAAACGCGAGATGAAGTGAAGGATAAAAAAGTCATGAACAAATGACTTTATTCTTGGAATAGCTAAAGACCGGTGGGGATGGTCATTAGCTATTGCTAAAAGTTAAGGAATATCTAATCTTAGGTTTAGGTATTCTATGTATTTTAGTATAACTAAACAAAGGAATAATTAAGTTTTAAGAATACGTCAAGAAGAGAATACTTATTTCATTAAACCAAACATGCCATAAGTAGTACTAGAATACACAACATTCACAACTATTATTTACTCTATATAGAAGGAACATAAGAACAAGATATACATGCAAGAGGAAGTTGATAAGCACAACTTGGGTAATGACACTATCAATTGGATAAGAGTCGTTCTTATAGCTAAATCTAATCAGCAAGCAATATCTATAAGAATGATGTCCAAATTTTGGTGAGATCATATAATCTCAAACATGTTTAATCTTAGGCTATTGTTTTTTTATGGATGTAACTTTCAGACTAATGATGTCCAAATTTTGGTGAGATCATATAATCTCAAACATGTTTAATCTTAGACTATTGTTTTTTTATGGATGTAACTTTCAGACTTTCTTTCCCTCTTTTTTTCTATTATTAGTAGAGTTACCAATTCTGATAATTGCCAATAAGAATATTTAATGGAGGAGCATAATATAGAAGTTTGAGTTATTACGTATTCAAGTATAGTTATTTTATTAATAATGTGGGCTTCATTAGGCTCATATAACTTTTCTACATGTCTAATAACTCACCTTTCATTAGCATTTAATAAAGAAAGATTTAGTATAGACTTTTCATAAAATACAAAAGCTCTTGTGTGATACTTAAACTATATGAGATTTTAATAAAATTTATAAAGCTACAAGGGAAAGTAGTGCCTTTTATTCTAAAATTAGTCTAATTATATGTTTGGTACAAATAAGGATAAATATAATATAAGTAAATGGTAATAAAATATCATTTATAGATAAAAGGAAATTTTGATTAAACTTTATATGTGATGTAATATTTTATAGTTAAGACAATTTTTAAGGTTATATTATAATAATAAATAAAATTTATAAACTACATTTTATTTTATATAAATTGTTGAACTAGGCAGGTTTATTCCCAAAGTTTTAATAATTACAAATATTAAAAGTACTAATGAATTTTAATTTAAATGTAGTAAAATTTCATGTAAAAGCAAGTTTAAGCATTTTCGTATTCATATGAGAGAAGAACTAGCTTAATGTCTTAAATGCTTTTATCAAACTTTAAGACTTTAATGTAATTCAATTCATTTGGAAGGTTGTTTCAATTTGTTATGAAGTTACTTAACGGGTACAACGTATATTCATATGTTTCAAAACAAGTCAAAGGGTATCAAGACATAAGATCATTAAAAGGAGCATCACAAGACAAAAAAAAACTCTTTAGAAAGCCTTTTGTTTGGTCAACTTGGTCTACCGAACTAGGTTGATCGACCCAACAGTAGATTTATCTATTACAATAAATAGTGATTTGATCAACAAAACTAGGTTAACTAATCAAAATAAGTTTCATATTTTAAAGTAGAAGTAGTCATATTTTGTCCCATATAAAAAAGATTGATTCTAATCACAAATAAAAGCTCAAGTTTGAGTAAAAGAGCCTCTTATGAAACAAAATACACTAGTTAACAAAATCAAACAAAATATTAAAAATGTTACAATAGATTTAAAGATTTTACAACCTTTGTTTTCTATTTCTAAACTGAGAAAGCTTTGTTGTAGAGTGAGTTATTAACTCTTTAGAAATTTTATATGATTGAAAGACTTAGGAGCATGTTAGAGAGAATTAAAACTTTAAAGCTTAAAAGGTTTAAATTGAGTCTTAAGTTGTAGCATTTCACTCTTTAACCATTGAAAAAGAGTCATAATAGATTTGAAATTCTTAAGTAAGATTAATAAGTAGTTGTAGGTTAAGGAGAAGTGAACTATAATGAATTATAAAATTTTCTCTCTCACCTTATTTATTCTTATTGTTATCTTTAATATATATCTTATTCTTACATTATTTTTAACTAAGTTATACTTTAGTATATCAACTAGATACTCGAGACTGTAGTGCTACTGGCTTAAAGAAACTAAGAATACCTCATTATTGTCTTATTTGTTGTCTTTATTTTAACAATGCTATGAGCCAAATTCCAAGAATTTGACAATAATTCTTTTTATTTTGACATTATTTCCAAGTTTATTAAGTTCTTTTTTCTTTTCACATAAGATTTTTAGTTAATTGTCTTTAAGTGATTTTTCAGCTAGACTCACCCAATTAGCCTCCCTTTTTGTTTCCTTAAGGTTAAATATTAGTACCAAATCAGGTTTTAAGGACTCAATATTGTGATTGTATTTAAGTTGCATCCTTATGATATAAAAAAATCAATTAATCTTGACAAAACTTTAACCATTATGGTAAACAGGTAAGGGGATAGAAGATTCTCCTGTCAGATGCCTCTAGAGCTTCTACAGAGTTTGATAAAAATCCCATTTAGAAGTATACCAAATGAGGAAGTAGTTGTGAAAGAAGATATCCATCCAATAAAGGCATCAGGATGGTTGAAAGCTCTTTATGTAGTCAAGGGTGGAGTTCCAATTAACATTGTCAAAAGCCTTATATAAATCAACCTAAAAGGGTATAATTTTTAATGGGTTTACCTTTGGTGTAGTCTTTCATGAACTCATAAACTAGTAATAGATTGTCATCGGTGGATATACCTTATATAAAGGCCCTTTAAAAAGGACTTATTATTTTCCTCAAAATCTTCTTGAGTTTTTTAGCCAAAATTTTAGCAATCACTTTGTAGGTAGTGTTGCAATAGGCAATAAATCTGAAATCATTGAGAGATCCTAGGCTTTTAGTTTTAGGAATAAGGCCAATGTGAGTTTTATTCATATCTCTCAACATCTTTGAGTTAGTGAAAAACTTTATAGAATTATCAATCAGTGATTTAGCAATGACATTCCATGTATATTTGGAAAAGAAAACACCAAAGCCATCTGGTCCAGGTGCTTCATGGGGGTTTAGCCTGAAGAGATCTTCCTTAATCTCCTATACAAAGACTACTATAATTAACCATTCTTTCTCCTCCTGAGAGATAGACCCACTAATAATTTTACTAAGCTACATTCTAGGGGTATTAGCAATTGTCTATGCATTTATGACAAAGTTGAAGTGATTAATCACCAACTCTCTAATCTTGTCAGTCTATTATTAGGTTTTCTATTTCATCCAGCAACATAGGCATTTTGTTCTTATTTCTTCTTGCTAGGATAGTACTATGGAAGAACTTGAAGTGATGTCCCCTTTTTGCACCATAAAGTTTTAACTTTCTACTTTAATAGGGAACTAGATAGATCAAAGTTGTATTATTTTCCTTGAGGGCATCATTTTTCTTCTTAAGTAGAGCATAACCAGTAGGATTGTTGTACAAGTTCAATTGAACTTTGTGTAAGATTTCCCTTATTTCCTTAAGGAGTATGGGTACTATGCCTATGAATGTTTTTTAGACATTCCTTTAAGAGGTTCAATTTTTTGACTAGTCTTTACTTTGACTACCCAAATCCAAGTTCTTTCAGCTATCTCCAATAAGTTATTCATTTCTATTAGAAAATAGAAAATTTTTAATGGAGCTCTGCCTCTCCTTCCTGGTACCAGATTTACTGTAGGCAGAACACATAGCTATAGCAAAATTGCAGAAGGAGTTAGTGAAACCATCCATCTAGTCCTAATTGAACATTTCCCTATCAAGATTTTTCTTGTAAACCATACTTTCATTTTTTTTTATTTTTCCACGTGTAAAAATTACCAGAGAATCTTATATCAGTAACCTCAATTTGGAGCAAAGCCTCATTTAATTCTCTTTCCACGCCATTCTTCTTGATTCTAACCCCTTCAGCATTTGATGAAGATAGAACACAGTTAAGGTCCTAATTAAGATCTAAGGACCTTTTACATTTGTTTATTTGAGGGCCAGATCATCCCAGAGTTTCCTTTTTATAAACTCAAAATTTGCTGCATAGAAAATAGTGATCTTAAAGCTTATAGAAATACCATTCAGATGATAGTCTAGATGTATAAATTGATCTGAGGCTTTTATTAAGTTCATCTTGGCCCTATTTGAGTCATAAGATAGGATAATCCTCCTATTGTAACAATGGACATGGTTGGAGAGTAGTACCTAATTAGGTAATAAAAGGCTAAATTTGGGTTTTAAGGGTTCAACTTTTATTTTAGTTTCTAACAACAACAAAATTAAAGGTTTATTATTAGATATAATGTCCTTAATGGCTTGAGGATTGAGAAGGTTATTCATTCCCCTCACATTCCAAACAGAAATGCTTATGGTAGTGGTACCTTAGGAGTTAAAGGGAAAAATCCATTGACTCTATTTCCCCTCTTTTCTTAGCTAATTTTCTCCTTGATGAAGGTCCAGGATCCTCCCAAGTTATCTCCTCAAGGATGACAACATCAAGGTTATCATCCCCCTCTAACAGATTAGTAAGTGTTCTAATAGAGGATAACAAATTAGCATTGATTTCTATGTTCATGGTATCTATTGTCTCTTTATTACCTTTTCCCTAATCAAAAGAAGGTTGTTTGTCCTCTCAGAAAATATTTTTAGTTAGTTAGCAATCTTATCCTTGTTTTTCATCCTCATTCATAACAATTATATCCCCCATAGAGTCTAAATCTACTTTTACATCAATTTTAATAAGTTTAGCATAAAAATAGTATGGAAAATTTTTCTAATAGGTTTTTAAGCTTGGAAAGAGATTTTATTCTTAGGTTTCCAAGGATAGAAGAGTTGTATGTCATTCTTAACTAGCTCCCCTAATTCATCCAGCTTCATAACTGAGATGGAATTAGGTAGGTCCACACCAAAGTCAATCTTAACATAAATGTGTGTATAATGTAATCTATCCATTTTCTAAGTCAAAGAGGTTTACCCATTGAACTAGCTAAGAAGTTTAAGCCTTCAATAGTCCAATATTTTAGGGGAATATTGTAAAAGTTCAACCAAAGAGGAAATCTAGAAATATTCCCTCTGTCAAGTCCAATACTAAGCATCCATTTTTGCAGGAACATGGGTTTCCCTCCAATGTGATATGGCCTCATTTTAAGAATCTCTTCAAAGCATTTTGTAGAGTTGAATTTAAAAACCAAAGGCATCATCCTAAGTGAGTAATATTTTGAGTAACCCTTTTTACCCTATTTTCCTAATGCCTAGGCTTGCACCATTCGAAAGGCTAGTCTTTTACTATAAAAGAAGCGTATTAGGGCATAAGATTATGAAAACACCTCAACCAGAAGGAGTTCTTTCAATAGAGATACAATACCCTTAACTTTTTTTTAGAAATTAAAAAATATATTAATGAATTAAGGGGTTAACATAAGAAAGGGTCTACTACAAAGACCCCTTAATATACTGAAAAAACTCTATTAATACTAAAACTACTATATAAAGAGCAAGCCAAAGTTATGTTGTTAATATAAAAACGATGACGCAAAAGGAGGAAGTCTCGAGTATATCATTGTCCAATTAGGGTATAACTAATTTCTACTTTCTCAAAACTTTTAGAAGCTTCTAATAATTCGGATGGGTGTGAAGTGTAACTTATATGGAAAGGGTAGCAAAGTGGGTATCCCTCTCTTCTTCTCCTTCTTTATCCACATTCAATGGAGCTCTTCTTAGGTAAGTCTCTTCTTTAGGATCACTACGATTCTTAGCATTTTAGGGCATAAATAACCTTATTCCCTAAATCTCTAGACATGGCTAATCAAAGAAGTGAGCAATGCGCTCTAAGGAATTCTCTCTCAGGTAGGCATCTTATCTCAATTTGCTCTTTTCTACTATTTTGAACTCATTGTGTCTCTTTATTTTGATAGAGGGGTATTTATGGTGAAGGTTAAGAATTTAGAAGGGAGTACTACTCAGCTTTCAACAGGTGAGTCCTGATCTCCTCTACCTCATATTCATAAGTAAAGGCATGATTTGTCAATTGTACTCTTGAATGAATGAGTCTTGATTTCTGAACTATAGTGAGGTTAAACTCTAGTCATGCATTTACTGAGTAATATGGAACAGGGACTAGATTCTCCATGTGAGAGCTATTCCTCTACTATAGTGAGAGTTCAACTGATTTATAATCAATTGTTCTCTTATGCTAGCTATAATAAGCTCTATAATAGAGAGTAGGGTAGCAAACTTCTGTTCAAACCTCCGTAATTCCTTTCCTTCTAGATTGCTTGAGTGCACGTAGCTACTGAGATTAAAATAATTGCTCTATCAAATTTAGAAACATGTAGATTGGGTGACTCCAGTAGTATGTCATAAAGTTTGTTCGAAATTAGATCAGCAGCACTTAGTCCTAAGATTTTTGCCCAAATCTCTTTAGAGAAATCATACTTAAAGAAAAAATGGTCTCTAGTTTCTTCCTTTATATTATATAGAATACACATCTTTGAGGAGGGCAGGAATTGCAGCCTATCTAATGTGCTGAGTTTGGTCAATATTGCTAGCTAGAGAAGAAAGATAGTTTTAGGTTTAATAACCTTATTCCAAACCATAGAGTTCCATCCCACTCTATCAATTATCCCATCCCTCCCAATTTTTTAGCTTCTTTTAACATTATTTCTGAAACTAGAATCCCTTTCCATAGATAAGTATCCCTTTCTCCAAGACTTATAAACTGTGGAATTGACAGAAGTCTAGTTTCATTGATTGATAGTGACCAGCTTCCATTTATGATTATTTCTTTGAGCTTAGTATTCATAGGAAACCTTACCAATAGGGTTCTCACTAGCTGATTTTGGAATAATGGTCCTTGCCTAATCCAATTATCATACCATAGGGAAAATCTTTCTCCGGCCCCTATTTGACAAGAAATATTCTGTTATACTTCATCCTTCATTTTCAGAATTTGGTTAAAGAACCAAATGTAGCTATCTTTGGGTCTTAGAGCCCAAATACTCCCAACTTTTAAGATGTAAATATGAATCCATTTGATCCATATTGATTGCTTATTACTAAGGATTCTCTAAATTCTCTTAGTTACAAGTAATATGTTCTTCATGGTTATTGACTCCAGACCCAATCCCCTTTTTTCTTTTGGTTGATATATACTTTTCCAACTGACTTGTTCTTTCCCTTTCTTACCATTCCTATTCCCTTATAGGAACTACTTCATCATTGTTTCTATTATTTTGGTAAGCCCTTTGGAAAGAAATAGATAGGAATACTAGTAAGTTTGAATTGATGATATAACTGACTTCAAGAGCTGAAGTTTGCCTCTATAGGATAGGGCTCTATTAGTCTATGAACCTAATCTTTTCTGAATTTTTTCAATTAGAGGAATACATTCACAAAAACTTAGTCTTCTAGATGAGATAGGAATTCCCAAATAAAGAAGAGGAGGCTCCTTTAATTCCATTCCTATTGTTAGAGTCAAAGAATTTGAGGGTGAAAAGCACTTTTTGAAAGCATGAAGTAACTCTTTTGAAGGTTAATACTCAACCCTGACATCTCTTTAAAAGAATTGAGAGTGCTCATCAATAGAGAGACTAAGTAGTCATTCACCTTGCTTAAGAGTATGAGGTCATCTACAAAACATAATCTAGTTAGTGAAATCTTCTTACATTTGGAATGGTATTTAAATCTTGGGTCCTTAGAAGAGTTATATTTCAACATTTAAGTAAGAACCTCTATGCAAATTAAGAATAGGTAAGGTGACAGAAGATCCCCTTGCCTAAGTCCTTTTTTGCCTTTAATGTTAGGACCGAAACCAACCGCTTAAACTTAACACTTTCACTCTTGCTCTGATACCATAAATGTTGGAACCCGTTTCTGAACTCCAACTCTTGCCTTGAAACCATAAAACTTGAGCTTGCTTTGATACCAC
>JANVCQ010000009.1:8281194-8313500 GCA_025531925.1 Erythroxylum plowmanianum | reverse complement strand
ATATCCTAGAAAAATTCCTGAATTGATCTTAGAATCAAATTTATCCTATTTTTCTTTTGTATTCAATATAGTGCATTGGCAGCCAAAGGGATGGAAGTAAGAAATATTTGGTTTTCTTCCTTTCCATAACTCATATGGAGTTTTATTTAACATAGGTCATAGAAATACTCTATTCTGAATATAACAAGTTATATTCACAATTTCTTCCCAGAAATACTTAGGAAGATTCATTTCACATAGCATAGTCTTTGCCATTTCTTGAAGTTTTTTGTTCTTTCTTTCTACAACCCCATTTTGTTGTGAAGTTCTAGGAGCAAAGAAATTATGGAAAATTTCATTCTCTTCACAAAACATTATAAATTTTTTATTTTCAAATTCTCCACCATGATCACTCCTAATTCCAGCAATAGAAATTCCTTTTTCATTTTGTAACTTTTTGGAAAGAACTTTAAAGCACTTAAAAGATTCATCTTTCTGTGATAAAAATAATATCCAACAAAATCTAGTGAAGTTTTCAACAATTACTAGACCATACTTCTTTCCGCCAAGACTTAATGTTCTAGTTGGACTAAACAAATCTATATGTAATAGATCTAAAGGTCTGGATGAGGTTACAACGTTTTTAGAAGAAAAAGATGTTTTTAATTTGTTTTCTTTTCTGACAACTCTCACGAAAGAAATCTATGTTAAAACTTATTTTTGGTAATCCTCTTACCAAATCATGTCTAACCAACTTGGAAATATGTTTAAAACTAACATAACATAGCTTTTTATGTCAAATCAGTTTTTCTTCATCTGTTGATATAAAACATGAAATATTTTGACTTTTTAAAAAATATAAATTAATCTTATAGAGATTGTTTCATCTCTTGGTAAAAAAGAATACAGAACCGTCCTTGTTTTTTGACTATAGAAGAATTTTGATTAAAGGATACTTCAAAACCAAAATCACATTATTGACTTACACTAATTAGATTGTGCTTTAATCCTTCAACTAACAAAATATTATCAATAGGCGCAATGAATCTTTACCAATTTTGCCGATTCTAATTATTTTGCCTTGTTAGTTGTCTCCAAAAGTTACTGTTCCTCCTTTCTTATCTTAGAGGTCTAGGAACATAGATCTTCTTCCCGTCATGAGTTGCGAGCATCCACTGTCTAAGTACCATTGGTGCTGGTTTCTTTTTCCAATAAGGGAGATCTTCAATATATATTATGTGTTTCTTAGGTCCCATATTTTCTTAGTTCCTTTAGGGTTAGACTTACAATAATTCCTCGAATAATAAGATTATTGTTTCTTATTCTTTCTGCTAGAAACACAATTCTTATTATAACGAATATTACTATTAGTAAATCCTAAACCACTCTTATCCTTTGGATGTCTATATTTTCCAATCATATCAATCATCCTTTTAGTACTATTAGTAAATGTTAATAAATCTGCTGAAAGACTATTAATCCTTTGTTTCAGTTGATTAATTTCTTCAAATCCATCTACAATTACTTTCTTTCTCATATTGTCTACTTGTTTCTTAAGACAGATGTTTTCTTTCTCTAACACTTCCATGTTCTTCAAGCTTTCAACAAATTTCTTTTTCAGAATTCTATATTTCTTTATTATAGCATGTGAATCTTCTAATAATTCTAAATATGCTTCTTGAATATCATTAAGCTTAGAAGTTACCTCATCGTCGCATTCTTTTTCAGCTACTAAGCATATATTTGCTTGTTCTGATGCTATTGAATTGGAATCAGATTCGGATGAATCCAAGTCTTCCCACATTGCCATCATGCTCTTTTTGTTTTCTTTACCTTTTTTTTGTTTTCTTTTGAGCAATGGACATTCAGATTTGTAATGTCCTGGTTTGTTGCACTCGTAGCAGATGATAGACGTTTTCTCATTCTTGACTTCTTTTTTGCTATAACCTTGGGTCTCCATCTTTTAGGTAGGCTTCTAAGAATCTTCCTGACATCTCTTGATTATCGTAGATTCATCCAAGAGCTTTATGTTCTTTAACGATTGTTTGAAATCGTCCAAACATCTAATCAATAGATTCCTTATATTTCATTTTGAACATCTCATACTGATGAACAAGAATACCGATCTTGGACTCTTTCACTTGATTTGTGCCTTCGTGTGCAATGACTAATGTGTCCCACATCTCCTTTGCAGATAAGCATCCACAAACCTTATCATATTCACTTCTGCTTAGGGCACAACTTAGAAAGAACTTGGCCTTTGGGTTCAACTGAAATCGAGCTTTCTGATCGACCGACCATCTGTCATGAGAGATGATATTGCCTTCATCATCTATTGGTGTATATGGACCATTCTCGATGATGTCCCAAAGATCAATATATATGGATTCTATGAAGAGTCGCATCATGTCCTTCCAATAATGATAATCATCACTATTGAATGCAAGAGGTTTTGTGACTGAGGCACCTTCATCTATAAAAACATGTGATTCAGCCATGGATCTTTGTCCTCACTTTGCGACAGTGTTTCTTGGAAACCTCACTCTGATACCAACTGAAGTAAATTACATGTTAATATAGAAATCTAATGTAATATGTAAACTACACAAGAAGGGGGTTGAATTGTGTAATCTTTTCAAAAATATTAATCTTTTGAGACTTCTTAAATTTCTTTACAAAATTCAAATGATTATTAAAACACTTTGCTAAAGTTGATATGCAATGCAATCGCAAGTAATATTATCTACTCGTCTAACACAAGTAATATTATCCACTTGTCCACATTGAAGCTCTCCTTCCTGAAATTTGGAGGGGAAGACCATTAAGCGTGGATTTATAAAGATGAACAATTCTTTGAGTATCAAAGAATTCCAGATGATCAAATGGTGCAATTGGCATCTTTCCACTTGGAAGTTGCAATGGCAAAGGTGATACACCAAAATGCGAGGCCCTACGTCTTGGGATGAATTCACGAAGACCCTCATTCAAAGGTTTGGATCTACCAAATTCGAGGACCCTTCAGAGGCACTTACTCACCTCAAGTAAACAACCACTATTGAAGCCTATCAAGAATAATTTTAGTGGCTATCACATTGAGTTGAAGGGTTACATAACAAATTCTTACTAGGCTGTTTTATTGCTGGACTCAAAGATGAAGTTTGATTGGATGTCAAGATGCTGAAGCCTATCACGTTGTTTGAAGGTATCAGTGTAGCAGGCCTTGCAGAGGAAAGGAACGGACTACAGAAATGACCTTTCATTACATCACGCACTGTGGCACTTAGAACCACAAAACCCAAGCTGCCATCACCCAATCCTAGCGTGTTAGGACCAACTCCAACAACTAAAGTAGGAATCCCTAATTTCAGGAAACTCTCCCCACAAGAAGCACGAGAAAAAAGAGAGAAAGGACTATGTTTTTACAGCGTGAAAACTTCATACCTAGTCACCAATGTATCCATCCGTAGCTTTTCATGATAGAAGATGCTATGGGAGAAGAAGAGCTTCTGGAACAAAGAGACGAATTGGAGGATCATGGGAATGAATCTTTGCCACCTCATATATCCTTCCATACTATCACTGGTACACAGAACCCCCAAACTTTTCGTGTTAAAGGAAAGCTAAAAAATAAAGTCGTCATAGTGTTTGATCGATGGAGGCAGCATCTATAACATCATCGAAAGTTGGTCACCCAGTTTGGACTTCCTGTTGATACCAATACGTGATTCCACATGATAGTTGTGAACTAGGAAAGAATTAAGTGTGCAAGAGTTTATCATGGTTTACATGTCAATATCTAAGGCTGCCTCATTGAAGTCGATTTTTATATCTTGCCTATAACAGTTTGTTCAATGGTTTTAGGGGTCCAGTGGTTGGAAACCCTAGGGGCCATTACCACAGATTACTATAAGTTGACTATTTCTTTTACTCTGAATGGGGTCCATCATATTTTTAACGACTTGCAGTACGAAGAGATAGAGTCTTTATCTGATAAGAAAACTGCCCAACTAAGTTCTAATATCCTAATGGGAATTGGATTTTTTATTCAAGTCATTCCCTCATAATTTCACGCCACAAAAATTTCAACCTCTCATACTCCTGTCTTCAATAAAACCCTCGAAGACCATTCCCACCTTTTTCAAGCTCCCACCTAGCTTCCTCCAAAAAGAGACAATGACCAATGAATCCCCTCATCCCAAATTCACAGCCTGTCAACGTATGATAATATCAATATCCTCATTACCAAAAAACTAAAATTGAGAGACAAGCTCAAGATTTTCTTGTGTCTGGTTTGATCCGTCCCAATACTAGCCCATTCTCATCCTTGGTGTTACTAGTAAAAAGGCCAACGAAGATTGGAGATTTTGTATCGACTACCGAGCACTTAATTCCAACACCATCAAAAATTGATTTCCAATTTTAGTGATTGACGAACTCCTGGATGAGCTATTTGGAGGTTGGGATTACTCAAAGGCAGATTTGACAAACGGGTACCATCAAACTTGTGTATATGAGGTTGACATCCCTAAAACTGCCTTTCGTACTCATAAAGGACATTACGAGTTCACCGTGATGCCATTTAGACTGTCAAATGCCCCTTCGACATTCCAAAGTTTGATGAACGAGATTTTTCACCTTTATTTGCGTATGTTTGTTTTGGTTTTCTTTAATGACATTTTAATTTATTCAAAGACTTTGGAAGAATGTTTAGAACATATTCAGTTGTTCTAGCAATGTTAAACCAACACCAATTGTATGTGAAAAGAGAAAAGTGTATTTCTGGTGTGCCAAAAATTGAATATTTAGGTCATATTATATTGGAGGATGGAGTTGAAACGGACTTGGAGAAAATTAGAGTGGTTAAAGAATGGCCAACTCTGATGACCATCCGCTAGGTTCGAGGGTTCTTAGGCTTACCGGGTTACTACTGCAAGTTTGTGAAAAACTTTAATTCCATTACTGCTCCCCTCAATAAGATGTTAGGGAAGGACGGATTTGAATGGACGAAAGAAGCAGTTGCTTCCTTTAACCAGCTAAAGGAGGCGCTAACTAATACCCCGATCTTGCAGCTTCCTGATTTTCCTCAGCCCTTCATTATAGAAAGTGACGCTTATGGCAACGGAATTGGCACGACTTTAATGCAAGACAGGAGGCTCATTGCCTATTTTAGTGAAAGTTTGAAAGATGACGCCCTCAAATTTTCCACCTACGAGAAGGAGATGTTGGCAATCAATAAGTCCGTCCATAAGTGGCATCCTTATTTGTTAGGGAGCTCTTTCATTGTTCGAACTGATCAAAGGAGCCTTAAATATTTACTAGAGTAATAGATCACCAATCCTTCACAAGCTCATTGGCTGCCCAAATTGATGGGCTATAATTACCGATTAAGTATAAGTAGGGGGAAGAAACCTAGGCAGTTGATTCTTTATCTAGACGAATGGAGGTAACGTTCATTGCCGTCTCTTATCCCGAGGCCAACTGGTGGCATCAATTGCAGCGTGAATATGAACAAGACAAATTTTGTGAGACTTTGAGAACCAATATACAAGCCTTCCAACATGATAGGGAATAGTTTCTTGATGAAAAGGTAATCTTAAATCCTCTTTCTTCAATAATTCCTCTCATTATCTCTGAACTACATGAGACCCTAACTGGAGGCCATTTTGGGTTCTTCAAAACTCTTGCTTGAGTTCGTTTCGATTTTACTTGGGTGGGTATGTGGAAAACTATACAAGATTACATCCAGAGTTGTGATGTTAGCCAACGTTGTAAGACTGAAAACATGGCAGCTATTGGGCTTCTTCAACCCCTACCCATTCCTGATAGAATATAGACTGATGTCACTATGGATTTTATAGAGAGACTGCCGAATTTAGGAGGCGCTCAAGTCATCATGGTGGTAGTGGATTGGCTATCTAAATATGCTCACTTCATTCCCTTGGCCCACCCTTTCACTTCTATGATCGTTGCCAAAGCTTTTGTGGCAAACATCATCAAGTTGTATGGCATTCCGTCTAGCATTGTAAATGATCGTGACCTAATTTTTATGAGCAATTTTTAGACATTTTTGTTTGGTTTACAGGGTACCTAACTTAATATGAGTTCAAGTTACCATCCCCAAACAGATAGTCAAACTGAAGTGGTCAACTGTATTCTAGAATAGTACCTCTAATGTTTTACTTCTGAGATGGAGGGAATGACTACCGTGGGTTGAATATAGTTACAATACATCGTGCTATTCTTCTACCCGCACCACTCCATTTGAAGTTATCTATGACATACCACATCCAAGTCTGATGCGTTATGTACTCGGAACATCTAAGGTTGCCGCGGTGGACACTTACTTGCGAGACAAAGATGCAATCCTCAAAGACCTGCGTTTTGCTCTCTCGCAGGCACAAAATTGCATGAAAAGTTTAGCAGATCAACATCGTCATGATGTGGAGTTCGAAGTGGGTGATCCTATTTACTTCAAATTGCAACCTTATAGGCATACCTCTATTACATTCCGAGCCTCCCTTAAGCTTTCTCCAAGGTATTTTGGTTCTTACAAGGTGATTGAGAGAATAAGAGCGATTGTTTATCGACTCAAGTTACCTCCAAGATGGCGCATCTTTCATGTTAGTCACCTTAAAAAGTGTTTGGGAGCAACTCCGGTGACGTCTTCTACTCTTCCTCCAACCTCTGAAGATAAGGTCGTGCTTCCCTAGCTAAAGAAGGTGTTACAGCAATGCACAATCCAAAAAGGACGTTACAGACCCAAAATCGAAGTATTGGTTAAATGGCAAGGGACATCCGAATAAGATGCAACTTAGGAAGATGCACGACAGCTTGCGAGGAGTTATCCTTCTTTCTCCCTTGGGGACAAGGGACTTAAAGGAGGGGAGGATTGATATGTCATTTCGACTTAAAGACCAATTCTCACGTAAAGAGCTATCTTATCTGTTAGAGTTTTGTTTTCGTAAGAATAGGTCCAAATAAGAGTTTGCTTGTAACCAATGTTAATTTCCTAATTTAATAACTTAAAAGACTTCTGTTTGTTAGGATTTGATATTTATTAGAATTGGATATTTATCTTCGCATCCAATCTACTATAAATATGGATCTATGAATGAAACAGAAAGGCATGCAAGTTTTCAATAGTACCCAATCTTCTTCTCTGTTTTTCTTCTACGACTTTTTTATTTCTCTAAATTCTCTAGTCCTTAAGCAACTGTATCATAATGCGTAATTAATTCGTAGGAAATATAAATTTTGGTGTAAATTATGTCTAATTGGACATACAATCCCACGAACACATTCGAATTATTAAAGTCAAATATAAAAATAATGGCATATTGCCACTAAAAAAATTATACATGGCTGGACTTAAATACCAAATGCCTAATAATTCATATTCTGATACATACATAACAAAAGCGACATAACGATAAAAATGAGAAATTGATCACAGGCCTTATAAATTTGATTTGAAAATTAGATTCAAATAAGGTAACTTTTTAATCTAATAGTGCCCGTTGTGACCATTCCCGTGCGAACCTTTTAGCATAATGAAAAGAGCACATGAATTTGAACCAATTACGCAATTATATTATATAACACATCTAATAATGCTATTTATTATTAATTAAAGTAATAATACATCTCAGCTAGCTGGCCAATCAAATGAAGCAGTATGACCCCTTTTTTTTTATTTGTTCATAATATCTTTCAAAGTCTTACGAACTTGGCTGCACAATGCATGGTCAACTAAGGTTTTGGACGGTTATTTCCTAGAAACAGTTTTGGTGGCGATGGTCCCTTCTCACGTTCACGCCGCCCTTTCCCTTTATCCAAGAAACTAATCCATAGCAAACCCACCATGACAAGGGCCTGTTCCTTTTCACTCCGTCGAAAATATAAATATATTTGATAGCTTTAGGTCGAATTTAACCCTCTTGCAGTTATATTGACCTTTTTGTGATGACTTCCAACTAACGTTAATGTCACGCGGACTATAATGTCATTTTCATAACATCGCATCTTATAAACAACTTCACGTTCAACATTCGATCTTTTTCAAGTCAAATAAGAGGTTCTGGCATTGTCTTACGAGGAGGTTTTTATTTGACTACACCTTTTCAGTCAAGAACTTACTTCCAAAATAATTTATGATAATAATCATTAATAGCAAAATAAAATAACTATTGTTGATAGCTTAAAAAGAAATCCAACCCATAAATACTAAAATGAACCGAAAATATAAAAGCTTAACAAATGTTTAGCTAGAGAATTTGTGGATGTTAGAAGTCCGAAACGTGGAAGTTAAACGTGTTAACGTGGCGCAAGAGAAAAAATGGCTAAGTGGGCTAAAGGTTGAAAAGTAGAAAGATAAATGCTTCAGGTTGAAGTTACTAGAATAGTGAAAAAAAAGTTAGCTAAAATGTGATAAGTGAGAAAAAGTTTCCTGAGAAGACTACATAAATTCACTAACACCATGACAAGAGACATATTAGAACACTACGTAACTTCAAACAAACTCAAGCAAACAATCAGTCCACTCTAGAAACACTTTGTTTTCAATTTTTCTTTACATTGTGTATTCATGTCCATTATCTCAAATTCCCTTTGAAGCTTGTACTTTCCCTTTGCTTAAATCAAATAATTTTTAAATGCATTTTAGCATCTTGGTATCTTAGAATTTCAACCTCGGAGGAAGATAAGTACCTACTATAGTAGGGAATGAAAGTTTTGTATCCCAAATGATTAAGAATCTTGAGATGGTAGCCTCTACTTCAGCTAACTCTCCTGCTGGCGAGAATCCAAAATCATCGTAAATAAATAATGTTGTTCACATAAACAAAATTCTATGATTAAAGTCCAACTTAACCTTTATGATTGAGATGATTAAGATACTGACAAAAAAGGTTAACAACATTTTTATAGCTCTAACACAGATTACTAAGCAGAATTCTTCTGATTTAGTAAAGCAAATCTCTTAAGGACTCTGGGGCACCCTGCTCCAAATGTGATGGAAGTTAGATAGTGAAGTCTCCTTCTAGGTACTTCTTCCGTAGATGAAAGATAGGTCTCTCGCTATAAGAGAGATGATGTTCTTGTGTCACCTCTGTGTATTTATCCTGGAAATGATCAATAAGTGACCAAGCCCTAAGCTCTTAGTAAGGAAAGATTTGGTATGGAAGTTGAAGCTAATGGATGGCAATATAGTTTATAGGGTAACATTGTAACTATAAATTACAATCCTATTCCCCTCCCCCTCCCCGGCCCCGCAGATGAGACTATAAGTCGATATGAAAACTGTTAGAAAAGTTATTCAAGAATTTTACAAGCATGTCTTAAGATAGGTGGGTCATCCAAAATTTCATAAACCTTATCTAGAGCATTCCTTAATTCAATTTGTTTTTTGGTGAAGATGGTCAATTAACCATTGAGCAAATTGTTAGATTCACCATTCAATGTGGACAATTATCTAATTATGAAAACTTCAATACTTTTAAGCTCATGTTGTTCACAAATTCATTAACAGACATAACTTTCTCCTTATGTGCATTTTTACCCAAGAATTTAATACTTTTTTGGGCTAAAATGGAAAGATTATTTCATACTTAGTTTGAATCTGAAGTTAATATACCTAAGTTATCTAAAGTTACTCAAAAAAGTGGTGATAATGCTAATATTTTCATTACATGATTTTAGAAGATGAGAAGTTGATATTAGACTGCACTCCTAGAGATCAAATAGTAAAAATTAGCTTAATAGATATTAAATTACAAAAAAAATTCAAGGTATAGAATTTCGTGGTTTTTATGAATCAGCAGCAAAGATGATTGAATATGAATAACTTATTAGGAAAGAAGGGCACTAGAAGAAAAATTCAATAAGTATTTATGTTATAGAGTTGAATTCTTATGATTCAGTAGTAGCTGAAGTTAAGATCCTTGGAAACAATATTTTCCCCTCTATAGGGCATAAATATCTTGAAGTCAAAAGAAAAATGCAAGCTCCGTCTACTCAAATTCAGTACACCTTAAAACAAAGGAAATCTTTGATCTTTTTGTGAAAGAAAAAATTATTAGCTTACCACCATAACATCAAATTCTCATAAAGGAAGAAATAAGAAGCAAAGACCACAACAAATACCACAATATATGGAGTCACCTAAGAAATTCATGTTAGAGGTTCAAAATTTTGATCCAAGACTGAATCAACAAGGGAATTCTATTGTTTACTGAAGTTAACCAAACCGTGTTGATAGAAAGAGATTCATTACCACCAATTGTGACCGTTAATGCCACCATGTTCAATTTATACCTATTGTTAGATGTCAAAAAGAAGTTAAAGACTGTGGAAGATCATTTAGCATTAGTATCGATCATTTAGTATTAGCATCAAATTTAAGTACGAGTGTTTTTTTCCCTAACTATAATTTAAATTCTAGGACTAAAAGTTAATAGATTCCTAAAATCATATAGAGAGTAGAAATTTCATAATAAAATAATCCAACAAAGTTCATCTAAGTCTTTGTAAATAAATGTTGAATAAGAAAGTTACCTCGATTTATATTAGGAAATGGCTCATAACCCTTATAGACTTTAACTTGGTATATTGCTTTCAAAAATCAGTAAAAGGTTAGGCACTAAAATTAATTTTTTAGTAGGCCATCCCATGACTGGCATATAATTTTTAGTTGTGAGAAGAAGCCATGGGAATTAAAATTTGATGGTTTTATCACAGAGACTTTAATTGGTGTTGAGGTAGTCATAAATGCATAAAATGGAACAAAGACTTTACTCTCCCCTAAGATGGACTTCCTATGTACGAATATTTAGGTAGAGTATGAAGGCTTAATTTATGGATTGGAACTTCTAGTTGATCTTAGAGCTAAAGAAGCTCTCATCATGGGAGATTGTTAGTTGGTGTTACACCAAGTGACAAGGGAATATAAGTGTATGAGTTAACATTATTTCCCTATTATACCATCGTTGTTCAATTGTTAGAATTCTTTGATGAAGTAGAATTTGAATATATTCCTTGATTAAAAATTAGGAGGAAAATGAGTTATCATAAATTATATCTATGTTGAAATTTTCTGGAGAATTAGTTCATAAATACACCATTATACAACGAAAGTCCAATTAATCTATCTATAAAAGAGGGATTTCCCTTACGTTTTTAATATTGATAAAGAAGTCACTTAAGGTTGAAGGGTGAAAATCAAGAGCTTATTGGAAAACTTTTAAAGGAAAGTGCCTACTAAAGTTTGAATACAGGTACTCAATTTTGTGTTGATAAGAGGAATCTTATTTCAATAAGGCAATGATAGACTTCTTTTAAGGTGTTTTGGGATGCCTGAGGCATTAACAGTTATGAGACAAGTTTGTGAGGGGTATAGAGAGCACATCACTTTAGAATAATAATGAGATGGCTCATGTTACCACATGGTTACCATTGGCCATTTATCTTGAACAATTGTATATCTTATGCCAAAGGTTGTCAATAATGTCAAATATATAGAAAAGTTTGGAAAATTCCTACTTTCGAGTTACACTATATAATTAAACCATGATCATTTAGAGGTTAGGTCATTAATCTTATTGGGAAGATATATCTACGCACTTTTAAAGGCCATAATTTCATTTTGTTGGCCATATATTATTTTACTAAATGGGTGGTAGTTTAGACAAGAAAGAAGTTGAATAGACGGATGTAGTAAAATTCAATAAGGAACAAATTAATCATTAATTTGGAATTCCTCAATCGATAACAAATGACTAGGGAACTATGTTTACCTGTCAAGAACTCAAAGATTTTATTAAAGATTATAGTATACAATTATTAAATTTGACTCTATATTAAGCTCAGGCTAATGGTCAAGTCAAAGCATTAAACAAAGTAGTCATTAAAATCTTTGGAAAAATGTTAGAGGAGATTCTTAGAGAATGACATAAAATGATGTTTGAGACCTTATGGGCATATCATACTTCCAAATGCACTTGCTATAGGAGTTAGCCCGTCATTTTAACCTATGGGCATGATGTTGTTCTTCCTATGGAAATGATAGTTCCATCCCTTAGAGTGGCTAATCAAAATTCCTTAAAAATATCTGAGTATTCAGAAGCAATGTTAATGGAATTATAGGACTTAGACGATATGCAATTTCAAGTGTTAAATAACATGATTGTCAAAAGGTGAAGGTGATGAACATCTACAACAAAAGAATTCCTAAGGGAAGTGATCTCTAAATTAGGAAGGACCATTTTAAATTCATAGAGTTTTAGACAGTAATGCCTATTAGTTATCTAGTTTATAAGGTGAATCTCACAGGTATTTTATCAATAGGAAGTATTTGAAGCCTTATGCATCTACTCTTTTTAAAAGGTTAAGGATAAAGGAATAAAAGTGAATTCTCAAAATCAAATAATAATAAGTTAAAATAAATATTCATAGATAAAGTTCAAAGTCCACAAAAGACTAACCAATGGTCAACAAACTGAATAAAGAAAAGTTTAAACCCACTGTTTGATGCAAAAGGCTTAGTCTTCTTTGGCTTGTTAAACTTGTTGCTTTTAGAGGTTGACTTTATCCTTTTACAACATTAGTGACTTTCCCAGTTCCTTAGATGTCTGCTTGACCTTATTGAATTCATCATATGTCCTCCACAATCTTTTTAGAAGTATAATAAGTTTCTTCTATAGGAGCAGTGTTTTCAGTTACATGATCTATAATTTTATCTTCTTTCAAGAAGCTAATGGAAGAATAAATTGACTTTCTAGCATATTTTCTTAAAATGGATGTTTAGGCCTTCTCAGAGCTTGAGGCAGACGATGACTTATATTTATGTTTTTTTTAATGATAGGTTTTGAAACTACTTGCTTCTGAGAAGTGGTCTTGACTTCTTATCTATCTTTAGCATCTATAATCCTAAAATCTATAATGATAGAAGTTAGTAAGAGAAGCTAGAATTTAAATAATCTTTAGTCAAAAAGAATACCTTTAAGGATAGTAGAATTGAATCAAGAGATTAAATTCTAAAGACTCTTTTGACATTAAGAATGATAAGGTTTTGTATCAACAATACTAGCTGTTAAGATCTTACACTTCATAATACGACAATGTTTGAAGATTTGGCGAAGAAGTTTTTTAGTAATAGCATCGATTTTAAAAAGGATTATCCAGTACTAAGCATGATAGTCTTCAATATCAGCAACACTAGCTTTATAGATTTGCACTTCAGAACATGAAAATGTTCGAAGATTTCTTATAGAAATTTGTCCTTAATAACATTGTCTTTAGAAAGGACTCCCACTAACTAGTATAGAAAATGTACGACAAGAGGAATTCCTAAAGGAAGGTTGAGTTGTTGGCTTCAAAGATGAGGAAGATATACTTTAAAACCTATATAAAGGTTAGGCTTAAAGGATTTATGGGCACCTACTATAAAGACTCTCAAGTTAGTATAGGAAAGGAAAACTTTTTGGTAAATAGTTAGAAAGGAAGATTCAAAAGTATTGAAAATTTTTAGCCAATAAAGCCTTTTAGAGAAATTCTTAAAATGATTGAATTGGTCCATTTACCTAGACTTCAAAGACAGTAAAAAACTAAAGACATCCTTAGAAGATTTGCTACATAAATTGATAGACAGATGAAAGCTAAGAAAAAGGAAGACCTTCCCCATCCTTGAGTTTTAGGAAATAAGTAATGGTTTATAGTCAAATAATCCATACACATAAGTTAAGCCTCTAAAGAGGGAGGTTGGCAAAACATCTCCCTAAATTCCTATGAAAAAATCCTAAAAAAAATATATAACCAAAAGCGAAGAATTTGCTAGAGGTTACTCCTCTACAGAAGGGAAGGAATTCCAAATTCGGTTTTTTGTTTACATAGCAAAGAAAACTGATTCAATAGGACCCAAATGAACTTAATATGTTCTTCTTTAAAGATAAGATTCCTATAAGAAAGATAACTTTTAATCATTTTAGAATAAAAAGAGCACTTAAAGTGCAAGAGTCTAGGCCAAAAATTTCCTCCACTAAATAAAAAATCTTCCCCAATCATATGTAGCCCAGTTAGAATGAAAACATCTTTAATCAAAATTGAAGCATGTTTAAAAGTAAAAATAAAGAATGACTAGAGGGACTCCAAAATTTTAAGACAACAGATATAAGACTAAGTTGATATTCTAGTAGGTTTCATGAAAAAGCTATTAATTAAAAAAGTCCTTATATTTTCTAAGAAAAATAATAAGAAGGGTACAACCTATTTACCCATTTGACCCATTGATTTATGCTTTTTGGCCATGGTTTTAGAGATTTTAGGGCATGGAATAAGGGGAATTCCAGAGGGAAGTTTGATTTACTCACCTCTGCTAAATAATACAGAGATGGATGAGAGAATCCATTAGACGGAGAGATTCTAATAATTAAAGGTAGACCTTATTTATGGTCAAAATGGGGAAAATCGTTTACCATAATGAAAGAAGAGAATTCTAATTGGAAAGAAGAAACTAAAAAAGATTTTAAGGTTAAAATAATTACCTTATTCTAACAAAGGGAGGTAGAGGTTTAGCTACAATAGAGACTATCTCAAGTTTTATAGCTTGCATAAAGAATAAAGGTAGGAAAATTGATGGAATTTGTTGACAAAAGTATAGAGAAAGAAAATCTAAGATGCACATCTATAGCATTTAATTTAGCAGAGTCTATAGAGAAAGAGGTAGACATATAATGAGTAGAAGCCATAGTCTAAGAAGAATCAATAAATTATGGAGAGGATTTGTAAGTAGAGAAAGGGGAAAATACTAGAAAAGAAAACTGTGTAAAGTTTAAGGTAGAGAATGGAGTGCAATGACAAGAATTTATAGTGAAACAACTACCCAAGGGAGTAATATAAATTTGAAATTTGAATATGGTAGATCTCTTAACTTCTGTAATGGACGAGGAGTTAGGAATTTCAAATGTAGGAGAATCTTGATATAATCTTTGTGCCCAACATTCCCTATCAATTAAGGATTCTCTTTGATATAGGGCTAGGTAAGGATCTTCTTGATGACGTTTCCAGGCTTCCTCTTCTAACTGGATTCTCTTTAGCGTCTGAACTTCCCAAAACTATTAATCCATGTTTGAGAATTTGACTAATGGTTTTGTACCTATATCACAAAATTCCAGGAGGACTTTTATTGTAACATCTTGTTATCTATATTAAGGCGAGAATAGTGAACTATGAGAAATTAATAAGAAACTTGAAAATGCATATCATGATTTGCACATTTTTGTACATACATGAGAATTTTGATTATTGCACATGAATATGATTGTACATGCATTTATTGACATTTTCCTAGTATAATTGAGTTATAAATGCGATTAACATGTGAATTGTGAATTATTTGTGATGAAAATTTATTTGGAGAATATTATGATTATTTCAGAATTTTTTGTGAATTTTAGGAAATTTTCGAAAATTTAGGGTATTTGGAATAATAGAATAAGAGATAAATGAGAGGGTGACATATGGCCCATATGCATGGGTGCCACGTGTCATTGAATTATCAACCCACGTAGTTTAGTGTTAATCAAAACCATTTCTGCAACTCTCTCTCATTTCTCTGTTAATTGTTTCTCCACCGAAAACACCATCACCAAAACACTATCTTGTTTATCAAATATTCTATACATTTGATTCACTCTTATTGCTGGAACTATTGTTGAATCAGGTAAGTGATCCCTGAGTTTAACGTTCATAAATGGATACATATATGAGTAAGAAGTGTAGTTTCGGTGATGAAAGAATTAGATGAAAGATTTGTGATATAGAAATATGAAATAGGATCCTTTTCAGTTTGAAATGAGTTGTGAAAGAGTGCTGGAAAATTAACGTAGGAATATATGTAAATATATTCTGTTATGGTTTAAAGAAATATGAATATGGCGATTTTACTATTCATGCGTGAAATTATGAAGTATTTTTAGAGATGGATTTACATAAATTTAAATGAGTTAAATGATATGAAATGAAGTTTTGGTGAGATCGTGAAATAAAGTTGCTTAAATTATAAAATTTATGATGAAATGAATGAGTAGAAAAAATGGGAAAATGCATCAGATGAATGTAGAAAGAGAAACAAAGTGCAAAAACTAGAAATTGTATGTATAAGAATTGGATTTTTGTGATTTGTTTTGTGCTGATGAGCTAAAATTTAGTTAGAAGAATTAGTTGGACTATTATTTGTGTTGATTGAAGAAGATTGAAGTAAGAATCAAAATTATGGAAAATACAGTAGAGAGAGAATTTGTGAAGTTTCAAATTTGTGATTTTTGATGTGTACTTGAATTAGATTTGTTTAGAGATTGTATAGAAGTTAGAAATACATACAGTATGTGTTTGAAGTAAGTAATCTGGAAAAGAGTGAAAACAAAATGGAAGGAGAAGAAGAAAATATACGGTGAAAAAAAAGAGAGGAAGTTGTTCGGCGTAGGAAGCCGGTCGCAAGTCGAGATCATGTGCTAATCGCAATGCGATCGTGCAGACGCACAATCGTAACTTTCAACTTTTTCCAAACAGTTTGTTTCTGAACATCCTTTGATATTTTTGTTATAACTTCTTCACCCGATGTCCAAATGACTTGATTCTTAAACCATTATATTCCAAATACATTTTTCTTCATCTCCACCAAAAATTATAGCCATCTAAAACGGATTGGTTGTTGAATTTAAGATGAATATGTTGAGGATTACTGGAATATGATAACTGGTATTATTTCACTAAACATAGTTCGGTATTTTAAGTATATTTTGATCAGTAGGTATCCAAATGGAGTGATTATTCATTTAAATTGAACTAGAGATATATGGCTACAAATTTTCTGAAGAGATTGAATTTTAATTCTATCTCTAAAAATTAAAAAATTTGACTCGAAGTTAAATGTAGAGTAGTGTTATGGTTCAAAGAAAAGTCCAATGCAAATTGAGTATAACTTTCAAGTTTCTAAATCAAATTATATGATCTTGGTGTTATTATAAACTTAAGACATTGGAGTACAACTTTTTAGAAGGAAGTTTTGCCTAATTCTGTCAATTACCTTATCAGAATGATCAAGCAAAGTTGACCTTAAAGTATGTTGTAAGAAAAATCTAAAATGATCAATTGAGTTATGAAATTAGTTTTACATTGTTTTATTGTGATCCAAACCCTAAGTACAAATTTTATTTATGAAGGTTTTGATATTTGAATGATTTGGTGATAAGAATTTGATAAGATACTCAGATTTGTCAATGAACATGCATTGTGCATTTTTGATATACATATATGTGCATAAAGGCATGCTTATACATTTGTGCAAAAGTGTAATACATGTCAATATGTTGTGTATATTATAGAGGAGCACGTTGGACAACAGTCAGACATTGCCAAACCATCCAGATAATAGCATATCGGAGCGTATTGTGAGTAAGCCTAGATGATTTTTCTAGGATTGATTGTATTTGTTTAATTTCCAAATATTAAATGTTTGTGATTTGTTTATGAATTCCGGACTTAAAGTCCGAGGAGTTTAATATTTGAGAATGTATTAGAAGTGTTCTGTGTGTATTTGAATGTTGAATGATATCTGAATTCTCAACGAAAGTTGAATGCCGGACTTAGGTCTAATGACTATGAGATTCTGACTGTGCATCATATGTGACTGTTATACATGGTGTATTCTATATTTGATGCATTTCATAAAATGTATGTTCAAATAAAGGCGTTGTGATCGGAGTAGCCAATATGAAAGTGTTTGAACGTAGATCTTTGCTCCATGATTTATGATTCTGTACATAGAGCTATGCTTTGTGATTATGTTCTGACTGAATCCAATGGGCCAGTATCTGTATACATATATGATAGGCACTCGGTCACAACATTAATAACAAATCTGGAGTCTTATGTGCATTTGTGTTTGTAAATATCTCTTCTAATTCGTAATGATTACATGATATGCCATGTTAATGTAAGTTTTTGGAATATACATGTCTTGAATGAATATTTGTGAAATATGTGATTTGTGTATATGACCAGGGTGAAATCATCAATGATGATTCGCTCATTGAGTTCACAAAACTCATAAAAAATTGCAATGTGACTTTTCAGGTACGAGATAGGAGACCTAGTTTCTTAATCTAGATTAGAGGAACATTTTGGACTAGTTATAGCTCAGAGGTCTATTAGCTGAAATCAAAAAAGTTGTAATTTATATTTTGTAGTTTTTGTCTAGAACTTGTATAAAATTTGTAAAATACAGTGTAAGCTTTCGTGAATAAATGCAATGAAAGATTTTAAATTTTCATAACTTTTAATTAAGTTAGATGATGCCATGTGTAAGTTGGATTTGTTTTTGCTCTAGCATACCATTATCATAGGATATGTATTTGAATGTCCTTGGATGGTCGGATATATACTTTATGGTAGTGAGATGTTACATCTATACCACAGGGGACAACTGTTGATAGCTTAAAAAGAAATTCAACCCACAAGTAAAAGGAGCTAAAAACATGAAAGCCAGAGAATTTGTGGATAGTAGAAGTTTAAAACGTAGAGGTTGAGCATGTTGGGAGTAAGTAATGAACACGATGAAGAAACATGACTAAGTGGGGTGGTAGTTAGGAAGTTACAAAAGAGATGCTTGACCCCGAAGTTAAAAGAATAGTGATAAGAAATTAGCTAGAACATGATAAGTGTGAAAAAAACTACTTGAAGTTGAGAATACTAATTTACTAGCATTATGACAAAAGACTCACACAATCTCCAAAACACTACACAACCTCAAGCACATGCATATAAACAATCATTCCACTCTAAAATTTTTTTTTTTCCAATTTCTTTACATTGTGTATTCAATTTTACGTTCGAAAATTTTCAAAACCTATTTATATCATCGATAAGAAGTCAGATAAAAATTTTGTGAGAATTTTCCTTGACACACTCGAATTTCATATTGGCACCAATGATAATAAATAAAGATTACGCACTTTTGAAGTCTAAATGCTATTATTTGTAATTTTGATTAAATGTACAAGTTGGTTGCATTAACAATATATGTCAATCACCTTAAAATGTTAGATTAATCTTGTATAATTTAAATGAATGAAAAGAGACATTCATGTAAGAAAAGTTAAAAAAGAAGAAGAAAAGATACGATATGAATAATTAGAGTGATTTGAATATTAACAACCTCCACATATGCATGCATTACCATACAAATATAATTAATTTAGTTTTCTCATTATACTTTGTTACTAAAAAAGAATTCAAAATATTAAATTATAACTTATAATTTAATAAAGTAAAGATCAATATTAAAAATTAAAGTAATAGGTGCAAAAGCCTAAAAGAAAAGAATGTTCTAGCACATAGAACTAAAGAAAACGCATTTACCTGTATCGAAAATTATTGTGCCCCTATTTTTTTTGTACATTTAATCCATTTATTTTTTCTCTCTCTAATTTAGGGAATCAGTTGGATGTTAGAAAGCATTGTTTTTTTCGGGTGAATACGCAAGAACCATCCAAAGACATCAAGCAACCAAACGTGGTCCCCACCAGGCAGTGGGTCGTACAAAATCAATGCAAAACCAAATGATCCGATAACGGTTTGAAGTACCCCACCCAACTGCCCACTTTCATGTATGTACTGTTAATCAGACTCCAATTTACCCATGTTATGTGTACGCGGTATTGGCCCACCCGTACGCGCTCTACTAAAAATATTAATATTGTATAAAATAAAACAATTTTGCATTAATTTATTAATTTAAATATCCATTTACACATTAATGAAAAAAGAAATGGCCACTAAATCAAAGACTGCAATTTCTCTCTCCTCTCTCTCTCTCGCCTCGCTCTCTCTTTGAGCGGTGGGCGTAGCGTAGGATAAAGCGCGGACCGCAATTTACACACACAACGCCCATGGACTCCAATTCTCCGCAGCAACCAGGTTTGATCCCGGTCACCCTCTTCATTTTTCATGTACCAGTTCTGTTTTTTTTTTTTTTGGGGTACAAATATGTGATTGATTATACAATTCCTTTTTAGCGCCCCCCCGGAGATTATTCTCATTAGGGTTTCCTTTCTATGCGTGTCGATCTTCAATATATCGCGGCTTTTTTATTTCTTAAATTTCGGGCTTTTGATTTGGATTTCTTGTTATTGACTTGAACTTTGTGAAATTGCTTTATTTTTTATTATTACTAGTAATGTTGAGCTTCGCTTCGTGTTGTTAATATTATTGTCCTTTGATCGTATGGTATCTCCCATTTTTCGTTAATTGTGTTATTAATTTTTTTCATTGGAATTGTTATGGGTTATCGGGGGACAATTCGTAGCATACGTGCTTGTTTTAACGGAACCGAAGCATTTTCATTAAGATTCGTAAAACTTTGCTACTAGCTTTGGTTCCGATCTATTGTTGAGACGTCGGTTCAATTATTTGGAACTGTACAATATGAGCCTGGCTTCTTAACGATTATGCACAGGGCATATATTCAGGTTTATGAATGTCAAACCGCTCGTTGGTTATGAAAGTTCAAGGTGTTGGTGAGGTTTTATCCCTTATTACAAAGTTAATGAGAAAAGTTTAGAATCAGGTGCAACATATCTTTGGATGGTAGAATTTTAGGACCTATAGTAGATGTAAGGAGTAGAAGGATTGATCAATTGTTACTTTGATATTGCTTTTGGTGCTGGTTATAATTCTGTTCTCAATTTTAAAAATTGCATGTATTTGTATCTTTCTGTTTACATGCAAGGTTGTTAAAACTTTCATCAACATATACACTGATATTTATATATAGATTCTAATAGATTCTGTTATCCAATTGCAGGTAGTGGTCCTCCGGCAAAGCCTTGGGAACGAACAGGGGCTTCAAGTGGCCCAACACCTTTTAAACCACCATCACCTGGCAGCACCAGTGATGTAGTAGAGGCATCTGGAACTGCAAAACCAGGTGAAATTGTCTCAAACAGTGATACAAACACAGTTGCAAATCGAAATTCTCTTGGTAGACCTGTGCCCACCCGGCCCTGGGAGCAGCAACAAACATATGGGAATATGTATGGAGGTACTCGTTTACCTTTTAACTAACCTGCATGCATCAGTTTGCTCATGTAATCAAATGTGGACTTCTGTTTATATCTTTTTTTGTTTAGTAAGTAGTAACTGTTTATGCTCTTAGAATACCCTTTCTGTTGTATATTAAATTTTCTTTTCACTCAATCCTATACTTGAAGAAGGAAAGAGGTAAGTTCTTGGAGCATTTATATTCTAATATTTGAAACCTATCATTGTATTCTCAACTAAAATAATAGTACATTCTTTCTGTTCATATAGCTTTATTGCGCTGAGTACTTGTTCCTATTTTCCTTTGTTTTTTAGTATATGCTTGGTTATATGGAACATTTTTGCATGTATACAGGCTATGGATCTGGTGTAAATTATAATTCTGGATATGGTTCTGGAATGTATGGGTCTTATGGTGGATATGGAGGCAATTATGGTGGTGGATTGTATGGGAACAATATGTATCGAGGAGGTTATGGTGGTTTATATGGAGGTGGCATGTATGGTGGTGGCATGTACAACAATGGCTTTGGTGGCCCAATGGGTGGTTATGGAACGGGCATGGGACCTTATGGTGATCAAGATCCAAATAATCCCTTTGGTGGTCCACCATCTCCTCCTGGCTTTTGGATTTCTTTCCTTCAAATGGTAAGAATATCTCCCTTTTCTGTTTCATATTCTTCCATTTTGTGACTGTGAAGTCCTTATAACCTTTACATATTTCTGGGATGAACAGTTAAACTGCAGATAGAGACCCGATACATTATCCTTCTGAATCTAACAAATATTTTGTCTAGTCTTTTTTCTTTTCCTTCACCTATATCAATGTTTTTTTATTGTATTAGGCCAAGATCCCCTTTATTAACTGGAACCATGTACTTTTTCAATCTATTTTCTCACCCTTCGTCAATGATAGGTGTTATATAAGTTACTCTGCTATGATCTGACAATTCTATGTAATTCTGCGTCCCCTGAAGCTTTTCAGTGGCATCATTGATGTAGAACGACTTTTAGGTTGTATATTATAATTTTAATCACAGCCAATTAGTAAACTTGCTATTAAAATTTAGCAAGGTGCTAGGAGTTGTACTGCATGTTCACAGCCTAGTATACTTACAATACTAAACTAAATTGATTGTGTCTCGTCATATTTTCTAGAATGAGCAAGATTCCTACGACCTTTGTCATATCTTTTATGTGCTTTGAGTTTTTGTTCAAGTATTTCTTTGTTTTGTGGCAGATGCAAGGTGTTGTGAACATTTTTGGCCGGATATCAGTTTTGATAGACCAGAACACTCAGGCATTCCACATGTTTATGACTGCACTGCTCCAGGTTTTACTCCTTCTTACTAGAATTTATCTCTCCAGTCCTTCTATGTATAAGTGAAAGTATAATTAACCATCTGATGATATACATAACTCTTAAAACCTGTCATTTGCAGCTTTTTGATCGCACGGGAATGCTGTATGGAGAGTTGGCGAGATTTGTTTTGAGAATCTTGGGAATCAAAACAAAACCCAGAAAAGTTCAAGGACCTGGACGTGGTGAGCCTCTGGCTCCACACAATCCTCGTGGGAATCAGAACTACATTGAGGGGCCAAAGGCTGCTCCTACTGGAGCATGGGATAATGTATGGGGAAACAATAATAGCAGTTGAACTAATAATGTGTTTTTGGTGAAATTTCTCCGAGGAAGTATCCATAATTGGGAGCTATCTGATGCAACAAAAGTTGGATGGTGCCAAATACTACTCTTCGCTCAGTAGTTTGGGATTGCTGAAGTTTATGTGCTTGCTAGAAATAAGACATTTCTATGTTGGTGTCTCTTTTCTCCCATGGCTCTGGGTCAGAGCCTTGCGCGCGTAGTTTGTACCATAGGACACCCCCTCCCCCCACATCTTGTTTAAAAAGGAGAGTTTATTACATGATGCTCGTTCTGTAATTGGGATGATGATGATGTCAAAAAATGAAACTGCAATAACAAAAATATGCGTTAATTTTTCATTTGGAAGCATGCGCTGCCTGTGGCAGTTAACAATAGCACTTGGAGGATATTTTGGTCAGGCACGGTGGTTGGATTTGTGAGCTGATTAATTTTTAACTGAATAATTATCATGTTTGACTTCCGCCAGACCCAAAGGCTCCTCTCATGCTCGGATAACAGGCCTGAGAGAATCCACGTTGTTGGTAAAGACTTATAAACCTTTGACGAAAAAGAATCTATTTCTTTGCTTATGTAGGAACTAAACTAATTCAAACGTCTCATAAATCAGAAGCTCCGTAATGAGAGAAATCACTCAACAGGAAGACACAGCCCACCTAAACCACTTAGCATGTTAAAAAGATAAATTGTAATTAGTCACATTAGTATATGTGTTATATTGGCATATTTATTCTAGTATTGTCAATAGTCAGTTTAATATTCTTATGTGATGAATGTCTAACATTCATGTAGTACTATAAATATTAGCCTTGAAATTTCAATCAAACCTTTTGACTCAATACAAACCCTTCCTGTATCACTTCTCTTCAATAAAGTGGTATCATAGTTACTTCAAGTTGAACCATAATGAGTGGAATACTTTTTTTATTTTTTTAAAATAAGTTAATAAGGGAAACCATATAACTTATTTTAAATATTAAAATTATTAATATTTTATAATTATTTTGTATCCTAATTACATGAGTTAAAATTTTAACTAAAATTCCTAAACCAATTCCCAAATTATTGTGAAACCCTCATTGAACCCCTTCTCTCCATAGTTTATCACGCATCATCATCTGTAGTGAGCAATACTAATAATGGCAATGATAATTTGTTATCGGGTTCCTCATTTGCAGCAAAAGGAAACCAGTAATAATAGTAAGAAGAAGAGGAGAAGTGCTTCGAGGGAATGATTTCTGTTCGTACTCGTATCCATATTCACCCTGCACTTGCATGATGCACTTGGCTTCAGCAGACTGAAAGAAGATTACAAACTTGATATGATTACTGAATGATAAAAAATAAAAACAACATACGAAATTTGTTAATCAAAAAGTGTCATTTGTAACACTCCCACATGATGTCAAATGGTAACAAATCTTGCAGTTAACAATGCACTCACTTTGTTAGAGCTTTGGGAGGGGGAGGGAGATGCAGTAACCATGTAAAAAAAAGATTATAACTCCCCTCATATTAACTTGCCATATCTATATACGAGATGGCATCTCGCCAATATTAGGTTTTTTGTTTACATAGCTCAGGAGTCATCATCCTCTGGATCAATATCTCTGACCTTCACGTCTGCATCTTCACCATACTGGATACAGTTGTCAATCTGGGCCAACACGTACCGTATGCTGCACAATAATTAAGCACAAGACACAACTCAGTTATTTGTTCTTCTTCCTTATCAAAATGAACATCTTAATGCTGGCAGCAAGAGCAATACATTTCTCATGTTTAAACCCAAAATCTTATTTTCCTCTATATTTGTTTCCAGTTATCAACTTGAAGAGCTTTTTGCCTTGGCTCATACGTTGACTAAATGAACAAATCACACCAGTAACTCAAAGCTTCATTATCAAATCCTACAACATTTCTTATGATTCTGGGATCCAAGGTATATATCCCACAGATACAAGACTAAGCTTTCCTGTAGACTTTCAGACATGCTAGATGCATCTACTGTACCAGTTGCTGTTCCAGAGAATACTACAGCAAAGGGACATCTGCAACTCTCTATATAACCTCTGACAGCCCATTATACAAAGAGTCAAATAAGTTTCACCAACCAACAACTTACTGCATATGAATATTATCCCTTTTATTTTTGTCAACAATGACTAATATTGTAAAAAGAATATAGATCATTTTGCAAATGAATGATAAAATCCTATTATCAAGAATGGACAAAGTACCTGCTCTCCTTTCTTAGGTCAAGCGGCACAAAGCTCACCATGCTATATTGATCAACCTAACAAACAAAAGTAGTCATTGATTCTGAGAGGAAAACAAAATACAAAATCAGAAAGCAACTTAACTACAGATATTAATCATTACTCCAATTCATTTAAGTACCTATAGCCCTAAGGATTGAAATTACGTTACCCCTACCATCGCACACAAATCCCAGCCCTAAAGAAATACAAAAACCCCTGCCTTCCAAACCAACACACACTTTGTCAAACATTTAAAAAAGAAAGTTAATCAAGTAAACAAGGTAACTTAAATAGGTTATTTACTCACCAAATCGATCAAAGACTTGTTTAACTTCACAAATTGGGGAGCCATTCGCTTATTAAGTTCTGACAGCAAAATTTGAGGCTCTGGATTCAAGTAGCTAGAACCAGCAAAGATACATGATAAACCAGAATACTATTTAGTTAGAATGTTTTTAAGGAGTCTTGAAAGAACAATGGAAAGATAAAGATCCCACTCTTCAATGTCTTTTTTGTTAGTAACAAGATCCATCTTGGAGAGGATATTAACATGAGGTAATTCAAGTTGAATCATTGCTGAAAGGGATGCCATACAACCACTGATAAACTTTGTCACATCTGTGATAAACTGAAAAAGAAAAAAGGATACTTCTAAGTAATTGCATGTAGACAAAATAAAATGATAAGACCAGATCACCAAAGGCAAGCTGCAGGAAGCAGAATTGAAAAAAAAAAACAACCTGTGAATCAAGCAAATAGACAGCGCAAACATTGAAGTTTTTCTTTTTCAAATGCTCCACGAAGTTTTTAAGCACAGGAACATGTGAAAAGAGTTCTATCTGGCCTGAAAGCATTTTAGAGATAAAGAAATTAGTTCTTTTTCATATCTTATTGTGCAGATGTTACAAAAATTTCATGCATACATACATCTGTCTCTATAAGCACGCATACACGGATACCTGGGCAATCAAACACTAAATAGTCATCATCCAAGTAATTGTCCAACTCTTCTGTTAACCAAGCATCCAAATTGTCTTCCAGTTGTCTAATTATTGAATTAAGACCACCCAAAAGTCAGGGAAACAAAAAGAAAATAGAAGAATATGCTTTTCCATAACTATTTACCACAGTCTCTCAATCTTGTGCTCTCGAGAAGATCCTTTTTATGAACACGGAAAATTAAACCATGAGGAGCACTATGAAACATGCTCAGACAATGCTCAAGGTGCTTACATTATATGCCATGATATTGAACAATCATTGAGCCCTTGTATTTGAAAAATAGGTCCATGGAACGCAAAGAGGAAGAAAACAAGAAAGAAAGAAGCCCACGGCAACACATTGAAGGTAGGGATGTAAAATCAAGCATTATGACTACACAAAAAGGATACTCCATGCAGTAAATAAGTGCTCCATTGGGACCCAGACCAAGTTCTTCCATAACATCATCCAAAGAAATTAGTTCCCTAATATCTGCAAGCAAACCAATGTTAGTACTCTCAATCCGAAGTAACGGTTGTAACAGATGAAATTACAGCCAGTTAAAGCAAGACTCTACTCACCCACATCGACGGGATAATCGAAATTCTCTGCAGCAGGATCCAGGTTAACAATATGTATTGACCTCCCAATAGCCTCACAGTGTTGGTGCAAACTAGAGCAGTAAGTGGACTGAATGGAAAGACAAACAAAATGACTTGAAGCATGCATATAACACAAATGGCATCCTCAAACAACTCGTTCTCGAAATAACATGAAAGCAAATTTACAGCAAAAGCAAACTTTAAGAAAAAAAGAGGAGCTCCTTGAGCGCAAACAAAAGAAATTGCAGAAACCCAGAAAAAAGAAATCACCTTTCCACTGCCTGCAGGGCCAATAACAAGTTGTGCGTAGCCCATGATCAGCCTATTGATCGAATGTCAAAGAAAAAGAAACAGCAGCTTCAGTATCCACAAAGAGAACTGAAGACACGGAAGGAAGAGAGAATAGCCACGGCAATATAAGCAGTACACCAAACACCGACGGCGAAAAAGTAGTTCAGGACATCAGAGGCAGCCATAAAACACCCAGATACAACATTGGAACAAAATAAAGGCCTGAATTAGGAAAAAAGAAATAGCAAAGGGACAGCTTCAAAACTAAGGAAATTGGATTAAATAATGAAGGAAGAGTTGAAGTTGGAGTCGCAGTCTTAGGGAAGAGGGTTACCAGCTAACGAGAGAGAAGATGAGAGGCTGTTGAGAGAAGGCAGCAGTTCCAAAGATGAGAAAGCTGGAACGCAAAGACCACGCCAGGGTTTTCTTTTCTATTCTTAGGATTCCAACATCTAATCTAATCTAATCAACATAATTTGTTTTAAAAATTAAAATTATAAAATATTAATAGAGAACTGATTAAAAAGTATATACAGTAGTCCAAATGCAAAGTTAGGTTTTTTATTTTAGGAGTAGGTCCGGAAGTCTACCGTTCCGACCATACTTTCACCGAAACTCCGTTTATCTGCATTTCTACACCTTCCCACTGATCGGGCTTCTTGTGTGAATCCCTTTGTTTTTCTACTTAATTAAGCGACCTAGTTATCGGGTTCTGGGGTTGCCATTCCGTTGAATTTCTTTGCTATATTGCTCAAATCCATCAGACTAGCGCTTGTCACTTGGCAGAGACCGTATCCGGGTACAAGGTAATCGACAATGATTCGGTTGTTTTTGTCGGAGTCTGACTGGAAAAGTGATGTCAGTGGAGGCAGCGATGTCGGCAAGAGGTGGATTTCTCTTTTGGAAGATTTGGGGTCTGTTATATGGTCACTGTTGACTGTCGGAGGTCGATCAGAAGCTCGTCTATGGCTTTGCAACACCATTTCAGGCATTACTTCCATTGCCCCGCACCGTAAGCGTGACTTGTTTGTCAGCTTGTTAAGGGCTAGGACTAGAAACGAGGTTCTAGCTTCCCAGCTTTTTCGGATGATATTTGAGAGGAGGCCACAAAAAGTTGGTCTCCTTCTGGCCAAGAGAAGCTGTGTGCTTGAGAAGTTTTTTGATGGTAAGCTGTTCATCGCATTATACCTTTCATTTTATTGCTTGCTTGGTTGATCTTCTCATAAGCAGATGGATTGTTGTATGTTTTACTTACAGGCTACGTGTTGATGAAGTAACTAGTACTGTGTTTCTGTGACATACAAGTGGATTGTTCATATGTCTATGTGATGATGCAGGACATCCAACTCGTATTCTGCAATGGTTTTCACACTTTGCTGTTGGTGGTGGAATGGAGCCCAAAAAAGGCGCCAAAGCATTATCTCAATTTGCTTTTGTCAATCGTGATATTTGTTGGGAAGAGCTTGAGTGGAAAGGAAAACATGGACAGTCACCTGCAGTGGTTGCTACAAAGCCGCATTACCTCATGGATTTGGATGTACTACGAACAGTGGAGAATCTTATCGATAATGTGCCTGAATTTTGGTCGTCAGATGAGTTTGCTGAGTCACTGAAAGATGGTAGTATTCTGTCCATTGATACAAATTTCTTTCTGGAGTTCTTCGTCTGCTTGATGTATGAAGAGGATTCAAGAGATGTGTGGGATGTTATTGATGAGTTTCTGATGGAGGAATCTTTTTCGTTTTTATGTAACCACCTTCTAATCACTCTTCAAGAGCAGGAATTACACAATTTTCTCGAGTTATTGCATAAATATTTGGACCCAAAAATTGAAACAGGAAATCCTGGCTACTCATCTTTGTGGCTTGAGTTCATACTTTCCAAAAACAATGGTTTTGAATGTATTGATCAATTGCTTCTCTTAAATGCTGTTATAAGTCGAGGGCGCCAGCTTTTGCGGCTTGCACAGGATGAAGAGTCCCTGGAAGAACTAGAAAGGATCAAAGTTATTGTTTCCCAAATTGGCACCTTTTCAAGCAGTATTGATAGCTTGGTCCCTATGCTGAATGAGTGCTTCAAGATGAAAGCCATAGAAGCAATCAAGTTCTTGGGGCTTCAGTCCTGGGTTCTTCACTATGAACTATCAGAGAAATGCCCAACTCCAGAATCGTGGGAATTGTTATTTTTTCATAATAAAATAAGTTTTCGAAAATCTGACAAGTATGTACTGGTAAGTCCCAATGGACAGTCGGAAGGAAATGTTTCAGAGTTTGATGATGGATTATCAGCTAAAAGAAAGCACAGAAAGCAAGAAAAAAGAAAAAAGAACAAGAGAAGGAAATTTGATGATATGGCCAGCTATGACTATGAGGCACCAGAGTTTGATTCATCAAACGAAAGGCTGGGTTTTCAAGCTGGGGCAGGTAGTTGGTTGCTCTCTGTTGATGGGTTTTCTGCATCATGGGCCAGTGTGAGTCACTATCTCGAATAACTATCTATATTCTTTTACTGCAAGGTTCTTTTGCCATCACATACTTGAGTAATCTTACAGCAGTTAATGGTTATATCTTGTTGATTAGGAGCTTCTTTTTTAAATTGCATTCTTTCTATACTTGCACCGAAGATCAAGTACATCTTGTTTGATGTCATAGTATTGATATGGTTAAAATCTGGATCAACAAATCATGTCATTAATTATTTCTAAACTGTTTTTATGCCTAAAACTTGTCAAATCACACCATCAACCAATGATTTTTTGAGTTGCAATCTAAATCTGGTTCTTAATTCTATCTGAAAGTAGGAGAATGGTTATGTCAATTGGTTGTTACAATTATATTCTTCGAGATTTCTCCATCTATAAGCAGCTTCTGATTTTTTTTTATGATATGTAAATCTTGGTCAGTTTGAAACCTGATTTCAGGGTGGCACTTTTCTTCTCACTTTAGAACTATCTTTTATTCATTCTATTTAGCACTGTCCAATAGTTATTTTTGGAATTGTTGTAATTAGTCTGTTTGGGGAACAGTGCATTGAGCTGATTATCTGACTCTGATGTTCTGCAGGCAGATTTGCCTGAATACCTCTCAAAATTTTGCTTTTCTACCTGGATGAAGTGGTTACTTACCAGTGTGACTTAATTTGTGAGGATGAGTGGGCTTACCTTCAAGATAGGATGAATTGCACATTCTCTGACTTGAATGCGCGTTCACGATGAGGATGAGTATGTATTTGGTCTTTCCTCCAAGGTAGGACAAATTGCACCATCTCTTTACTTACGAGCACCCATTTTTTAGATACATCAGAAAACATTCCTACAAACCCCTTCTATAACTGATTGGAAGCATAATATGAGAGAAGGGGTGCTATAAAAAGATTCTACCTTCTCTTTGGGTTTTCTTTATCCATATTTCTTAACTGTTTTCACTTCAGATGCTATTGGAAAAGCAGCAAATTGAAAAACTTTACAAGTTATAGGTGCATCAGCAATGTTAATGTATAAATTTCTAGTCTAATGCCCTCTGGCAAGAAAACCATCTGTACAATTTTCATTTCTACTGATTCACTGAACCATCATCCTTATATTGACATCAATTGTTTTGACTTTCTGGCGCATGTGCTTATAATATTAGGACTGGAAATAGTAGTCCGAGATGCAGAAGTCCAGTTTTTCCACGGTTTGGTAGGGGTAGCTTGCAAATAGTAGCAGATTACATGAGGTGACCAAGCTTTTTGGGAAGACAGATTGGCTTAGGCTTTCAACCATAAGCTCAAGGAGAGAGTATGGAAGTATATAAGAATCGACAGCTTCATTAGGACAAAGACCGTATCCTAAGTTGCTAATTCCAAGGAACCCCGAACATTATTTGGTCCTGAGATTCTCACAGATATTGAAAGGATAAAGTAGCTATTCTTTATGAGCAACAGCATGCATCTAGTTACATACAGCTAACTTCAGAAGAAATGAAAGCTGTGTAATTCTTGTATTTGAATTTGGTGCAACTTTTGCAAAAGGTGTTTATTAAATTTTTATCCGGAGACGTGAATTTATGGTTAAATGGCCACAAGGGTTAGAGACTTTTGTATTCTGAAGTGAAAGCACTGCAGCAAGGTTAAGTGCTGCAGGTATGTAAAACGTCTTGTAAACCTCGGAGCTTGTTTACAAATTTTAGAACTTTGTTCAGTAGTCATCCATTCTAACGAGAACTTGTTCATAAATTTTAGAACTTTGTCCAATAGTTATCCATTCTAACGATTCCATGAGGTATACAGAAAGGTAAAATACACGTGGCTCCCACTACAAATGCTTTCCAAGGAATCATATTTATGGGTAAGGTAAAACTTCCCAAATAAATTATTGAGTTAAATAAGCTTAAATGCAGCAAGGTAGGTTCATTGTTGCATACTTAACCATAGAGCAATCTCATCTCATCCCGTCTACAAGGTATCAGCAACTGTAGAGAAGTGAAGGACGGGTATGGCCTCAAACCCTCAGAAAGACTCATTTTCAGGCATCCATGTGCTGGTGTCATTGGCACCATCAAGGTCTACAATGAAACGATAGGTTAACGTCAGATGTGATTTTATGAGTACTGTAATCATATGTTTAGCAGATGCATCAGCAAAAGGGAAAGGATCAGACATCTCTAGAAGAAATAGGTAATATACAAGCTAGACAAGCTAGACTGGGATAGTCCATTGAAATTGAGCACCAAAGTTTGACAGCATAATTCTTGAATGAATCAAATTATTTTATATCTTTCTCTGTTTGTCCAGTCATGGTTCAATGCCTTCCCAACATTGATGTTATGCAATCTGCAGACCAGTAGCATTTAGACACTTGCAATAAGTTTGAGTCAAGAAAACCGTAAATATTTCAAATAGTCTATTTGATAGAGAAGAGTGGCATGAGTCGCAACTCCAAAATTAATCAATTTGTCCAACCTTGAACCAAATGCCAACCACTCCAATTGCAGATATCGAATAACTAAATTGCATGGCAGAGGTTGTTAATGTCATGTTCCTTATTTGTTTTTTGCAAAGCCTTCTGAATTCTAAGTTTACCAAATTCAAAGACTTTGATTAACAAGGAGTTTGTTTTCCATTCAAGTAAATGGCAATGGGATTGGGATTTTCCAATTCTATTTCCAAGTACAAAGTTATACGAGCCAATCAACTGCATGATAAATGCAAATTCAGAGACGAGAAAGTACAAAAACCACACAACCTAGACCATACACAAAATTGAGCAAGCCATTCTACGAAAGGAGAATATCCAGATATGCAGATATTTCAGAAAGTTTAGAATCACAGAAGTGGGCTACACTGCAACTAACAGAGTGGCTAGAACTGCATTCTTCATGATTTTTTTTTATCAAGTTTCAACATGAAAGATGTTATCTAGTGATTGAAGGCCATCATTCAGTTAGCAAAAGAAAAGGC
>JANVCQ010000009.1:8257007-8270070 GCA_025531925.1 Erythroxylum plowmanianum | reverse complement strand
AAAGAATAATTAAAGTAAACGAATAAATAAATAAATCATTGAATAATTAATAATAAAAAAATTTTCGGGGCCCAACAAGAGATATTTGAAGATCAATTGTTTAGGGTTACAATATTTAAACTAAAGTTTAAATTTAAGTTGCGAAGTGTTATTTGATGAATTCATATATTTCAATTGGAAACTAAGGATTCTCTTGGTATGGCATGTTATTGCTAATTATTTATTGGGATTTAGATGCTCCTTTATGAACTATAATTATTATTTTGTTTAGATGAAAATTGGTTAAAGTTAGGGTTTGAGAAATTTCTATATGATGATTGAATTGAAGAGTGATTTCTTGATCACATATTACTTTCGTGATAATAGTGAATTGAAATTGTTTTTTTTGGATTATGAATGAATGTGAGTAGGGTTGAATATTTTAAAGATAAACTTCTGTACGATGATAGTGAGATATTATAAGTATAAATAGTCAATTGGTAAGTTAATTAGTACTTAATTTCATGTGAGGACATTTTAATTTTATTATTTACTAAATCGTTACTTGAATTACCCTTAATTTTTGGTGTTCCAATATACTCACCTTGTACTATTGAATTTATATGAAATTGTGACAACATGGTTATTATGATTGTTGGCTTTTTTTTCCTTCCTTTTTCTGCATAGCATAAGTGAGAAAAAGACCAGTCTTGTTGGAAGAAGCACAAAAATGCCCTTTCAAGCTTATAGGAGGTTTCTTATAGGGAGCTTTAGTTCCAGAACTTGCCTGCTAAAGATGTCTCAATTAATGTACCAACCAGAAAATAACTCGATCTTCCACTCTTAAATGTCATAATTATGCTCTAATTAAAATGTTATTAGGAAACAAATAAATTCAAAGTGTTATGATATATAAAGATAGTCTTAAGAGAGCTAAATTTATAGACAAGTGTATGAAAGATGGTTAATTTTGATGGTTAATTATAATGCTTTAAGATCTAAAATCTAGTGTAATGAGAGCTAATCTTAGATTCCATGTGTATTTTCTAGGTGAATGAGAACAAATTTACTTGGGATGATGACTTGATGGTATAATTCCTTCTAGAGGAGTCAAACATAATTTCAACTACAATCAATTTAGCATCCGTGTGAGGTATTATACTAAGAAGCATATATGTAATATGTATGTTGACCAAAATAAAGTTAATTAAGACTCTCCAGATATCAATGTAGAAGTGTATTAAATGTTGTGGAATATGTGAAACTCTATTAACCTATGATTTCTAAAGTTTATAGATTATGTTTTCTTATTATGAGATATATGCACAAGCTTCTCATCTATGTTTTATAAGAACATTATGATAACAACAATGTAATGACCTATTAAGACTTATTTTTCTTACACTGTATAAGATAATAAATGTGATGACACTTGGAGCATGCAATCATTCAACTTATAAGAGGCCATTTATATTGGTCAAACTTCAATACAATCAAAATTGGGTTAGCCATAACCATATTTCCAAAAAGATTGGGAGTTATAGGTGATGAGAATAGTTTAATGATTATGTGTACTTTTTTGATCAATTTGAACATTGTGAGGGCTAAGAAGATTGTTAAATTGTGTGTAGACGCATATAGACAATATTTTGTACTGATAAGAGAATTAGAAAGAATATTGGAGAATGTGCCTATATAGAGAAATTAGGTTAAGGTTAGGGAACAACAAAGAGCCCCTACATTACCTTTTTCTTGGAGCACTTTGAAAGTACACCTGCTACCTATGATGAAGTATATAGAGCAGTATTTGCAATGGATAATATATATGTTAATGATGTTGGCACGTCATCCAAGTGTCAAGATACCACCATTACTAGTCCATCCATCATAGTTTACAGCTGTAGAGTTAGAGTTGGAGATTGAGACATATGAAAAGTGTGAGCTAGTAGCAACAGATCTATCACTAAGCAATTTAGTAGATATGATGTCTATTCATGTTGTGGTGAGATCTAGGGCAATAGTACTATATGTGACTCCATTTAATTTGACATCAAGCATTTTACTAGCCTAGCACTAATGTTTATCACTATTGTTATTGTATTTTATTTTTCTTTTAATTTAAATGATATCATGATTAGTTAGGAAAAAATTTAGTTGAAATTGATTATTGAGGGAAAGTAACAAATCTTGTAATATTCTCTTATTTTGTGTTAGGGAAATTCTAGTTCTCCTATTTTGCTTTTCCTTTCATTGTTTTTTTTTTTAATTTTTTTAATTCTTTTTACATGTTGTGTATATTGAGGACAATGTACAACTTAAGTGTGAGGAGGGAATTAGGTGTTTATGCTTATCAATTTTATTATAAGTAACTTAATAGGAAGCATTTTAGGGAAAATCTTTAACTTTAGAAGGATATTGATCAATATAATTCATTATAAATTTGGTTGTCATATTAATTTAGAGTATTTATCTAATTGATTATGAGTGCATTATTATGTTTATCTTAATTTGCTTCATCAATTTTGAGAATGGGCTTGTTTTGGAAAGTTAAATTAATTGTATTGAAATTAAAAGCAAGCTAAGCTTTACAAAAGTACAGGATTTTTGAGGATGCATGTTTGATTTACACTATGATACTTTTAATATAATTTGAACATATAACTAAATTGAAAGTGATTTAAAGTATTTTTAGCATCTCAATGAAAAATAATTTTTTAAATGAGTGAACATTAAATAAATTCACTTAATTGTCTTCAAACCAAGTAAAAAGGTTGAAGTTAAAAAGTGATACTAATTACCATTTGAAATGGTATCCTAATTGAGTAATCGAGAGTATTTTTGATAAGGTGTTTACTCTCATATTAAAAGGTTATTTAAATAAACAAACAGGCCTATAAGTGCTAGTATGTTAAACTAAAATTAGTGTTTTTACTTTTCTATCAATAAGGGGTATCCAAATATTTGAAATTTGAAGCATGTCATTTAGTTGAATTTTATAGATTAAATTTAACTTTGAAAGATTATAGAGTGAATCAAATCAATTTATAACTTAATACAAGCACCTAAATTTCTACGAATTTGATAAGCTTTGAAATTGAATGGATAACAAAAAATCACAATTAATGTGATTGCTTTATTAAATTCTTACTTGGAGTTGCCACTTATTTAATTTATGAGTAACGAAATTATTTTTTTAGAACAAGAAAATGCTTAAGTGTGGGAGAATTTGATAAGTGCTAAATAGGTGTATTTTTATCATAATTTTCAGAGCATTATGCTTGTGTTTTGATGTTTTTTGAAAAAAGATTTAGTACTTAAAATGAAATGTTTTGTTTGAGATCTTGTTTAGTCCCTCAATGATAAGGAATAAATTTAGGAAGATTTGAGTTAAGCTAGAGAAAATTTGGCATGAATTTTGACTTAGGACTTAAAAGCATGATACTAACATAGAGCCATGTTTCATCCCCATATTTTAAAATGGCTTATTCTATTTTTTGGAGAGTTTACTACATGACCAAATGCTATACTAGTAAGGACTCATATTCCTATCATGTTTAACACTGGATCATTTTATTTTCTTAAGTGTTAACCAAAAGGAAGAAGGCCATCAAGATTCATTTAGAACACCAAGATTTAAAGATCCATAAGAATGATTTCTTATTTCTTGTGATTTTTCTTATGCATTTCAGATTTTATTTGTTTGAGGATAAACTAATTGAGATATAGATCTAGGTGGTACAAACCATATAATCTATTATTTTGAATTAATGTAAAACTAATTTTCTTAATAAATATTCATGTTTAATTATTGTGATGAATTGAAGTAGTAAACACATAAAGTTTATATCATATTTCATATATAAGGACTATGAAATCATATTTATGATTAGATCAAAATATTAATAATAAGAGTTGCATGGAATCTTAGAGATAGGACCATATAAATCTTTTGTGTTAAAGTTAAAACTATTAGAAATTTATAAAACAAATTAATGCATTTATAGAAGTTTTTATTAGAAAGAGATTTCAATCAATCAAGTTAAGGATATGGGCTATACATCTTGAAAAAGAATATAGTTGTAACTTCATAATTCCTATCAATATAAGAAACTAAGATTAAACACTAAATTATGATAAATTTGAGCATAAGAAAGGTTTTAAGGTTATTCTTCTTTATATGGATCTCATTTTTCTACTTGTTTATTCTTATACATTGCTTTGATTTTATGTCTTATTTGTTATTTTCATTTTTAATTTTATCTTTCAATCAATCATTTATTTTGTTATAATAGATAATAGGAGAAAAATTAGTACTAATAGTTATAATCCTTGTTGGATAAGGATTGATACTCGAACTCATTGAAACTAAACTATAGAAAATAGTATGTTCATTTGTCTTAGCAATTTCTTTTAGTATTTTTTTATATTTTGAGAAATGTAAAATCATAATCAAATAAAATGTTTTTATTTGTGTTTGTATTTATTACATATGAGTTGAAATAACTTTCATTGTTTTGTTGTTATGAGCATACATGTTTAGGAGAAAATGTTGTAATTATAAATGATTTTATTGTATCCTTATCAGGAAATGTAGTTATTTAAAAAGACCAAAGTCTAACACTTTTAGGGTGAAATTCTAATCAAGAAACATACTGCTTGCTTTAATCATATAAATTTTTAACAAGCTACTACTATGGAATGTTCCACCTTAACTTTTAGTTTAAGTTATTATTTTTATTGTATTTTTTAATTTATGCGTATAAAATTGTTTAAACTTATATATATTCACACTCATCCAACTAGTTGTGTATCACATTTTCACTTTAACCTATTACATGAAAGAACTTGGAACTTTAGGATTAATGCTATATCAAATATTCTTTATAAAATTGACATATGATTTTTTATGAATAATTTATAGGTTTATAGACCAAAGGCTATATATAAGACCTAATTCAATAAGCTAGAGTAGGAAACTCGTCAAATAAGTTATTTGTTAAAGATAACCTAATGTTAGTTGAGATGTTCTTAGAATATGAAGGGAACAAACACTAACCATCTCTATAAGATGAAGTAGGCGAGAGATTGGATCTTAGTTCATAAAAATATGAATAATAATAGTTGATGTGTGATCGTGGTTTTGTAAGTTCTAATTAATAACCTAGATATTCGCAAGCGTATTGGTCATTCTCATAGTACCTAAGATGTCCCATGAGGAGGGATAATTTAATCCTAAAATATAAGGCCAAAACAATTTGTAATAATTCAAAATGTAACAAAAGTAAGGCAAGAATTTAATTCAATCACGCAACTCAATTCTAAGAATCAATTACGAAAATATTAACAAAGTATCAGTTGCAACAAACACTCAAGAATCAACCTAAAGGAACTATCAATTGAGCAAAAGGGGAATTTTTACCTATCTTTAACGCTAACCTAATCGATTATGAATTATTGGATTATTGGTCTTAGATGATCATAGGGTTGATTACTCTCTCTCGAATTATAACCATTAATTCCAAATTATAAACCCTAATCAGATTATTGAAAATTAAAATTTCTCAATTAACAATCTATCCAAAACCTTAATTAGATATGAAGTTGTCTAATAAACTATCGGGAACCTTTGCGAGATCTCTCTTCACACAATTATTGATTTGATTAATTTCTTGTTCTTATTAAATCACCTAACTCTCATTAGCCCAATTTAATTATTTTTCATTCGATTCACCCTATCAGTCTATTACCAAATTATGCAATCACATAAATCAATCATAATAAATCCAATAAATATAAAACAATCATATTTTATTAAATCAAAGATAAACAAACCCGAAGGTGAGTATAGAACATCTCAACATTCATAAATCCTATCATCAAACTGCTATTCCCAATTCTATACAATAATAAAAATGGAAAATAACAAGAAATATGATCTTGGATGGAGATGGAAGGTATCGACATTGGGAAACTCCAAATCTGGGAAGTATATCGATGTCGACTTCTTCTCCACTTCTCTCTTCCTTCTTCTCTTTCTCAATCTTTCGATGAACTCTCTTTAGGGTTTCTCTTCAAAGTGGCTGATGCAAAAAGCTCCTTATCTTCTTTGTCTTATTCTTTACATAATTTTTGTGTTTTAGGCAACCCTACGATTTTTTTGGGATTCAAAAGGTCCAAAAATTCCCTTGAAACTTGATATTTTTAAGTGTCTGGGCGTCTGTCTGATGTAGGCCAGGATCGTGGCCCTGCAAACCACGGTCGTGGGCTACATTTGAGCCTTCTTTTATGAACGTGGCAAGTAGGCCATGATTGTGGGTTGTGTCCTGGGCTTTTGTCACGATGTGCGCCACGATCTTGGGCTAACTCCAGTGCTTCTATCATGATCGTGGCCTATTGTGCCATGATCATGGGTTGTTGTTTCAACCTGAGTATCTACGAAACTTCTTCGTTTTTCGATGTTTACCCTGAAACACTAACAAATACATCAAGGTATCTCAAAAACATAATAATTAAGCTCAAAGACTTGTACTAACCCTAAAAGCACTTAAACACAATTAGTTAACAAACTAACACAATTCTAACCTAAACACATACTAAACGATTAAGTTAGCAATTAAATGCACATCAAATGAAGGCCTAAAATATGATGCAATTCACACTTATCAATGTGAGAGTCAATATTATTCTATATTTACATTTTTTTCTATTTATAGATAATGCACTTAATTCAAATTTTACAATACACATCTAATTTCACAAGTCATATATATAATGAACCTAATTCAAATACGATAAAACGTATGTCAACTTATACCATAGATCGAAAATAATGTAACATAAAATAAATGTCAAATTCTTAAAAAAATTTAATATTTGTCAATCCATTTTCATAGGCTCCACCATAAAACTCAAGATATTATCTGTATTTCTTCTCAAACTAAGCTAAAACTTATTTTATCATTATAAACTCATGAAAATATATGTTGAAAGTGAAATGCAACAAAACAAAAAACTTTAAGGTCAAATCATAAAATATTTGTAAAATTTTGACCAATTATACAAAAACTTTCTACTCTCTTTGACTAGATAGACATCCAATATGTTTCTCATCACAAAATCGTGTTTTAAACTATGGATCTTCTTTAGTATGGTGTTTAAATGCCTTATCAAATTTCTTTATTACATTTAAATAATTCTGCTTGTTAATGTTTCTCTCTCATAATGTTTTTAATGTATGCCTTCTACTTGCAAAAGACCTAACATATCTCACATTAATTTAAATAAGATTAAATGATCTACATTTGTGTCTTCTTTAACAATGAGATTAATAATATGAGCATAATATACAAGTATGTAAATTCATGCTTAAGAATTGTGTCTACCTAATCCTTATAATAGCAAGATCATTTGAACTTGCATTATTAACAATAATAGTAAAATTTAATTAATATCATAATTCTTTAAAAATATTAATTGTCCTTTAAGTAGTATTATATTTGTGATTTGAAATTTGATAAAAGTTTAATATTATTTTGTTTAAATTCTAATCTCTATTTATTTAATATGTAGTGAGACATAAGTAGTTAAAATTTTAAATTAAAAACCAAAAAGGAAAACTTGTAAAGTTAAGGTCATAGCATACTCCCTAAATTTTGTCCCCATCTACTATTTTAGAAAGAAGCATATCAATTAATACCATCTTAGCCAAAGCTTCTCTAATGAAAAAAATATTGAGTGGATGGCTAGGGTCCAATATGATTATATTTTCCCTTTTGTTTCTATAGTTTAATTCTTCTACATTTTTAACTCCTCCTTATAAGACTGTAAGGACATTGACCAATATATAGTTCCATTGGTTTTGAGTACTATAAGTTGCAGCATACATCTTTTCATAATAGTTATAGATATCTTTCTCTCACTTTCTAAAGAATTGATCCTATATTTTGGATTTACTTTTAACATCCCTTCTCTTGATTAGGTTAGAAGTATAGGAAAGCAAAAAAAAAAAAAAACTAAGATAGTAATAAATTCTTATAACATTTACTACAAAATTATAAACTTAAGTATAAGGAATAGTCATTCATTTCATAAAGGTTGAAATTGCCCTTGACTAATGAGCCATCTAATTTCCATCACTTTAAATATTAGAGTAGTGTTGACATTTGATTGAATGATACCTCTAATCTTATCCAAATATTTAGAGTATATTGCATTTGGGTATAACACCTTCAATTTGAAAATATATCATTCCTTGCTTTCCATATAGTATAAATGACGACATAAAGGATAATTTGGTAATAAGAAAATCAATACCATTCAGGTGTTACCTCCTAAATGACTAATCAACTAATAGTTCTTAGCTATCCTTGTAGAACAAATGAGCGTTTAATTATTAAACATGATACTTTAAAGCCTCATAAGTACATTTGAAGAATAAATGGTCCTTATGGTAGAGTTGGCAAATAGAAGATATAGGAAAGGAACTCTTAATCTTATTATGAGATGATAGTTTAATTTTTTTAATGACAAGCCAAACTATAAAAAGATCTTAGAAGGAATAAAACAATTTTGTACCAGCTTCTTCCAATGGATTTTTAGTGCAGGGATCATAATTACTTGGCAGCATGATTTCTTATAGAATAGGACAGAAGAATGTGTAATCTAACATATAGTATCATATCTCTGTTGGTAGGAGGATTGTAACATCCCACTCTCATAGGACATATCCCCGAGCATACCGACAGTATTCAAGAATACTCTATAAGGGTGGCATGTTAGAACAGTCAGTCAATCAAACTCATTACAATTTTTTTAAAACAACACATGCATATGCCAAAAATCAATAAACAAATCGGGTCCACTTTATTCATAAACATTTTCTTTCACAAATGTTACTACACTCATTAATCGATCTCATTTACAAACATTTCTAATTTGAAAACTTATTACAAACATAATTATACAAATAACCAAGGTATAATAATTGCAGAATACACAAATTTGATATAAAAATAAGGAAATACAAATCCAAATACAAATTGATCCCAACCTCTATCTCTTACTCGAATACAGTGGCTATACTCTAATTTGTCTAATTTGAAATCTTCTCTAAGCTTGAAAAATATTTCAAAATTTAGGTTAAGTTTTGCGAACTCAATGAGTGGACCATCTTCAATGACTCACTCAATTGTATAACACATCAATACGTACAATCACATATTTTACATCATTTCATTTATCATCACATAGCATCACAAAACTCTTTTGTTCACAATTTTCACATTTCACATTCAAAGCAGTCAAATAGTTCATTTCAATCATTCAAATCATATGTATTACTTATATATGTAATGAACATAAGACTCACTTTCAGTTGTTATTGAAGTAAATCGCTTGCTAATATAAAAATCAAGTATAATATGTAGAATACACAAGAAGGGGGGTTAAATTGTGTTAAATCATCTAAGATATTAATCTTTAGAATCTTCTTGATTTTCTTTACAAATTTAGACGATTACAAAATAATTCACTTAATTTGATAAGTAATGCAATAGCAAAAATTATTATCTATTCTTCTAACAACAAGAAAATTAAAGAGATAAGGGTTAGAGAATATGACACTGCGATTTATACTGGTTCACCCTTAACCTTGGGCTACGTCCAATCTTCAGAGTTTATCTGAGATTTCACTATACTCTTCAACATTACAAGTATTATTTCTACACTTGCAGGGCCTCTTCAGATCTCTCTTACAAAGTATTCTTTATCTGCTTCCTTAGCCTCTTCAGGCTCTAAACTTTCTTTCGCTTGGAAAGATATTATTTGAGCTTCACGTTACAAATGTATTTGCTCTCTTTCTTTTGCACTTAAGTACAAAGTTTCTCTAAGTAAGTTTTGTACAATCATATTTTCTCTCTTGTATTGTTGTTGTATTTAGTTTACGACTATAACTAATATTTATAACCTAAATCTTCAACTATCTTCTTGAGAAATCCGCTTCTTGAATCTTCTAGAAACCATTATTAGTTGAGTCCTGTAACTAACTCCAACTAACTAATTGACTGACATTCTATGATTTTTTTAATTGCATCGTCAAGTATTATACTTTGTCCAGTGTTATGCTTCGTCTGGTGTTGTGCTTCATCTGGTGTTGTGTTTCATCTAGTGTTGTGCTTCGTCTAGTGTTGTACTTCGTCTGATGTCTTAGACTAAACACTTCACACTTTTGTCTGGTCTATCTAAAATGCTTTGTCTTATTCAACTTTTACTTAAATGTCATCTTGAGTTGACCTTTAGTCTTATGTATTGCCTTGAGTTGACCTTAAGTCTTATGTATTATTTTGAGTTGACAATTTGTGTCACTTACATTTATCTGCGCACTTAACAAACTCATCAAAATAATTTACACACTTCTATGATTATTATTATTTGATTATCATCAAAATTAATAGAAAAAGTGAAGTCTTCTTGATTTAATAGTTATTGTTATGACCGAGTGCCTATAACTGTCTCGTATCTATTGTGGATATTGAACTCATTAATAACTGTCCCATATCTATTGGGGATACCAAGTTCATTATACATAATGAGGAGCCTTTGGCTCTTAAATCACTTTCTGAGCTTTAAGCTCTTTTTCACTTTTTAAGCTTTAAGCTCTTTCTCGGTGGCTATTCCAGTCACAATAGCCTTTATATTGTCATGCATTCATGTAATGAAATGAATCAATCACATAAGATCAATCAGTCACTTTACACATTCCCTTTCACATATAATTGAACCTTGGTCCAACATTCAACATTTAAGTTGAGAAAACACATAGTCAGTCCAATTCACATTCAATGAACACTTCTAATATTATTCATGCATCAAATGCCTCGGACATTCAACATCCGAAATCAGTGCAATCACATTCACATAATCATTCAATATAGAATTTAAACAGAATAATCATTTAAAGTAAGACCATCTAGGTCAATGTACCCTCTAGATTAGCATTAGTATCCACAATCCGAAAACGTCTGGATGCAGAAGTTGTATCCTGCACATCAACATCATGCGATACATACATTGCACATACATTATTAATTACATAATCTTATGAATACTCAATCATATACAGATGTCTATGTGTTGTGTATAATGCATGCTCAATGACAATCCTGGGTATATTATCTAGTTTCACGTCTTATGCTCATTCTCATTTTATAATTCATATATGCCTAATTGAACTTAGGTTTACACTTCATTTGTACATGATCTTTCTAAGTTCACCATTCAATCCTTACACTTTGTATGTGTCTAGCTTATTTTTAAGCTTACACCTTAAGAACACTTGGTTACTTTAATATCATAACTCAATTTCTCGTCATTTCTTTTCTAACATTATATGCTCTAATAAACTAAAATCATATGAACCTCTTCATTCCTATTGTACTCATGTCTATGGTACTTTGATATCATCAATTCATTCTCTAAGTTATAACCCCATTATCACCTTGTACATATCACATTTTTAGTCACTTAATCCATGCATCATTCTAGATTCAATTCAAGCTCCATTCTAGCCTAAATTAAGTCCAAATAGACAGTGAATGTCTGCTGGGTGGACATCATGACCTTTGAGCGGACCTTTACGATTACTTCTAAAAATGTTAAAATTTGACCCTTTAGACAACAAAATCTCTCCTTGGGGTCTTTATAGAAGTTGTATCAAATTCCTCTTTGAAAGCATACTTAAATGATTTCAATAAAAGATCCACAGCAAAAGTTATGCCTCTTGCCCCAAAACCTATCAAATTGCATCCTTTTTTTCTAGATTTCTAACTCTTTACTTAGTACATTCACTACCTTATGCTTGGTCTATCGTTTCTAGTTTAATTACTCATCATTTCCCCATCATTCTTAACTCCATTTAAACTCAATATCATCTATAAACAAATCATAGTTCATGATTGCTTATGAACACTAAAAACAGAACATATATATATACACATTTATCATCAACTTTCTGCACATATTCATCTTCATTTTCACTTTCATTTCACTTCTAACTATCACCTTAATTCATCTCATTTCAAGAACATAACTCAATATCTTGATTAACATAACTTTCAATTTCATTAAACTTTTAATTCACAACTCATAACATCTACATAACAACTTATCATTCATGGTTTTAATACTCTCAAAATAGAACACAAACACATGTATTTATCCACTAATTTACTACACTCAGTACTCAAATTCAAGTCAATTTTTGAAACTCTTAAAGATAGAATATGTATTTGATGTCTTTGTGAAAAATGTAGCCATATATGTAGTCAACTTGAGAAGATCTCCTTCTTATACCTACTTTTGAAAAGTTACCGTTCATAACTTACTGTTACTGTTTACTTTGAAAACTTACAACTTTTTATCTTATTCTTGTATGAATCGTCTAGGTCATGACGTGACAGACGAATGGTCATTCAACATTACCATATTCAAGTTTTGTCTGAATTCCTTATATCTATCTTCACACAAGGGTTAGTGAAGATATCTGCCCATTGCTTATTCGTCTCAACAAATTGTAGACTGATGATTCCTCTCTGTACATAGCCTTATATAAACTGATGTCTAACTTCAATATGTTTTGCCCTCGAGTGTTGTATTGGATTTTTTGATAGATTGATAGCACTTGTGTTGTCACAAAAAATTGGAATTTGATCTTCTTGTATGGAGTAATCTACTAACTAATACTTAATCCATAACGTCTGTGAACAATAACTTATAGTTGACATATATTCAGCTTCTGCAGTAGATAGAGTAATTGAACTTTGTCTCTTGTTTGACCATGAAATTAGATTATAACCAAGAAAGTGACAACCTCTACTTGTACTCTTTCTATCAATTCTATCTCTGGCATAATCAGCATCACAGTAGCCAATTAACTTGAAATCTTTACCTTTCTCATACATTAAACAAAGATCAGTAGAACCTACCAAGTATCTCAATATTATTTTAACAGTAATATAATGAGATTCTCTAGGATCTGCTTGAAATCTTGCACACAAACAAACACTAAACAATATATCAAGTCTGCTTG
>JANVCQ010000009.1:8224130-8246277 GCA_025531925.1 Erythroxylum plowmanianum | reverse complement strand
TTTATGAACGATTTTAATAATTTATCAAAAGTATTGCCTACTTTGTTTATGAATTGTTATGAATTGAATATGATTTTTGAATTGTTATGAAATTGATTGATGAATTGTGGTTTACTATATGACATGTGTATGGAAAATTGCTATATGAAAGTATGTGCATTTGTGAAAGTTAATGTGTCTAGTAGGACACAATATGAAAAATCAAGTTTTCGAAATGTGCCTTCGAGCAATCCGAATTTTTCAAGTATGGTCTATGTGTTATGTGGGTTTGGTTAGGTCCTATAAGTTTTGAGTCAGTGCACTGTCTCATTTTTTTAAAGGCTTCTACCGCCTGCCCGTTAGTGGCATTGGAACTCCGATTTTGGACTCCCATAAGTTCACAGCTACACTGGACCTCTATGCGGGAAAGTGTAGTACGTTCTGTTCACGGCTGCACAGGACCGTTATGCGGGAATGTGCAGTACGTTCCATTTTTGGACCGAACCAAACCATTCTGATGTGTTATGTGTTTTTGATTTGTTTTTAATGTGATGCATTCATGTTTCAATTTTATTTATGCATTTGTGAAAATTGAGGATTTTCAACTGTGAAATATTGAAATTGTTTATGATCGATTCGAAAAGTTGAAAAGATTGAAGAATAAGCTTTTGATGAGTTTTTCTGCTGTAACAAGTTTATAAATGGAAAATGAGTTTTGAAAATGCTTTTACTTATTGTTTAATTTATAAACATGTTATCCACGAGCTGTCAAGCTCACCTCCTCTTTCATCCCCATCTCCAGGTACCGAGCAGGAGATCTGATGAAAGAAAGTCAAGACTTTTGTTCGCTTTTGTATATCTTGAAATTTGTGTAATGTGAATTTAGTTTTGGATTTGTATATGGATTGGAGAGCCATTAATGGTTTCTAAGCATTTACTTCGTGATGTAGATGATTTATGAGTTTGTATAAGGATTTAAATGATGGTTTATGCGTATGGAATTGAGATATGTGTATGATTTGTATATGGATGAATGTGTATTGGATTTTGGATAATGTGGTTGAATGTGTTTGGATTCCGAACGGGAGGTCCGATGATTATGAGTTTTACTTGGGAATTATAGAAGTGAGTTTACCATTTGCAGGTTTTTGAGATTTTGAATTGCAGTCGTTATGCTGCCCGATTTTTGTTAAATAATGTTTGAGTAAAGAATAAGAATAAGAATGAGGTTTGATAAAGATGAAATTGAGTTATAACATGATTTAGAAAAATTATATGTTTTGAGTTTTGGATTTGAGGATGAATTTTCCAATTGAGGGAAAATTGTATTGATTAGCATGTGTTGGACTGAAATGAGAAAGAAAAAAATTTATACCGCATTTCGAATTGTGTTAGTCTAAGGTTTCCAACGCGACCCTTTTATTATGTTTAAAAAGTATGGACACGGATGTCGGATAATTTGTTTCAGTTCGATTAAGCGATTTGTTTGCTCCAATTCAATTTGTATTTGAGTTTGAACTGTTTGTTTGTTTTGATTTCTGAGCCTTCGATTCCACTTTCGATTCGCTTTCGGATTCGATTTCGTTGTGATTCGATACTTTTGCTTCCAATCCTTTCGCCATCTGATTTCGATGTATGTTTTTGCTTTTCGTTTCGCTCTATGATTCGAATTTCTTTGCTTTGTTTCGATTCGTGTTCCGTTCTTTCGACTGGGATCCAGTTCCGAGATCGGGTCCCAACAACAACATATAGATTTATACCTCATATATCACATTATTCATCATGCTTTAACAAGCACCTTAACAATACAATCACTTTACTTAATCATTTTAGAAGCACCTTCTAAATGGAAAAAATGATATAATCATCTCAAAATATTTCACTCATTTATCATAATTCTTCATATCACCATCAAGTTCATAGCATTTCACAATGTTATCTCAATATAATTCAACATTCATTTGTAAACAATTTCATAAACACATGTAATGATTCAAATGCAAATGAAAATGAGACTCACTTCCATTTTTACATTATTGTGGTCGAGCTCCTATTTATTAGTTATTGGACCCATATCTGTTGTAGATATCGAGATCATTTCAGTATTGTCCTGTACCTATTGTGAATAACGGGTTCATTAAACATTAAGCCTAAGGCTCTGTGGGCACATATTTGAGCTTAAAGCTTTTTTCATGTTGGCTGCTGTGGTCACAAGTCCTTTATATGAACATGCATATTCATGTAATGAAGCGCAACATTTTAGCATAATATATCATCAATAACTTTTCAGTTAAGAAACACATTCAATTACCACAATTCATTGGATCTATATCTGGCATTCAATATATAGTTGAGAATTCATTTTCCTTATTCACATTCAAATCACAAACACTCCTAATATAGTCTCGAATATCAGACTTCTCGGACAATCAATTGTTCGAAATCATCAATGTCATAATTATATCAATATCGATTTAATATAGAGAAATCAAGTTTAATCAAAACAATATAAATTGAACATGTTTCTTATCTAGGTAACACATTTAGGTTACTCATAGTACACTCTAGTTAACTATTGCCTTGACAAACTAGCAATATTTGGATGGTGTCGCTCGATTTATGCCATTAAATAAAGCAATACATATATGTACACATCACTACTTGATCAATCAGATAAATACTCAAATTTACACATGTATATATGTCATGTTTAATGTATACTCAATTGATCATTCTGGGTATGTAACCTTATTCACAAATCTTAATCATTTATACAACATGACTTACACATCATTTAATTTGCAATTAGGTTTATGCCTTAAGTAAACTTAATCACTTTCCATTCATCATTCATAAATTCATCAATTTTTTCCTAGTATTCTACATTCACACAATTTCCTCAATTCTTATTCAATCATACCTAATTCACTCTACTCATATTCTTTCGATCTCATTTGCATTCATAAAAACATTTTATACAATTAACAAATCATATTTTACACTTATCCTTGAACATTTTCTTGATAGAAAACCTCTTACAATATACACATTTACATCTGGAATTTTAGCAAGCTAAATCTATACATTAACCAAACTTTTTACGACAATATATTTTCATACATTTACTCAATTCTCATTCATAATTACCCCATGTTCTTCAATGCTCATTCATCTATACCTTATGCGCATTTCTCATGTTCTTAAGATCATGTTTGCATTAAAATAACTCATTTATTCCTTTAACAAACCATAATTTTCTAGATTTGAATGCAACCATATCAAAAAAGTCCCTTCTTTAGGTTATGACTTCAATTAACTAGATAAACTTATCAAGAAATCATCTTGCCAAATTGTTTCACATAAGAATTAATAAAACATCAATAAAAATTATTCATTTTTTAACTTTGACTAATTCGAGCTCTAAAGTCCACAAAAATTAGGAAATAATATAAGGTTCCTACACAGAGGTCTATCACAGGAAGTATTAGGAAAACAAGCATAACTCAAGCTCTAGTCACTATTTTATCAATCCAGTTTCACTGAAGTCAAGCTAAAACATATATCTACAACTTTCATTCTTTCAATTTCTTCAAATTCTTAACCTAAAGATATGTAAAATAGATCAAAAGTGGAAGATGAAATTGAAACCAGAATTTCGACCTACGACTTTAATTTTCTAGATTAAAAAACACTTTAATAACACCTATCTTTACCATGAATCCACCTTCATTTAAACATCAAATCTCAATCTAAATTATCCATTTAACATTCTATAACCTACAATTTTTCACATGCACTACAATTTTTTCACATGCAAAAACAAAATAGAAAAGCACCCAAATTTATGTAGAAATTTCTACCACAATCAATCATTAAAATCATTCACAATTCATCCTAACTCATCATCATCAATTCTCTATTATAACATGCCATAAACACTAATCTTTTTCTTGTTTAGTTCTAATCCCAGCTCAAAAGTCACTCTAAATCAGTACTCCAAACATGCAGAATCATCACATATTCAAGTTGGAACTTGGATGGATTTCGGCTAGGTTCAATGAACAACAACAATCTGATCTTTTACTTAACTTTATGAAGGTAAAACATGTATTATTTGTGTAGCAGTTGAACATGATCATAAACAAACATAGGGAGGTGAAAGAGAAGATTGTTTTGGTGGTGTGTGAGAGGAAGAAAGAACAAGAATGAGCTTAGTTAGAGTTGCTCTTACTGAAGCTTATACCTAAGGTGTTAGGTGTCACGTTACTACAATGGTATAACCAAATTAAATTGCCATATTTCTAAAGGCATGTAAAACATGTTTTGGAGTTATGTAAATATAGTTCCCTAGAAAGCAAATGTATTTATATATAAATTAATCTTCTTTCAGTTACTTTTGTAATGAAAATATTTACTATTAACAAAACAAAAGAGTTTGGTTTTGCTTGTATGAGCATTATATAACTAGCCATAAGGTACCAAAATCCTTTTGTAAGTAATAAACATATACATCGAGATGTATGGGAAACATATATATTATTATAATCTAAATTAGTTGATTCACAGTTGAATAATCAAGTTGGTTGCTTGATTATGGTTTAGACTGTAGTGTTGCGATTTATCTCCGTGTAAGTAAAGGAGTTTACTTCATGGGAATGATGAATTTCATATCATGATAGTAGTTGACTATCGATAATGGAACTATTAAATGAATCTGGAATCACATATGTTTTTAAAGATTAAAGTAGGTTGTTTCTTTAATTTTAAAACATACACTTTAGCATTATTTTATAGCGACCCATAATCTTAATGAGTGTTGAACTCACATATGTTTCATTATAATTCTTGATATGATCATAATGGATTTTTACATAGTATCAATTTAGTGTCTGCATGTTGAAATTATTAATTGAAAGATGTATCAGGGAACATTCACTCAAATAAAGAGTTTATAGTGATATCATCACTTCTAGATGTTTTACAGAGATTGGTGATTAAACTGGCATCAGTAGTTTGATGGACTAACTACCCATCAAGTCTTAACACCAACATTAGATCTTGTGTGTTAATCACCATATGGAATTAAGCAGAAGATCTAGAAGAAAAAGCCAATCAAGGGTAAAACGATAATTTTTACTCTTTATTGTGTGGATGGCTATAATATGGTTCATGATAGAGTTAGTAATTGGACATCTTATTTGAAACATGTGTTCTCATAATATTTAGTAATTCAAAAGTTCAGCTAATTGTCTTTAGTGAAATGACAATTGGGTAATAAGTTAGGATTAATTCTAATGAGATTAAATTAATTTCGGGCTTATTGGAGATTGAATTATATAAGTCCAATTAGATCCTCCCACTTGGTTTTTAGGAAAGGTTATCAAGAAAAGTAAGAAACATAAATAGAGGTTACTAAAAATAAGAAAGAAGAAAGGATCAAATTAGATTCGAAATAATAATACCAGAACAATTTAATTAAGAGTTAATTAAATTGGTTTTAAGCCTATGATAATGATGGGCTTACTATAATTAAGTGTTAATTAGAAGCCCAAAGTAAACATTTAATATTAGGCTGGATTGTGGTTTGATTTAATTAATTAGATTAATTAAATTAAAACAAGATTTGTAAAAAAAGAGGGCAAAAACTGAAACTACAATGATGTAGCTTTCGATTTTATAGCTAAATAAATAGCTGCACATTTAGCATTCAATTGCTAAATATAAGATGGGTTTTTATCATGCTTCATCATCATTAAATGGTTTAATGATTATCATTTGATGTTGGCATGTAGAAAAACATATCAAGCTTTTAGCATTCTTTTGATTAAAGAAGGAGTAAGTGCATTTGTTGCTCTCTCCCCCCCTTCTTTCATCTTGCAATCGAAAATGAGAATATCATTTTTGTTTTTTTATCTTTTCATCTTGCCATATTAAACAAATGTGAATGTCTCATTTATGGCCCTCTCTTTCATTTTTGATTAAGAGAATGAAGTGGTGCAAAAGTTGCCTCTCCTTTTTAATTTATCGAAATTGGTAATGAGAAGAGTCTCATTTTAGTTCTTTCAACAATTAATGAAAACCTCTTCAATATTTCTTCTCCCTTCCTACCAAAGGATCTTGTTAACTAAGTTATCCAAGGATAACAAGTGGTAGATCGGATTGCTTGAGGATATAATAACGAGGAGTCAAAGCTGTAGCAAAGGCGTCGGTAAAAATTCAATCATGTTCTTATGCGGTTTATTTTCTATTACCATATCATGTACGGATTAAACAAGTTGATTTAGTTATTATGCTTTAGCTATGTCTTGATTTTGGAAAAAGTTTTTAAAATCTACCATTTAGCCAAATCAAGTATGCTTGTGTTTTCGACCTAACAATTAGTATCAGAGCCATTTTATTATGCATTATTTGGTTCCTATTTGTTGCATGGGTTGGTAATTATATTTATATATGCTATATATTTAATGTGATAGAAATATATATGGTGTATGTTTTGCTCTTTTTGTTGTCTATAGAACATAGATTTACCTTGTAAGTTTTCTTCATTTGGTTTGTAACAAGGATGGTGGCCTATCATCACCATGTTTCCTCCTTGTCTTCATTTTCTGTTTTCTTTGATTTTGTAATGTACAAATTTCTGTAATGTTGAAGATGAAGCAGCCATGGATCGAAGAAAAGATAGGTAACGGTTTTGGTTTATTCTTTAATGTAATGGTAGTTTCGATTTTATGTAAAACAAGTGCTGGAATTTTTGTTTTCACATTGACAATGTTTCGGTTTTATGAAAAACAAGTGTTGGAAATTTTGTTTTCGTATTGCCAAAGTTTTGATTTTATGAAAAATAAGTGCTGGAATTTTTGTTTTCCTATTGAGGAAATTAGGTTTTATGAAAAAAGTTTTATAAAATAAATGCCATTACACGCTTTTTACCGAATGAGTCGGGTCATGTGAGCAAAGAGTTTGAAGTGGAAGATCCAAGTCTAAGAAGTTTTTATGGGCCAAAGAGCCTATTAATTTGTTTTTATGTTCTAGGATGGACAATCAAAAGTAGTGTTATTATTCATGAGATGAATGGTTAGGTGGATGCTAATAATATGCGATATTATATGAAAGTATGCCATCGAAAATAATTGCCAACCCTAAGCTTTACCATGCATTCATTATGTATGAGATATATAATGAAACAATATAGGATGATTAATAAATAGCATCTAGATAAGATGGTATTTATTAAACTTAAAGACCAAAAAGATTGATTGGGAGAGGATATTCATGTGAGAGTCCACGGTCTCCATATGATGGCCTGTTTGCATGTGGTGAAGTGTTACTCCCCACCGGAGGACATGAATCCTAGATCTTGCATGGTTTGGGTCTTTTAAAGGATAAGTCCACTTATTGGTAGCAAATGTGACCTCCCATCCAGGCATGGTTTGTAAGTATCTTTAGTGGATGAATCAAATGGTTACACACTCAACATAGTTTATCAATAATCTGCCTGCCATAGCATATGTGACCTTCCACCAAGGCATGATTTGCAAGTACCTTTAATGGATGAATCAAATGGTTATACACTCAACATAATTTACCAATAACCTATCCACCATAGCTCTGTTGATAAATGTATAGAACAAATTATGGTGCTTCTCAAAAATTTAGGCATGAAGATGCTTGGTAGCTTTTTTAGTGAGAGGTCCGAATTTTTCTTTTAATGGATAAGATGACCCACTGTCACTTAGTCCATTATAGAAAGGAAAAATAACTGTCGTATAAAGATTTATTTTTTAAAGTTTTGTTAAATTTGTCATCATGCATACATGCTTCATGATTATATATAAAGTTCCAATATTGTTAACTGGTATGCTCATTCTTTAATAATTTATTTTTCCAGACATAACCACCACAATATGAATCCATTCACTTTACTCTTGACTAATAACAAATTGGAAAACGAAGGGAATTTTAATGAATGGAGACGTAACCTTGACATTGTTCTTCAATATGAACGAATTTCATAGGTATTAACAGAAAATGAACCTACACCTCTAGGTGGAAATTCAACTTCTAAGTAAGTCCAACAATATGAGTGATAGCAGAATGTTGATAAGACTACTAAGTGCTATAGTCTGGCTTCTGTTAGCAGAATGTTAAATTATATGCATGAAAGCTACCGGTGCAATGGTCCATCACCTATATGAGATGTTTGGTATGAAGACCAGTTCTGCAAGGGTGAAACCTATCCAAACTTTTCAAAATCTAAAAAAAATCTTAGTGAACCGGTGTGGGATTACATGCTCAAGGTAATCTTTATGGTTATAGAGGTTGAGATACTGAGGGTGGATATGGATGTGGAAATGCTAATGGTTATGATCATCAATAGCTTAAACTCTTCTTTTCAGTAGTTTAAGTTGGACTATGAGCTCAACACCAAGGATTACACCAAAGGAAAGTGTTTCTATTATGGTGAGAAGGGCCACTAGAAAAGAAATTGTGCAATCTACCTTGAGTCCCTTAAAAGCAAATAATGTATGGGTTTCCTAAGTTTGTTAGGAACTAGTAATGTGGCAGATTCATCTGATTCTTAGATATTAGATTCAGGAGCCACTGGCCATGTTTGCAATACTTTGCGAGGGTTCCAGTAAAGGAAAAGACTACCTAAAGGCTAATTTCAAGTCAAGATAGCAGATGGACCCTACGTTTCGGTAGATTCAGTGGGAGTAGTTATTTTAGACTTTCCTAGTAGTCATAAGTTATATTTAGAGGATTATATTACATCCCAATGATTGTAAGGAACATGATTTCTGTTTTTTGTTTAATAAAATCTGGTTATTCCTTATATTTTGAAAATGTTGTTTCAATATATGAGAATAAGAATTTTATTTGTAATGTGATAATTAAGAAGGGATTGTTCTTTATAGAACTTATGACTAGCTCACTAAACACCACAATATTAATAAAATTAAGACAATCCAATGACTCTAGCGTTAATTCAAAATATCTATGGCACTTAAGAATAGGTCATATCAATTAGAACAGACTTGACATGCTAGTAAAGGATGGGATCCTTATAGGCTTAGATAATGATCCATTACCCACCTTTGAATCTTGTATTGAATGAAAAATGATCAAGGCCTCATTTCCTTCCAAAGGAAACAAATCTAAATCCATGTTGGACCTGGTACACACTGATGTGTGTGGGCCCATAAATGTACAACCTAGAGGATGTTATGAATACTTCATAACCTTTATAGATGATTACTCTAGACATGGATGTCTGTATTTGATGCATAAAAAGAGTGAGTCCTTTGAAAAGTTCAAAGAATTCAAAGCTGAAGCTGAGAAGAAGCTAGACAAGCCATTAAAACAACTTCGATCAAATCGAGGTAGTGAGTACTTATCTGGAGAGTTACAACAATTTCTAACTAACAATGTAATTGTTTCTAACTTGTCAACTCCTCAAACACCTTAATAGAATGGTGTAATAGAGAGGAGGAATAGGAATCTATTGGAAATTCTTCATAAGAAGATCAATTAGTGAGATTTTTGGCCGATATAATAAAACAACCTATTTACTTATGCCATAATATGAGAGAAAATTTCATAATATGAGATATAAAAGTTAGGAATTGCCTTATGTAAGAGAGTTGATCACCAAAAGTATTGAGTAGTGGCGTAGCATCAGATCCCAAATATAGTAAGTCTTTTCTTTCTTATGAAGAATTTCCAATAGAGTCCTATTCCTCCTCTTTACTACACCATTCTATTGAGGTGTTTGAGGAGCTGACAAGTTAGAACAATTCCATTGTCGGTTAGAAATTGTTGGAACTCTCTAGATAAGTACTCACCACCTCGATCCGATCGAAGTTGTTTTAATGACTTGCCTAGTTGCTTCTTAGCTTCAGCTTTGAATTCATTGAACTTTTCAAAAGACTCACTCTTGTTATGCATCAAATACAAACAACCATGTTTTTCATAACCTCCTCTAGCTTGTACGTTCATGGGCCCCCACATATCAGTATGTACTAAGTCCAATGTGAATTTATATTTGTTTTCTTCAGAAGGAAATAAGGCCTTGGTCATTTTTCCTTCAATATAAGATTCATAGGTGGGTAATGGATCATTATCCAAGCTTGTAAGGATCTTATCCTTTACTAACCTATCAAGTCTTTTCTGATTGATATGACCCATTCTTAAGTGCCATAGATATTTTAAATTAATGCTAGAATCATTGGATTGTCTTGCTTTTATTAATTCTGTGTTGTTTAGTGAGCCTGTCATAGGTTCTATAAACAACAATCCCTGTTTAATTATCGCATTACAAATAAAATCCTTATTCTCATATATTGAATCAACATTTTCAAAATATAAGGAATAACCAAGTTTTATTAGACAAAAAATAGAAATCATGTTCCTTACAATCATTGTGATGTAATATACATCCCCCAAATATAGCCTATGAACACTAGGAAATTCTAAGATAATTACTCCCACTGATTCTGCTGAAACATAGGATTTATCTACTATCTTGACTTGAAACTAGCCTTTATGTAATCTTTTCCTTTGTTGGAACTCCTGAAAAGAATTGCAAATGTAGTTAGTGGCTCCTAAATCTAATATCCAAGAATCATATGAATCCGACACATTTCTAGTTCCTAACAAACTTAGGGAACCTATACCTTGTTTGCTTTTGAGGGACTCAAGGTAGGCTACATAGTTTCTTTTCTAATGACCTTGCTCACCATATTGGAAACACTTTCCTTTGGTGTCCACTTTGGCCTTCTTTTTCATGAGTTAGCCTTCTTTTTATTGGACCCTTCTTCTTTTGCTTGCCTTTACCCTTGGGCTTAGAAGAAGATGCTACATTAGCCTTATGCCCAATAGCATTGATATTTAATATCTCCTTCATGCTCTGAAGAGTATTCATCAACCCCCTCGAGGTGTAATCCTTGCTATTGAGCTCTTAGTCCAACTTAAACTGTTGAAAAATGAGTTTAAGCTATTGATGATCATAATCATCTGTATGTCTGCATCCATATCTACCCCAAGCATCTCAGCCTCAGTAACAACAAAGATTACCTTAAGCATGTAATCTGTACTGATTCATTAGGTTTTTGTCTGAAATTATGAAATCTTTGGACATCTTTCACTTTTGCAAACTTGGTCCTCACACAAAACATCTCATTTAGGTGATGAACCATTGCACCAGCAGTTTTTCATGCAAGAAATTTGCTTTTGCAAAATTTTGCTGACAGAAGTTAGGGATATAGCACTTAATAGTCTTATCAACATTTTGCCATCGCTCATGTTGTTGGACTTGATCAAGAGTTCAATTTCCATGCAGAGGTGCAGGTTCATTTTCTGTTAATACCTATGAAATTCATTCATATTGAAGAACAATGTCAATGTTACGTCTCCATTCATTAAAATTCTCTCCATTTTCAAATTTGTTATTAGTTAAGAGCAATGTGAGTGGATTCATATTATGGTTGATTATGTCTAAAAATATAAATTATTAAATCATGAGCATACTAGTCAATAATTTTGGAACTTTGTATAAAATCATGATGCATGTATGCATGATGATAGATTTAACAAAACTTAAAGTATTTAAAACTTTATACGATGGTTATTTTTCTTATCTATAACGGATTAAGTGATGGTGGGCCATCTTATCCACTAAAAGAAAAATTGGGACCCTCCTAGTCAAAAATTACCAAGCATCTTCATGCCTAACTTTTTGAGAAGCACCATAATTTGGTCCATACATTTATCAATAGAGCTATGGCAGGCAAATTATTGATAAACTATGTTGAGTGTGTAATCATTTGATTCATCCACTAAAGATACTTGCAAATCATGCCTCGGTGGGAGGTCACATTTGCTACCAATAAGAGGACTTATCCTTTAGGAGACCCAAACCATGCAAGATCTAGGATTCATGTCCTCCGTTGGGAAGTAACACTTCACTACATGTAAATGGGCCATCACATGGAGACCGTGGACTCTCACATGAGCATCCTCTCCCACTTAATCTTTTTGGGCTTTATGTTTTAATAAATACCATCTTGTCTAGATGTAATTTATTATCTATCCTATATTGTTTCATTATATATCTCATATATAATGAATGCATGGCAAAGCCTAGGGTTGGCAATTTTCTAAATGGCATACAATCACATAATATCTCTTATTATTTGCATCCATTTATCCATTTATCTCATGAACTAATAGGCCACTTTTGATTATCCATCCTAGAACATAAATAAAATTACAAAGCTTTTAGGCCCAAAAAGTTCTTTTGGGACTTGGATCTTTTGCTTCAAACCCTTCATCCATAAGACCCCACCCAATTAGTAAAAAGTGTGTAATGACATTTTCAAAAATCCGAAATTGGTCACTTTGAAAACAAAAATTCCAGCATTTGTTTTTCATCAAAACTGAAACTTTGGCAGTATGAAAATAAAAATTCTAGCACTTGTTTTTTATGGACCCTATTTTTGGAGCCCAACATATGTAGTCGTAAACCGTGAGTGTATTGTTTTGTAGGATTATTTCAATGAACCCTCATTAGCCTTCATCCCACAAGGGTGGTGTGTCCACACTAGTCAATCACCAAAGTCACAATTTGACTTCTTCAAAACAATTATAGCTCTAGGTCTCTAGTTTATTTTTAAGTAAGAACCATCTCAATCGGAGCTCTATAGATGAAGATATGCTTAAGAAGCCAAAGTATGTTCATACCCCAGTCATGCTTTCTCAACCGTGCCCTCACTATCTTTCCATCAATATTTTTTAGAACAAAACCAAAAGCTACCAATTTTTATGGAGAGATAGAAAAATGTGTTAGGAATATATTGGTTCAAGAATCACTTCATATGGAGGTCTGAAGATGAAGTTATGTCCAAAAGAATCAAACATGATATTGTCCTCAATCATACTGAACCTGTTTTGGGACAATTGGCATAACGTTCACTAGAGATATTACATTAAGGTCATTATAGAATTGTTTCAAAGAGGAGATCTAGATCTACAACTTTCATGAAGTCCCCAAAGAGAGATTGTGCCATTTAAAGGGTCAAAAACGCAAATGTCTAAAAGTGTATAGTGTACCTCCGTTAAATGGACACATACGTCCGCCTAACAGACATACACGAGGATGGGGGCCTTTCCAGACCTTAGAAGGTCAGTTTAATGGACCTAAAGTTTGTCTAATGGACATAGGTGATACAAAACTCCCTACGAAGCCTCACCAATGGTTCCTACATCCTTTCTAACATCACTTTCACTCCTACCCTATCCAAATTCACCTCTTCTAGTGCAATATTACTTCATATCAATTCAAACATCAACTTTGTTTCATTAAATCTTCTAATCTCTACTCATTTGATTCATCAATACCACAAATTCTCATAATTTACTATAGCTGTCCTATATATACATCCCATGCAGCATCACCACCTATAATGATCATATCTCTAAACTTCGATATCCAAAAAGTTCATACTTTATATTGTTGGAAAGCTAAGAGGATAAGCTACAACTTTCAAATAGCAACTTTGTCTAATTCAACCTAGATTAATCTAGTTTTGCCCCTGAAGTCAGAACACAATTCCTATCTTTCTTTTCCATAATACATCTCACTTATATGTAACGACAATTCGTATTCAAAATTTATCATCTCAATTTGATAACTTCCTCAAGTGTACCTAATTCCAACTTAACCTCATCTTTAATTATATTTCAACCCCACCTCATCCATACATAAATTCATATTTCATTACCATCATAACATAAGAGTTTTACAAAACTTTAATGGCATTTCAAGCCACATTACATCATCAATATCAAAATCCAAAATACAAAAGATACAAAACCCAATAATTCTTAAAATGGGTCTAAAGCCTTGTTTTTACAAGATCTAACTTAATATATAAAAACATTGCAAAAATAGAATGATGCCTTGACTCTTGGTTACTCGATCTCATTCTCTTCACCTAAAGATAGGACAGAAAGGGGGGTGAGAGCTCGTGAGTAGCAAGTTTATAACGAATAACAAGCAAAACCATTTAAAATGTTCATTGTCATAGAAAATTCTCATTGAATCATAAAACACATGATTGTTAAATTTTCAACAAATTCACAAATAAAACAAATCATGCATGCATCAATCTTGTCAACATATCATGAGTATATAAGCAAATCAAAATGGCTTGGGTGGATTCAAAAACAGAACATACTACACATCCCCACATAATGGTCCTATGTAGCAGTGAACTTAGGGGAGTCCATGAAAGAACTCTATGTTACTAGTGGGCAGGTGGGAGAAGCCTTTTTGCCAAAGTGCAATTGACAGAGGACCACATCAAACTCACATAATCATGCATTTTACATCTTGTAAACATATTGCCCAAATGGAACATTTTGAAAACATGTTTTTGCATGAACATGAAGTATTTCATATGCATTTCTACTATCATTTCATAATTCATCAATCAAATTCAAATACCAAGCATATATAATTTCTTAAATCATTCAAAAACGACAAATGCCACAATTATAAAGCAATGAGAAATCATTTTATTCTCTTGGCTAAAAAGAAAACATAATGGCTCATTATCCAATTATAAACATGAAAACCACCTTCTACTAAAAAATATCCCTCCCCTTTCTCCTCTTGCCTCTCTTGACTTCCTTCATCAAAGGCAAAATTTCCATTCAATAGGAATATCAATTGAGAACCTAAAGAAACATATTCATAAAATTGAGCCTAGAAAGCTTAAACCCATACATTTCTTAAGCTTTATGAACCAAAATCCTTTTAAAAATCCAAAAGATTCAAAATGAACTTACCTTGATTCTTCACCAAATGAAGAGTTTCTTCGCTCTAATGAAAGCTCTTCTCTTCCTCTACCTTTTTCTCTTCTTGAATAACCTCAAGATCTCTCTTAAAGGCTAAGAAAAATCGAAACCTAGCTTATTTTCTCTTCTTTTCTCTCTTCTCCACCGAAACTCTCTTCTCCTCTGTTCTATTTTTGTTCTTCTCTCTCAATTAATGTTTTCCCTTCTTAAAAATGCAAGACACTCTTTTCTTCTCCCTTTTATGCCCTTAATGAGTCTAAATTGTCCATTTTGCCCTTCCTTGTAAGCTTATGGTCTTATAGCCTTAAGTTATCTTCCAAAAATGCCCTCATACATATATACTCTTACTACTTTAATTCAACTAAACCATATAATAAAATCCCACTAACATTGACATAATAAATAACTCTAAAAATTTAATCTACCAAAACCTCAAAAATTATTTAAATCATGCTTAATTCAACAAGACAAAAATTCAGGGGCCAACAGTTTTTGGTAAATCCGACAGTCAAAAAATTCCAGCACTTGTGTTTCATAAAACCAAAACTTTGTTAAAACAAAATTTTCAACACTTTGGTTTTCACAAAATCAAAACTTTGTTAAAACAAAATTCTAGCACTTTGATTTTCATAAAATTGAAAATTTGCCAATACACTAAAGGACACATCGAAACCATTACCTATTCTTCTCTTCGATCCATGGTTGCTCCATCTTCAACATTACAATAATTTGTATATTACAAAATCGAAGAAAATAGAAAAATAAAGCCAAGGAGGAAACATGATGATGATAGGCCACCGTCCTTGTTATAAACCAAACGAAGAAAGCTTACAAGGTAAAACTATATTCTATGGACAACCAAAAGAGCAAAACATACACCATATATATTTCTATCACTAAAAATATGCAGCATACAAAATTTAATTTCCAACCTATGCATCACATATAGGAATTGAAATCATGCATAATAAAATGGCTCTGATAACACTTGTTGGATCAAAAACAAAAGCATGCAAGATTTGGCTAAAATGATAGATTTCAAAACTTTTTCCATAATCAAAACTTAGCGGAAACAACATAACCAAATCAACATGTTCTAGCTATACATGATACGGTATAAGGAAAATAATTAACATAAGAACAAGATGGAAATTGTACTAACTCGTTGCTACAACTTTGACTTCTTGCTTTTATATCCTCTCCTTGTTATTGTATCATCGTCCAATTCGATCTACCGCTTGTTCTCCTTAGAGAACTTGGTTACCAAGATCCTTTGGTAGGAAAGGAGAGGAAATCTTGAAGAGATTTTCCTTAGTTGAAAGAAGCCAAAAATGAGACCTTTCTCATTCAAGTTTCAGTTAAGCTATGCAAGAGAGGAGAGACTGACTCAAAAATGCAACAACAACTCCTCTCATTCTCTCAATTCTGGTTATAGATGAATGAAAGAAGTGAAGTGCATCCAATGCATCACTTCATTCTTTAATCAAACATAAAGAAGCCAATATTTGAGACTCTCTCATTTGTTTAAGATGGCTATATGAAAAGACCAATAACCTAAATGAGACCCTCTCATTTTCGGTTATGAGATGAAAGAAGGGAGAGAGTACATCAAATGCACCTCCTCCTTCTTTAATCAAATGAATGCTAAAAGGTTACATTATATGTCATCATTAAAAGACAATCATTTAACCATTTAATGATAAGATCATTACTCCATTTAATGATGATGAAGCATGATAAAAACCATCTTAAATTTATCAATTCAATGCTAAATGTGTAGCTGCACATTTAGCTATAAAAAACTGAAATATGCCTCCCTTTTTTAATAACTTTGCTTAAATTTAATTAATCTAATTAATCAAATCAAACCAAAAGTCTAGCCCAATATTAAATGTTCATTTGTGCTTCTAATTAATAATTAATTAATGCAGGCCCAACATTCAATCATAAGCTTAAAAACCTTTATTATATTTCTTACTTTGCTTGATAACGTTCCTAGAAGCCAAATAAGGAATCTAATTGGACTTATATAATTCAAGTTCTAATAAGCCCAGAATTAACTTATTCTCATTAGATTTAATTCCAACTTATTAACCAGATCTCAATCTACTAAAGACAATTAGTTGAACTCTTGAATTACTAAATATTTTGAGAACACAAGTTTTAAATAAGATATCTAATTGCAAACATTATTATGAACCATATTATAGCCATCCACACAGGTAAAATTACCGTTTTGCCCTTATGTTGATTTTTCCTTCTAGATCTCCCGTTTTACTCTATATGGTGATTAACATACAAGATCTCATCTTGGTGTTAAGACTTGATGGACAACTAGTGCATTAAATTATTGGTGCCAGTTTAATCTCCAATCTCCGTAAAACATCTAGAAGTGATGATATCACTATAAACTCTTTATTTAAATGAATGTTCCTTGATACATGTTTCAATTAATAATTCCAACATGTAGACACTGGATTGATACTCTTTAAAAATCCATTCCAATCATATCAAGAATTATAATGAAACACATATGAGTTCACCACTCATCAAGATTGTGGATTGCAATAAAAGAATGGTAAGGTGTATGTTTAAAATTAAAGTAACAACCTACTTTATTCTTTAAAAACATACTTGATTCCAGATTCATTTAATAGTGTCATTATTGATAGTCAACTACTATTATGATTTGAAACTCATCATTCCCTTGAAGTAAACTCTTTTACTTACATAGAGATAAATTGCAACACTACAGTCTAAACTATAATCAAGCGACCAACTTGATCATGCAACTATGAATTAACTAATTTAGATTCTAATAATATACTTGTTTCCTATACATCTCCATGTATATGTATATTACTTAAAAAAGAATTTTAGTACCTTATGACTAGATATATAATGCTCATACAAAAAAAACCAAACTCTTTTGTTTTATTAATAATAAATTTTTTCATTACAAAAGGAACTAGAAGAAGATTAAGTTATATGTAAATACACTTGCTTTTTAGGTCACTATATTTACATAATTCCAATATGCTATGCTTTGCACTAAACCGGATATCTGTTACACAGTGGGATTGGTAAGTAGATTCCAGTCCAACCTAGGAATGGAGCATTAGACTGCGGAAAAGTGCATATTGAAGTATCTTCATAGGAAAAAGAACTTAATGCTTGTTTACTCTAGAAGTAACCTTATTTTGACAGGATATACAGATTTTGATTTCCAATCAGATGTTGATTCAAGAAAATCAACTTCTAATTCTATATTTATTTTAAGAGGTGGAGCCATAGTTTGGAGGAGTGTCAAGCAATCTTGTGTTGCTAATTCAACTATGTAGGCTGAGTATGTTACTACTTGTGAAGCAGCAAAGGAATCAGTTTGGCTCCGCAAGTTCCTAAATGATTTGGATGTAGTTTTTATTACACCTTATTATGATAATAATGGGCAGTGGCTAATTCTAAAGAACCTCAAAACTATAAAGCTATCAAACATATTGAGAAAAAGTATCTTATAAGGGAGATAATACAACTTGGTAAGGTGAATATGGTAAAGATTCCCACAGAGCAAAACCTTGTTGATCCATTTACGAAGACGCTATCTCAAAAGAGTTTTGAGGGTCATCTAGAAGGGATGGGAATAAAGGATATGTCAAATTTGTTTTAGGTCAAGGGGAGATTGTTGGAGTAATGTAAATATTGTGCCTTAGAAAGCAAGTGTATTTACTTATAACTTAATCTTCTTCCAGTTACTTTTGTAATGAAAATATTTATTATTAATAAAACAAAAGAGTTTGATTTTGTTTGTATGAGCATTATATAACTAGTCATAAGGTACCAAGATTCTGTTGTAAGTAATATTCATATGCATGGAGATGTATTGGAAACATGTATATTATTAGAATCTAAATTAGTTGATTCACAGTTGAATAACTAAGTTGGTCGTTTGATTATGGTTTAGACTATAGTGTTGCAATTTATCTCCATGTAAGTAAAGGAGTTTAATTCAAGGAAATGATGAGTTTTATATCATGATAATAGTTGACTATCAATAATGGCACTATTAAATGAATCTGGAATTATGTATGTTTTAAAAGATTAAGGTAGGCCGTTTTTTAATCTTAAAACATACACTTTAGCATTCTTTTAATGCAAACCAAAATCTTGGTGAGTGGTGAACTTATATGTGTCTCATTATAATTCTTGATATGATCGAAATGGATGTTTACAGAGTATAAATCTAGTGTCCACATATTGAAATTATTAATTGAAGCATGTATCAGGGAATATTCACTCAAATAAAGGGTTTATAGTGATATCATCACATCAAGATGTTTTTCTAGAGATTGTGATTAAACTAGTGCTAGTAGTTTGATAGAGTAGCTACCTATAAAGTCTTAACACGAAGACGAGATCTTGTGTGTTAATCATCATATAGAGTAAAGCAGGAGATCTAGAAGGAAAAACCAATTAAGGGCAAAACAGTAATTTTACCCTTTATTGTGTGGATGACTATAATATGGTTCATAATATAGTTTACAATTGAACATCTTATTTGAAACATGTGTTCTCATAATATTTAGTAATTCAAGAGTTCAGCTAATTGTCTTTAGTAGAATGACATTTGGTTAATAAACAGAAATTAATTCTAATGAGATTAAGTTAATTCGGGCTTATTGGAGCTTGAATTATATAAGTCCAATTAGATTTCCCGCTTAGTTTGTAGGAAATGTTATCAAGCAATGTAAGAAAAATAAATAGAGGTTACCGAAAATAAGAAAGAAGAAAGGATCGAATTAGATTTGGATTAATAATATTAGAACAATTTAATTAATAGTTAATTATATTGGGCTTGAAGCCTATGGTTAAATGATGGGCTTAGTCTAATTATATGTTAATTAGAAGCCAGAGTAAACATTTAATATTGGGCTAGATTTTGGTTTGATTTAAATAATTAGATTAATTAAATTAAAACAAGATTTGTAAAAAAAGGGGCAAAAAATAAAACTATAATGATGTAGTTTTCAGTTTTATAGCTAAATTGATAACTGCATATTTAGCATAGAATTCCTAAATATAAGATGGGTTTTTATCATGCTTCATCATCATTAAATGGTTTAATGGTCTTATCATTAAATGGCTTAATGGTTGTCATTTAATGTTGGCATGTAGAAAGACATATCAACCTTTTATAATTCTTTTGATTAAAGAAGGAGTAAGTGCATTTGTTGCTCTCTCTCCCTTCTTTCATCTTGCAACCGAAAATGAGAATATCATTTTTGTTTTTTGTCTTTTCATCTGGCCATATTAAAGAAATGTGAATGTCTTATTTATGGCTCTCTCTTTCATTTTTTTTAAGAGAATGGAGTGGTGCAAAAGTCACCTCTCCTTCTTCCTTTGCCGAAATTGGTAATAAGAAGAGTCTCATTTTAGTTCTTTCAACAACTAAGGAAAACCTTTTCAATATTTCTTCTCCTTTTCCACTAAAGGATCTTGTTAATCAAGTTGTCCAAGGAGAACAAGTGGTAGATTGGACTGGTTAAGGATACATTAGTGAGAAGAGGATACAATAGCGAGGAGTCAAAGTTGTACCAAAGGAGTCGGTAAAAATTCGATATTGTTCTTATGCTATTTATTTTCTAATACCATATCATGTATGGGTTAAACATGTTGATTTGGCTATTATGTTTCTGTTGTGTTTTTATTTCAAAAAAAGTTTTTAAAATCGACCATTTAGCCAAATCTAGTATGGTTTTGTTTTTGATCTAACAAATTTATCAAGTAAATATGTTGCCATATGTCTCCAATAACACTAAGTCATATGTTATGTAATCACAGTTGCCAATTGTCATGATCTTACTAATCCATTTGTCACACAATGATCAATGCCAAATGTCACTCAATTATAGGCTTAATCATCCTAATTTCCATGTATCAATTTTTTCTTACCACTTGGCATTATTCCTAGACCAAATGTACATTTAATTACTCAATTTTCCAATTATATTCATTGATTCCAAATTTACTACTTGTGATTAATCAAACCAAAATTCAATGTATAAATGTTTCACAATTCACATAACGAATGTTTTAATCTTTTCATACCCCATAATGAATCAATTGAGTGCATATGCATTCCTTGCAATGTGTACACAATCATAATTCATAATTCATAATTCTTGTATGTATGCTAATGAGATGCATATGAATGAATTGAAATTCATGAATTCCCAATGATAACTAAAGCTCTAACCCTTAATATGGAGAACAAATTCTTACAATTCTCCTCCCCTTATGAAATTTTATCGTCGAAATTGTTACTTGTTTTATTAAATAATTGGGGGTACTGATTCTTTATATTCTTTTTAGTTTCCCAAGTGGTTTCTTCTCTAGAATGATTCTTCCTAAGAACTTTAACCAATGGGATCACTCGATTTCTTAATTGCTCAGTTTGATAACCAACTATCTTTACTGGTTCTTCAACATAACTCAAGTTAGTTACAACTTAAACTTCCTGAGTAGGTAGTATATGGGTCAGATCCGAATGATGCTTTCGAAGCATACTTACATGGAACACATTGTGAATTTGAGTCATTTCAGCTGGTAATGCTAGTATATAAGCCAATGGTCCTACTCTCTCAGTAATCTCATATGGAGCAATGTATTTAGAGCTTAACTTACACTTTTAACCAAATATGAGCACTCCTCACCAAGGTGATACTCTTAGAAACACTTTATCACCCACTTGGTATTCCATATCCCTTCGATGTTGATCGGCATAACTCTTTTGTCTATCTTGAGTCTCCTTAATTTCGCTTCAAATCAATTTCACTTTATCCATAGTATCCTTAATCAATTATGGATGTTCAACGATCCTTAAACCCTTTTCATCCTAATATAATATTGATCGACATTTCCTCCCATATAAAGCTTCATAGGGTGCCATACCAAAACTACTGTGATAGTACATGCAAATTCGATAAGTGCTCTGAGCATATACTTAATAGTTCTAATAGTCCTCTCACTCTGTCCTTTTATCTAAGGATGAAATGATGTTTTGAAATTCAGCTTTGTACCTAAAGCTACCTATAAACAACCCCAGAATCTGGAAGTGAATCTGAGATCCTGATCAGACACAATAGATACTGGGACACCATGCAATATTACAATCTCATTCACATACCTCCAAGGCAATTGATCTGATTGAGCCCAAGTTTATTATATAAATTGGCAAAACTTTCATGGCTTTTACTATACTTTTTGACTCCTAATTCTTGATTTTGTGCTTAAATTAACCCTTGAGTGTGTACTT
>JANVCQ010000009.1:8207461-8224030 GCA_025531925.1 Erythroxylum plowmanianum | reverse complement strand
TGTGTGTAAAACTGAATGTTTATGTGATTGTGCAATTAATAATGTGTGTGCAAAATGTGTTTTGCATATTGATGATACAAGATAGAATGTCCACAGCCAGACGTTTCCAGATCATGGAAGCAAATGCTAATCTGGAGTATACTGTGAGTAGACCTAGATGGTCTTATCTCATTATTTGTTTAGTTTGAATTTTTGAATTAATTGACTAATGAATGATTGTATGAATGTGATTAACTGTATTGGTTTCCGAATAGAAGGTCCGATGATTGTGATGTTTGATTGGGATATTGAAGTGCTAATTATATGTGAATGAGATGAGATAAGTTTGCATACTTTGATTGTTAGATGTCGGACCACAGTCCGATGATTAATGTGTTCTGAATGAGCATTTGCATATGAATGAAAGTGTTTTCTCAGCTTAATGTTGAATGCCAGACTAAGGTTCGATGATATGGGAATGTGATTAAATGAGATCATGTGAATGTGATTGATGCTTTTCATTTCATGAATGCATGAAACATAATGACAATTGTGACCAGAGTAGCCACCGATTAGAGTTTAAAGCTCAACGAGTGAAAAAGAGTCTTGAGCTCAAAAGTGATTCATAGCCTCAGGCTCAACGTTTAATGAGCCCTATATGGGACAGTTATCAATGAGCCCTATATGGAACAGTTTAGGCACTCGGTCACAACACAATAATAAATGAAAGTGGGTCTCATGTGCACTGCATATGCATAATACGAATGATTTAAGTGTACTGAGTGTGTGTGATATGAAATGATATGAATGTGAATTATGTGTTATATGACTGGGTGAGCCATCGATGATGATCAGTCATTGAGTTCGCAAAACTCACCCAAAATTTGCAAATATTTTTCAGGATTAGAATAATACCCCGTTAAACAAACGGGAGTATCCCTGCAGCACACAAGTAAAGGATAGAGGTCGGGATCAGTTTGCATCTGCACTTGTATTTCCTTATTTTCGTCCTGAATTGTATTTTTCGCAAATTATTGTATTTTGTATATTTGAATACATTTATTATGTATAACTTTCCAATTGGAAAGGTGTTGCAAAAGAGATTGATCAAAGTGTAATATGTTTTGTTTCTGGAATGGGCCCTAGCGATTGATGAAATTCTGATGATTTGAAAAAAGTTTGCGAATAAAATATGGCCCATTTTATAATTGATTTCCACATATGTGTGCATTGCTTTGTTTTAAAAAAATAATTTGTATTGAGTTTTGACTATTCAAGTGCTCTAGCATGCCACCCTCGCGGGACACAGACTCGGATATCACTCAGGATGTCGAGCACGTGTCTCGTGGGAGTGGGGTGCTACATAATCCTAGTTCTTGTTTAATTAAAATAAGGTCTTTAACTAATCCTAGCTATCCAACAACCTAGAACAAGTTATCTAGATTTAATAGGATAGTTGAAATACAAGCTATGAAATCAGATTATTTTAAGCAACAACCACACAATCTTGAGTCATTTAACCTATGTTATGTTATCCCTAATGATTCAACACCATTAGTTTACTATGAATGAATTGAAAACACAACTATTATGTATTATATTAAAGATTCTAGCAAAGGGTTTATATAAAAACAATCCAACGAAAGCATTCAAATCATTCTTACATAAATACCTAAATCAATATGCAAAGAATAACATAAACAATCTCTATAGAGAGAAGATTAACAATACATAATGAAGAGATGTTTGGATGTGATCTTCAACTTTGATTTCACCTACGAACTAGAAAGAAGAAGACTAGCCCTTTATAGATCTACCAGTAATGAGTTTTCTAAAAATGATTCACCCACTTCTTTGTCTACTCACATGTCTATTTATATGAAAAACTAGATTTTCATAACATGCATCCAATCGTGCATCAAAATAACACTACTTTTATACTTTTACATGGCTAAGTAACTAGATACACAGCTGTGTATCTTACAATACATGCTTAAATCTTCATTTTCTTGAACTTTCTTGTCCAGTATTCACTCTAATCCATCTACTTCTTATCTCAAAAAGGCAAATTAGTTTGAACATCAAGAGGATTGCTTAAGGAATGTGCTTTTAACTTATTTGAGCTCTTGTGCTTCCATCTTGTACCTAAAACCAAATGTGAACCAAAGTGAGTATCTTGAGCATTTCATAATACCAATCTCTAAGTATTAAAGTGTGAATATATAAACAATTAAGCAAACACCAAGAACTTTGGTATAATTGTTTCCCAATAGATTTAGATAGTGAAGAAAAGTGTAGGGTTTAAGTGGGATGAAAATCAAAAGAGAGCCTTTAGTTTATTTAAGGAGAAATTAAGTAAGGATTTTATATTAACTTTACCAACACCTTTTATATTGAATGTAGTGCTTTAAGTGTTGGAATTAGGGTGGTGCTAATGTAAAATAGAAGACCAATAACCTATTTTAGTGAGAAGTTTGGTGGGCTAACCTTAAATTACCCAACTAATGGTAAGGAGATGCATGCATAGGTGAAAGCCTTAGAGACTTGGTAAAATTACCTATGACCTAAAGAGTTTATGATACAAATTAACTATGAGTTGTTAATTTTATCTATAGTAAAAGTAAGTAGACTAAGAGACATGCTAAATGGGTGGAGTTTTATAAATACATTTCCTTATATGATAAAATATAACAAGTAAGAAGAATGTATTATTTAATGCATTATCTAAGAGGCATATTTTGTTAAGTGTTGTAATACTAAATTGATGAGTTTTGAGAATATTAGGAACTTATGTATTGATGATCCTATATCTGGTAATGTGTCTAAAGAATATGAGACCTTAAATTTTTGGAAAGTTCTAAATGGATGAAATGTACTTATTTAGAGAAAATCAATTTTATGTATCTTATAGTTCTTTAAGGAAGTTGCCAATGATAGAGTCATATAGTGGAGGCTTAATAGGACACTTTGGAGTTAAGAAGATTTTAGAGGTATTAAGTGAGCATTTATTTTAGCCACATATAAGGAGAGATATAGAGAGGTTGTGTCAGAGTTATACAACTTATTGGAAAGCCAAATCAAGAGTATAATCCAATAAGTTATATACATATTTTCCTATCCCTAGTGAATCATAGCAAAAATTTTCATAAACTTTTTCTGGGGTTACCTAGGTCTAGGAATGGTATGGGTTTTCTAATTTTTTTAGGGATATGTTTCGTAAGATGTCATATTTTATTCTATGGCATAAAACCAATAATGCATCCTACATTATTGAGTTGTTTTTAAGGTGATTATTGGATTATATAGAGTTCCTAGAAATATAGTATTACATAAAGATGTTAATTTTTTAAGCTACTTTTGGAAGAGTTTGTAAGGGAAATAAGGGACTAAGTTGTTAGTTTTACAACTTTTCATCCACAAACTAATGATTAAACTGAGGTGATTAATAAGACTTTAACAGCATTGTTACATGCTATTATGGGATGGAATCTTAGGACTTATGAATAATCATTGCCTTTTATTGAATTTGTTTATAATAAGATTGCTCATTGTGCTATAAATTTTTACCATTTTAGATTGCTTATGTATTTAATCTATTATTTCTATTAGATATTGTTCCTAATCCTCTAGGTGAAAGGAGTAACTTTGATGGTAAGAAGAAAGTTAAGTTATTGAAGAAGCTTTATAAGAATGCAAGGCTAAATAAGAAAAAGAGGAACTGACAATATATTAAGAAAGTTAACAAGGGGAGGAAGGAAGTGATCAAATATAGAGATTAGGTTTGGGTACACTTGCAAAAAAGAGGTTCCAAGTAAGCGGAAATCTAAGTTATAATATAAAGAAGAAGGACTATTTCAAGTTGTAGAACAAATGAACAATAATGCTTCTATAATTGAATTTCCAGGTGAGTATGGCATTCATTGTACTTTTAATGTGACTAATTTATCTCCTTTTGATTTTATAAAGGAAGATGTTGATTTCAAGAAAAATCCTCTTAATAAAAGAGAAAATGATGAGAAAAAAGTATTTGCTACTTAATTGCAGAGAATTGCCAAAGAACTTTTAAAGGATATTAGAGGATCGATGACATAGAGTAGGCAAATAAGGCTAAAGAAGCCCTTATTAGCTTAATGGTGGATCTTTACACAAGGAATAAGGCTTTACTACTTTTAAAGAATGAAACTAGAATAATCATGATTATTGAATGTATATATGACTCCAGAATTTTTCTAGAATTAATTAAACTTGATTCAATTAATAGTTCAAGTCAAAGTCAACATTGGTCAGCTTTTTGAAAGCTAATGGGGCTAACTTGTTTAATGACTTATGTGTATGTGTTTTGGTTATAAGACCTTGAAATTATTTTTATGAGATAAGAAATGCATTATGATGCTAGTAGCATGCTAAGTTCATGTGCTTGAAATTAGGGTTTTGGAAAATTTCCGGTCATCGAATCACTCTCTTTAATGTCTGGTAGGTTAACTTATTTATCTTGATAATTTTGACCATCAAGATATTTTTTTGGCTTGTGCCGAAATTGCCTTGATAAATTTGAGATGACCTAGGGATGTTTTAGATGACTAATTGATGTTTGAGAATTTTGGAAACCCTAGGGATTAATTTAGAATTAATTCAAGTAAAGTATAGCATTTCTAGTGTGACAAGAAAACTATAATTAAAGTGTTTAATTTGGACATTAAAATAATTGAATTTTAGGGTTCCTAATCAAATCACATGCATAATTCAAATTAGCTGAGACTAACACTAATATCCGATTCGATTCAAGAGTTGAATCGAATCATGAACTTTAGATGCATAGTCGAGTCATAACCAAAATTAAACCTCATTTATGTGTTACATGCATTATATGCATTTTAAGGGTGGTTATGGACATAGGCCCAATTTAATTGAGTCTTCCATAATCTAAATATATAGATGTGCCTTCCATTAATAGGGAAAGAATCAGAATTCTTTTAGTGTTGGGTTGTTGGGCAAACCTAAGCCCGCTCTACACAAATATGTTCAAACCATTAGATTTCCATATTAATGGGTTGGTCCTAACTGGAAGAGTTGATTTGTTTCAAGGTCAACATGAATAGAGGCGAAGTTAGGTAGTATACATGCAATGTATATTCATTAAGAGTTGATAACCCAACAAGTGTGCTAAATCAACAATTGATGGCACAAGTCGATAATTGCATAACTGAATGCAATTGGTATGAATGATACCTACCGATTAACCTATGGTGGCTTGTTGGGTAGATCCAAGGTAGTTCTTAGTGATATTGGATATCGACCTATTAGGAAAATTATAATTTTTCTCAAATTCGTAGTGAGGGCTATGGATTTGGATAAAATAATGGGACCCATAATTCATATGATTAAAGTCCTTATCGATATACATTTATGTACATTCTAATGCTTTCTCTCATTCTTCTAGGTTATTGAATTGCCACAATGTCTTCGTCCTGTGTGAACTTACGCACTCTACTTAACTCTAACAAACTCACGGGACCAAACTTCTTAAATTGGCTACAGAATTTAAGAATTTTTCTCTAATATGAGAAACTAGGATATATCCTAGATGAGCCACTTCCTGATCCCCCTACTGTCAATGCTTCTGGTGAGGATCAGAACGCTTACAAGAAGCTCCTGATTGATAGTGAGCTGGCTAGTTGTATTATGCTTGCCTCCATGTCACCAGAACAGTAAGAGCAATATGAGGCTATCATACCATAGTCTACCATCTAAGGGAACTATTTGATAAGCAAGCTCAGTCTAAAAGGTTCGAGACCTTGAGATTGCTCTTCCGCTCTAAGATGGTTGAGGGATCGTCTCCAGTGTAGTATGTGCTAAAGATGAATGGATATATTAAGAGGTTAGCCAGTTTGGGTTTCATAATGGATCATAAATTAAATATAGACTTAATTCTGACTAGTTTGATTGATAGTTATTCACAGTTTGTGCTTAACTATTGAAAGAACCAAACATCCACTTTGATACTTGAGTTGATTAATCTACTCAAAACAGATGAGTAAGCTGTCAAGAATGACAATAAGGCTACGATGCTGATGGACTCTACTTATAGTTCTTGCAAGAGGAACCAAAAGAAGAAGAAGAACTCCAAGAAGTCATTGGGAGGTGTAACCAAGAAGAATGCAAAGGAGAAAACACCAAAGGGAATATGCTTTCAATGCAACAAGGACAGGCATTGAAAGAGGAACTATAAAGCTTATCTAGAGTTACTAAAGTAGAAGAAGGCATTAGATGCTCTACCGTCTACTTTAGGTATGTTATTTGTCATTGAGGTTAATATTATTTTTGATTATAATATTTAGGCATTAGACACCAGATGTGGCTCACACATATATGTTGATATGCAGGGCCTCAGGGATAGTAGACCACTCAAGAAGGGAGAGATGGACCTACATGTTGCTGCATTAGCCATAGGAACCCATGTTTTGTATCTTTCTAGTAGGCTAGAGTTAATTTTGGATAATTACTATTATGTATCAGTTTGTGATAAAGAACATTGTATATGTTTCATGTCTTAATAAAACGACATTCCATTTAACTTTTTCAAGCAATGGTTGTTCAATTACGTTAAATGAAATGTTGTATGGTATCGCTATGTTGTGTAATGGTATTTACATATTGGATATGTGCAATCTAGTTTTAAATATCAATGAAAATAAAAGAAAAAAATAGGATAACTTAAAATCATCTTACTTATAGCATACTCGACTTTGCCATATAAGTAAGAGGCGCATGTCTAAACTATACAGGAGTGGTAGCTTAGAGTCATTTAATTATGAATCATATGACACATATGACTCATAATTATATGACTCTAAACTACCACATGTGAATCTTGCTTATTAGACAAGATGACTAAATTAACTTTTAAAGGAAAGGATGAACAAGTGAATGGGTTATTAGACCTAATACATTATGATGTATATGGTCCAATGTCCATTCACATCAAAGGTGATTTTATGTACTTCATTACCTTTATTGATGATTATTCATGATATGGATATGTGAATCTAAGGAGATACAAGTTTAAAGCATTTAAAATGTTCAAACAATTTAGACATGAAGTAGTGAAACGTGTCAGTAAAAGTATCAAGATACTTCGATCAAATCGAGGTGGTGAATACTTGAATAAGAAGTTTCTAAGTTATCTAAGGGATAATGGGATTGTATCCCAATGGACTCCACCTTACACACCATAGTATAATGGTGTGGCTAAAAGGAGAAATTGAACTTTGTTAGACATGGTAAGGTCAGTGATGGGCTTAGCAAATCTATTGAAATCCTTTTAGAGTTATACATTCGAGACTGTTGTTTATATGATAAACAAAGTCCCTTCAAAAGTGGTTGATGTTACTCAATACGAGATATGGACTAACCCTATCTTTCTCATATGAAAGTTTGTGGTTGTTTGGCTTACGTGAACTGGATTTAATCAGACAAGCTTGAAGCGAAATATGATAAATGTTTGTTTGTAGGATCTCCTAAGGAAACAATTGGCTAATTGTTTTACAATGCTTTAGAGAAAAAGATGTTTGTCTTAAAACATGCTATCTTTTTAGAAAAAGAGTTTCTTTTAAGAGAAGATAGTGGTAGCAAACTTGAACTTGTTGAAGTTCATAATGCTCAAATATACACAGATCAACTACCTGAACACGAGATTGTTGTTTATAGAGATTAGACAACAGTTAAACCTTTTGCCACAAAAATGTTCATAGGTTAAGTAGGATACGTAATGTTCTAGAGAGATATGGATTTCTCATAAGTGAACATAATGATGTATTGCCCATAGAGGACGATGAGCCTACAACCTATGAAGAGGCTTTGAAGAGTTTAGAATATGAAAAATGGCTTCAAGCCATGAAGTCCAAAATGGATTCCATGTTTGAAAACCAAGTTTAGACTTTGGTTAACCCACCCTGAAGGGTTAAAACCCACAGGGTGCAAGTGGATTTTTAAGAAGAAAATCAACATGAATGGTAATGTGATTACTTATAAGCGAGTCTAGTTACTGAAAGTTATCTCAAAGACAAGGCATTGACTATGACAAGACTTTTATCCCCGTAGCCATGCTTAAATCCATTATAATACTTCTAGCCATTGTTGCTCATTATGATTATGAGATATGGCAAATGGATGTGAAGACGACTTTCTTTAATGGAAACCTAGCTGAGGATATGTATATGATACAACATGAGGGCTTCATATCCAAAGATGGAAAAAAAGGTATGTAAGCTTCATAAATCTATTTATGGATTGAAGCAAGCATCTAGGAGTTGGAACATCCAATTTGATGCGACAATCAAAGAGTTTTGTTTCTCACAAAATTTGCATGAACCTTGTGTGTGCAAAAAGGTTAGTAGGACTGATATCATATTCCTTGTGTTATATATGGTTGATGTATTATTAATAGGAAATGAAGTCTCAAGTTTGCAATCTGTCAAAATTTGGTTGTCCCAGATTTTCTCTATGAAAGACCTTGGAGAAGCAACTTATATATTGGAAACAAAGATCTATAGAGATAGATCAAGGAAGTTGCTAGTTCTTTCACAGTTTACATATATATAGATAAACTGCCAAAGAGGTTTAGCATGGATAAGTTCAAGAAAGGGTTTCTTTCCATAACTCATAAGATAAAACTCTCAAAATCTATGTGTCCCAAGACGCAAGATGAGAGGACTCATATGCATTTGATCTAGTATGCTTCGACAGTAGGATCAATCATGTATGCTATGTTATGTATAAGACCCAATATATTGTATTCTCTAAGTATTATGAGCAGATATCAATCAGATCCTAGTGATTGTCATTGGGTGGCTATTAACAATATCCTAAAGTACTTAAAAAGGATGAAGGATGTATTCTTGGTATATGAAGATAAAGATCTCGTAGTGAGCAGGCATACAAATGCTAGTTTTCAATCTAACCAGGATGACTCCAAATTCGAGTTAGGTTACATTTTCACATTGAATGATGGAGTAGTCAGTTGGAAGAGTTCTGAACAAAAGATGACTATAGATTCAACGACTGAGTCAGAGTACATTGCAGTTGTAGAAGTAATAAAAGAAGCTATTTGATCAAGAAGTTTGTTATGGAACTTGGATTGATTCCAAGCATTATAAACTCGATATTAGTGTATTGTGACAACAATGGGGCTATTGCTCAAGCCGAGGAACCAAGGTCTCATCAGAGGTCTAAACACGTACTTAGGAGATATCACCGAATTAGGGAGATTATTTATAGAGGTGATGTGAAGATAGAGAGAGTGCCTACAGATCAGAACATTGATGACCCTTTGACTAAGCCACTTCCTCAAATAAGATTTGATTCTAGAGTACGCACCGATATTAGATGCAAAGGCGATTGATTTTAGTGCAAGTGGGATATTGTTAGAGTAGTGCCCCAAAGGCAATCACCTTTAGCACTTTTGTACAATCATTATTTTGAATAATAAAGTTAAAGGCAATTTTCATTAATTTGATGTTCATTTATTTATGAATTGATATCATTCTTAAATGGAATTAATGAAGTTCATGTTACAAAACATAACATAAAGGAAATCATGATGAGATCATGATAATGAGATTCCTATCATCTGCAATTATATTAGTATTAAATTTACCCTAGTCATAAGATTAATGAGATATGATATTGTTAATCCGAATAGACTAGCACATGTTATACTCCTTGATTTGATCAAGTAGTGGATCTCATAAATTGTAAGCATGAGATGTTTAAAGTTAACATATGGATGCTTACTAAGAGTAGTAAGTATATGATATGACCCGTTATGAGATTATCATATGGATGATCTATCAAATTTCAATGATTAATCTCATCATAGCAATGGTGCAAATATCCTTAGACTTAAGGTACTTAAGGATATCTTAGATACTAATCATGCGCTTTGACTCCATTCCTAGTTGCCTCGAGATGAGGTCACTCATAGGGTGGTGATTGGGTACAACTATTAGTATTCAAAGGTAATTGAGTAGCCAATAAAGGATTCACCACTCCTGGTTGAAGAAGATGATACCTATGACCTCTTATTGGGGACATTACTCGGGAGTCTTTGGCCAGAGCAATTATGTGTTATGAAGAGAGTCTTCAATAACACATAGAGTAATGAGATCTCTAGGATAATAACTAACACCATTTGGACTAGATCTGACATAGTCAGTCTAGTGGGAGTTGACACATAGCCCATACTCTAAACCAAGTGGGGTATAGGATGGTGAAGGAACAAATTGCATGGTAATTGACTATAGAAAGGTTCGTAAGTTGAATAATTAACTATCGTAGAGTTCGAGTGTTAATCTACTTACATTCTAGTAACTTGTTATCTTGAAACCCTTCATGATTTATCGAATTAGGAGTTAATTCAAGTGACCAAAATAATTAGGAATCTAAGGGTCACATATATAAAAGATTTGATGAAAAACAAAATGTGCATGGTTGTCAATTAAGCAAGACACGATAATGATAGGTGGTACATAAGTAAGTTTTTCACTTTTATATATATATATATATTTACTCAAAAAACACACTCAATAGAGAGGCTAAGGGGCCAGAAGAGTTCTAGAAGTTGAGAGGAGTGATCTTCATATTTATTCATGTAGTTTTAAGCAATTGTTGTATGAGATTAATTGTATGTAACTGGTCTTGATCTAACTCTCATTAAAGCATCTACTTGAACTCATCTTGTTTGGTGCTCTAACCACCCTTACACACTAATTTTTCTTCATATTTGCATGCTCTCTAGAAGCCAAGGAAGGTGTTTGGTGTTTGCTACAACCAAACAAGGAGAATATTCAAGAAAGGAGGAGTATTTGTAAAGTATATATGCTGTAATTTCATGTTCTTATAATATACATACACATAGATTCTGGGCTTTTTGGGGATGTCATGGGGTTGGAATTTTGATTCTGACACTTCCACTGCCTTGCCATGTATATGATGCATGGACCCATGGCTCTCCTTCAAAAACCCTTTACTTTTCTTTTTATCTTACACATATTTTGCCAAATAAATAGTTAATATGAGTAATAAATACTAAATAGACTATATTTCTAATCCCATATTTAGTATATTTTGTTTGTTTATTTCAGAATTTTTATTTTTTGGGTACTTAATTTGCTTATATTATGTTTTTATATCTAATTTCCTTCATGGGTCAAAAGGATCATAAATCAGATAGAATTGAGGCAAAAAAGTGAAAGATTGAAGTTATCCTTGAGGGACATGATCATATGGAGATGGACATGGCCATATCTATGAACATATAGCACTTTAGGACAATGTTTTTATGTAATTTTTAAAGAATTCAAGCAAAATTGAGGCGTGATTTGTTGAAGTTTGATTTGAACTTATCTATACTGCAAGCATATGATCGTATCTTATAACATAAAAAGTATCGTTCCCACAAGGATTGTATTAGTCTCCTAATAGTTCTTGTAACACTTTGTTTATGATCAACAATATGATAAAATAGAAAATAAACTAAACTAAAGGAAAATTGATAATTGAATAATTAAGCAAGCAACAGTGAATTGGTTGATTAATTAATAATGAAAATGTAGGAATTACTTCCATCCTTGTTTTGTTTCACTTCACCTTCTTGAATTAATGATACTTAATCCTAGATATCTAATGGTTATGATTAGCCTCTCTTAAGATCTATCCAAGTTATTCTAAGTAAAATAGATACGAATTGAAATGTGATATCTCGATCTATCAAAACTCTTCCTAGCTATCTAATTGGATTTGAAGCAATCCTATAGATAAATAATAGATAATTAAGATCTCCCTTCAATTGCTTATTCGTTCGTGGTTTAGAGATGTATTATGGTACTAGCTCTCACTTATAACACAATGTAGATAATTCAACTAACCTGTCAATAGATAATTCAACTACCTCTCAATTCAGATCAAATATAAAATGATAAAGACCATAAAGTATATCTCTATTAAATCAAAAATGTAAAATTTAACAAATAGTTTAAGAGTAATCCCTGAAATAAGCTTACCAATCCATAACATAAACCATATATTCCAATTGAATCATCATTAACATTCAATAATAATAAGGAAAGAAAAGAAAAGAAAAGAATAGAAGTTTGAATCTTCTTTGTCCTTAAATTGGAAAAGTCTACAGCTTTTGTTCTTTAGGAATTTTCTCTCTTTGATCTCTTCTTTGGTATTTTCTAGCTACCTCTCTTCTGTTTTCTCTTTTACTTTTATAGTGCGTAATTCTTCTAGGATTCTTTCTAGGGTTTCCACACTCGGTTTTGTTTCAAAAATGGCCCCAAATTATCACAAGTACAAAAATCTCACAACATGGAATTCTATCATTTGCAGGATTGTGCATGGTGCACGATCGTGCACCAGTTTCTCCATGCATTCTCTTATGATAAAGAATCTTTAAATCTCCATCATACATTCTTTTATGATTATGCACATGCATGATCATGACTACTTCTTTTGTTTAGCTTCTTCTTTATCTTTTATTGGAATTTCCTATCCCCACTCATCATTAAAACATATTAAATATCCCCTAAAGCATTCATGAAAATCAAATTCTTGCCCTAATCAACAATAATAAAATAAAACACACAAAACACTATCAAAGACATAAGTTTAAGTCCCATCTATATGATTATGACTCAAGAAAACATGTAAAACACATTCTATAACCTATAAGACACACTGATCAACTTCCCCACATTTAAATCTTTGCTTGTCCATAAATAAAACTAAAATCATAAAATAAAATATAAAATATAAAATATAAATCACACTATCATGTAATAATACAATAAGGGTACAGTGACGTTAAATCTCATGAAATTAATTTACTGATAAACATCAATCAATCAAAAAGTTACAACAAACTAACTTGAAACCTTCATATTCAAAGGCTTTGATTTAAATATGCATATCAACTAAAATATTAACACCTAATATAGCACTTATAAGCATGCCTCATTATTATTTACCAAATTGAAAATGTAAGCCACCACTAAATACCCATTCATGGAAAGTTCTTGACATATCACAAAAAGATCAATAGATTCATTTTTATTGAAAACATTATATTTTTTAGATTTTATTTAACAATCATCTAGTCTTTTGACGCTAAGGCAAATGCCTCTTCATGAATGTCCCCTAGTTACTTAACTAGGTTACATTTTATCAAGCTTGGTTGGAGTGTCATTATATCCTTTTAATGTGAAGGCAAAAATTTTGTTGTAAATATCCCTCAATTACTCAGCTATATCACAACTCACAACTAGTTGCTAGTTCTACTCTTTAACCTAAATTTTTCAAAAAGGCCAATAGAATAGGAAATTTATTTAACATTATATATGTATTTTAACCTACATTATTTCTTCCTAGTCAATTGATTTCTATGAAAATCTACGAATAATGCCTACAAATTTAATTCATTAATCATAAGTGCATCCAAATAAATATCGTAAAATGAAAGAATAGGTATAATATTCTAATCAACATTCTTATTCACCTAATAAACACTCAAAATACAAACTTCAAATGCTAATGTTTCTTCACAATTTAAACTATCATGTTCATAGATAAGCTAATTCCTTTCTATTTCATTCCATTGACACATTCACACAAAAGCACACAATGCAAAATTATGCAACAATTACATATAATGCCAAATGAAAAATCACATACCAATGAAAAAACATATATATCTTCACACTTGAACAACATATTGTCCTCAATATAGAAAACTATTCATAATTAAAAGCAAACACACATAACTAATGTAAAAAAAAAAAGATAAGGGCAAAAATATTTATGGGGATTATAGTGGTGATAACATTGGAGAACGAACTTAGACACCTTATATCACAAAATATTTTAGCAATTTCTTCGTTTGTTAGCGATGTTGTGGCACTACCTCCTTTAACTTTGCTTCCAAGGCAACTATTCTTCTCTCTAGTCTCTTTTTGTTTTCATCCATTGTTTTGAACGCCCTTTCCCAACCTTCTTCATCTTCATTGAATTCCTCACTCGATGTTTTCTCATGTTTTTGTTGTTGTGGTGTTAAACTAGATCCCACTTGTCCTCTCTTGTACCTAAATGTAGATTGAGAGCTTAAATTGCAAAGTTCTATAACATATGACTCTAGGATTTCCACCCTCCTCAAATGTGTATTATTGAAAAACTCAGGAGCAACAGAGGCTAGTCCAGAAATAGCAATGTCATAGTATTTAGCCAATATAGTGACCAAGAATTCCATGCCTCAATAGCTACTATTTTTAGTGATTTAAGTAATTATTACATGGAAGATGTGTATGGAAGTGCAAACCTTGACTTTGTTGTCCAGTACACCAAAGCAAAAATAAATCCTTTTTAGAACAATTGTTACTTTGACTTTTCACAAAAATAGTATGACATATGAATTTATGCAACAACAAAAGTTTTGGAATCCTAATTACATTATTTGGTTCATTGTGAGGGTTAAACACTCCTAGGACAATTAATTTCTTCCAACAAAGGCTTACCATAAAATATTTATAGGATTCCACTATTTTTTTGTTTTAGGGAATCCACAAATGTCCTCCATAATTGTATAATCTAAGTTACATAGTTCCCCCTTTAGACTAAATCAAAAATTGCCTAATTTGTTTGGCTCATAATTAATAGTAGTGTAGAATTTTAAGGTAAGTGCTTCATAGACAACATACACAATCACAATGAATAAACTTTTCCTAATTAATTCTAGTTCTCAAAGATTCTACTTTTGTTTTAACCCTAATCCTTTCTAAATTTGAAAATTAAAATAACAAGGTGCAAGAACAATTTTAGAATGGAGTTTTTGAAATATCTCACCTTCTTCTTGTGAGAAGATCGAGAATGGGGCTCTAAAATTTGTAGCCAAATCATGTGCAGCACTGTCAGATACCTTCTCTTTTTCTATAGGTTCGGACCTTCTTGCGAGTTGTTTAACTCTTAATGTCATATTTTATGTGACAACTTGCAAAATAACAACCTAAAACAAACGAAAAATGTAGGCAAAATTTGTAGAAAAATTTTCCCTCCAACACCAAGAAAAACTATTTATAATGCAAAAATCACTAGATCTATAGGTAAAATGGGTAAAAATAGAGGAAAGCAAAAGAAAAGCATGAAGTTTGCTTGAAAATCAAGTGAAATCAAATGAAAAAGAGGTGAGGGTTGTCGACTAGAGTGAGAAGAGGTGTGAAGAAGGAAAAAGAAAAAAAACCATTTAAATAGGCTAGGTTTTAAGGGTTTAGAATCCATGATTGCAAGATCATGACCTTTACATGATCTTACAAATCCTGTGTGGAACATTATATCATGATTGTGCAAGTGACAGAGAACTCTTGCTAGAAGTTCTACATAGCAGAGAGCTCTTGCTCCATTTTTGTACAATCATGCATTGACTCTTAGCTATAATCCCCAACAATTTACCACACAAACACACATAAAAGAGAAACCTATATAAAACATAACATGTTAAATTAAAGGTCAATAGTTTGACCATTCATCATAATTTTTTTCAAACAAAAGAAAGTAAACAAACTAATTCCCTTTCATGTGAATATACTCCTTTGAAATATGGTTTGCATTAATGATAACCTTGAATGTTTCCTTTTTATCATTCTCCAATTTTAAAGCTCCAAGTTTGAACACTCGAGTTAGCTTGAAAGGACAACTCTAATGTGATTTGAGCTTTCTCATAAACAATTTCAATCTTAAATTAAATAACAAAAATGCATCTCATATCTTGAACTCCTTCCTCTTAATATGAGAATCATACCATCTTTTAGCTTTTTCCCTTATACAACTTGACATTTATTAAAAATTTGTTAGTGCATTACAAAAGCCCAAATGGCATCTGTCTATAAGCAAATGTTCTACAAGGACATGTGAAAAATGTTCTTTTAATCTTCTGAATAGATAAAAATATGTTTTTACACTGAATATCCATCAAACAAACAATATAATGCATGTCCAACCACTCTTTCATTCATTTGGTCCATAAATAGTAACAAAAAGTGATCCTTCTTAGTCACTATGTTAAGCTTCTATAATCAGTACAAACCCTCTAACCTATGACTATTCAAGTAGAAATAAACTCGCCCTTTTCACTCTACATCATTGTCATACCCAATGTTATGAATACCGTATCGAACTTGGTACCGGATTGAGTTCTGGTACGGTACTATACCAATACCGGATACCATTTCGGGTAATTTTTAAATTTATGAAATAGTACCTAAAATTTTTAAAATTTACAAAATATTCTATTGGTATATTGTATAGTTGTACTATATACTTTACTAGTTTACTGTTTACATCAACTATGTTTTCAAAAATCAAAATAACAAATAATAATGACAATTAATATGAAATAACAATAATTTTGAAATATTTCACATATAAATAATAACTACAATTAATATAGACAAAGACAATCATCATTATACAAATATAAAATTAAGAATAATACAAAATATTTAAAATATTACAATAATACAATTTCATCATTTTAATAAATAA
>JANVCQ010000009.1:8171754-8185361 GCA_025531925.1 Erythroxylum plowmanianum | reverse complement strand
TCAAATACCCACTTAATTTCCTTCCAATTCACTTCCAATTTCTAGTCCAATTTCACCCCAAAATTCCAATGGCTCAAAATTAATAATTCCTAAAATCATGTAGCTAATTTTCAGTGCCATTGGACAGTCATTTCTACTACTAGAAAACCAATCAGTCTATCACTTGGTATTTTTCCTAGTCCGGAAAAGTACCCCGAAAATTTCCAAAAAAAGTTTCTAAAATTCTCCCAAAATTCAAAACACATAAAGACCCACTCCAATTAAATTTTCAAGCACAAAAATCATATTTTTCACAAAAATCACATTTATGACCAAGTATACCGAAAAATGTCATGAATGCATGTACAGTCATTTACATGTGCAAAAATTACTATTTACGTGTATGTGTATGCATGAACACGCCAAGACAATCTTAAACTCTCAGAACCCGTTCCAAATAACTATTCTACCCTTCCCATCGGGGATGGGATGTTGCACTTATCCCCTTCAGCTTTCTCATATTATATAATGGTGCTAAAATCTCTAATCAAAAGCCATGGTATTTGGATGCTTAATGCTAACTCTTTGAGTTTGGCCCATAGATGTGATCTCTGATATACATTATTAAGAGCTTATATGAATGATATGTCTATGGAGTTATTGGAGATTTTTTTTTGTTTTGATATGAATTACTTGAATTCTGATGTAGGAAATGTGAACATTTGTTAGGTTACTATCGTAGTAGATTAGGATTTTCCCATTCATATTATTTAAATGATTGGTAATCTCTTTCCAATATATAGGGAAAAGATTGAGGAAGTTACAATTTCCATGTTTTATTCTTGACTCCAATATGTCAACCATACCTAACTTATTTTGCAAAACGAAGTCTTTAAGCAAAAGTTATTTTTAGAGGGGAAATTAACACTCCAAATATTCTAGGCTATGTTCTTTATATTTTTGGCTCCAAGTATGAAGGTTTCTTCTTTTTGTTAGACTTTTTCCTAAAGATAGGTTCAAATCCTATATTGGTGTCTTCTATTATAGATGTTTTTGCTTCTCTATTCTTTCCTCCCATAAATTCAGTGCATTTTTTTTACCGTTATATTCTTTGACTTAAGAAGTTAATTTGTTTGCTTACATTAAGTTGTCTTAATCTGTGATTTCTTTTATTTCCTTAGATTGTGACTTTTATGGTTGCTCAAGGTTGTCACCTTCCAAATCTTCTTTTACTTTTTCATTCTTATTGATTTGGCCCTCAGCTTCAATTTCCACATTGCCAATATTGTTATTTTTTTCTCCTTTCTCACCTCCAAATTAAAGATTTCTTGATATTTACCAATTTAAAGACCCTTCCTATAGGCTACCATATCTTTTTTGGGGTTTAATATTATAAGCTTCTATGATGTCATCGCTCTGACTTGTATACAAATTGAAAGAAAGTTATTCTCATTATCTTTATAGTTGCTTAATCTATGTAGATTGGCTTTCCAATAAAGCTTGCTAAGTGACTCAAGCTACTCATTCTCTAGTATTTTAGAGATACTTCATATATGCATATCTAGATATGTATGTTTTCTTTCTTAATAACTACCATGTTTAGTCCTAGTCGCAAAGCATAAAGTATTGATTTATTGTACACATGCCATATACTAGCTTAAAGTATTTTTTCTTTGTAGCTTTAGGATAAGAGAATGTGAAGAAGAAGACATCATCACTATTAACAAAAATGCCCTGTGATCCACGTTGTTTTCATTTAATATTCACCCTTCTTTCATCGTTAGAAAGGATACTCCTTTATCAAGGAAATATCCTATCAATGTTGAGCTCCACCTCTGTGTTGTAGCCATGAATATTTCTAAAGAAGGTGATACAATCTAATGATCTGCACATTTATTAAGAGGACATAAAACTTAGTTTGGTTTTAAGTTTGAAATCTCCATCAGCTTAAACCTATGTTTTTAAAAGGGGTTTAAAGTTTGTAGTTCTGCATGATCTATAACTAATAGAGCTTAAATGGAGGTACCTGAATGCAAATTTATGGTAGAAGATGGTGAGAAATGGGCAGGCTGAGGAGAGTTTATATGTGGGAAATTTTGCAAAACTTTTACCATGTTGCATATAAAGGAGTTCTATTGAGTAATGACCAACGATTGAAAGAACAAAATAGGCTATGGGAAGCTAGATAAGAAGAAGATGGTGTTTAGGAGTGTAGATGAGGTTAAAAACTTAAAGTAGTGGAAGAATGAGAGAGTTGGTGGGCTAACTTGCATGTACACCATTCAATGACGAAAGTGAGGGAAGCAACTTAGCAAATGAGAGTTACATTCTTTCAAAAACATAAAGATTTTTAATATATAGTGTTACATCTCATTATTTATTTTTGAAAGAATGTAACTCTCCATTATTGATGAATGATTTTGGAATTCAGTTCTTGGTTCAATCTCAGCTTACACACAAATAAACATGCTTTATTGTCTTATTGTTTTCACACCTCTCTTGGAAACTATTAATCTTGGATTAACAATAATCTTTATTAACCTTGATTTTCCCTTAGGTCATGTTTAATCAAAATAAGCTCTTTAACTAGACCTACTATTGAACAACCTAGAACAAGCTTTATAGATTTAGTAGGATAGTTGCATTATGAATAAGGAAAATAGATTAATCTAGGTAACTACCACACAAGCTCGGGTCATTTAACCTATGTTACGTTATCCCTAATGATTCAACACCATTAATTGCCATAAATGAATCCAAAACACAACTATTACGTATTTTATTTGAGATTATAGTAATGAGTTTATATAAAAACAATATAATAGAAGCATTCAGATCATCCTTACACAAATACTCAAATTAATAAACAAAGAACAACATAAACAATCCCTAGTGAGAGAGAACAATGCATAATGAAGACATACTTAAATGCGATCCTTGGTTTTGATTTCTTCACTTTCGAACTAGAAGAAGGAAGACTAGCCCTCTATAGAATCCTATGGAGTAAGGTTTCTGCACCTTCTCTTGTTCCAAAAATGATTCACCCTTCGTTTGGCCACTTAAATTTCTATTATATGAAAAAATTATGTTTTTGAAGAGATGCATGGTCGTGCATCCAACTGTGCATCAACAAAATAATGCTTCTTCAAAATTATGCATGGACGTGCAAGTAGATGCACAACCGTGCTTCTTGCAAGTCATGCAAATTATTCATTTTCTATCATTTTCTTGTCCCATCTTCACTCTAATCCATCTCCTTTTTATAAAGACATATTAGTTTGAACATGAAGAGAATGGTTTAACTTATTTTAGCTCTTGATCTTCCAAATTGCACCTAAAATCAAATATAAACGAAAATGTGTTTCTTAAGTATTTCATAACATTAATCACTAAATGTTAAAGAGTAAATGTATAATCAATTAAGCATATATCATAAAGCAATGGCATGGAGCAATCGAAATCAATCAAGAGGGATTGTAGAAGAGACATAGTTAGTGATCCTCCAATCAAGGCCCCCAATTAAATCTTCAAAAAAAATCTTTTTGGGGTCTTATCAACTACAAATTTTGTTTTTTTAATAATTTTTTGGAATCCTATTTTTTTTCAAATTTGATTATGTTAAAAATTCAAAAAATGTAATTTGATCACTTAAAAAAATCTTATTTTTGATCATTATAATGAGAGGTACAATAGCCTTGATGATTAAAGATCTTGTCGTGTTTCCTCCTATAATAATTTGGTATATTTTTAATCCTTATTATGATTTTTTAAAGTTCAAAAGAATGTATTAGAAACTCAAATGGAGTACAAATACAAGTTGAAACTAAAGATTAAGGATATCTTTAGCTTCAAGTACTTAGTAACTATAGTAACTGGCTTGAATTATGAGAATAAGAAATTACTAGAAAACTATATAACACCATTCAATACAGGAGGAATAACTCAGTTAAAGTAGAGCCTATAAAAGAAGTATGTTTTCTACAAATAGGTGAGTAGCTACGAATAGATCAATTTAGCTAGTTACTTAGTTATGTCAATATTACATTTTCCATTACATCAATACTATCAAAATGCAATTTATGTGCCAAAATAACTTCTCTTATCCATAGGATAGTACCTTAAGACATCTTAAGTTGTTAATTTTAAATTTTGAAAGATATTTGTATTCCTTTCTTTTCATATTCCATACACTATATAAAAAAAAGTTACCTTAAATGCCATATAGTCTCCTTTGCAGAGCTGGTAAGATTACGTTACTTAATTGATCATAACTTGCCATTCAGTATTTTAGCATTAAACATTGCATAAATACTAAACTCAAAGCCAAATTATAGATGTGTACTATCACTAGAAAGCAAATGGCTAATAGATTTAAGTCGCTGGTTAAACAAACCACAAGTGTTATTTAAGCTATTAAAGCATTTTATCATATCCAAAGTGTTTAATCTATTCCTAATAACCAACCAAAGTATAAAGGGGAATTTTAGAAGATTATGCTTGAATCAAACTAGCCTAAATGACAAAATTCTAATAAAAATAACTTTAAAGATCATCTGAAAAGATTTATTTATAAACTTTCCTAAGGTGTTTATTAACCAAACAATATAATTATACAAGTTGAGATTAGGATTGTAACTTAGAACCTTGTATAGTATAGTTAAGAATCTTTTGATGTTGTAAGAATAATTATTTCTTGGATCAATTCTCTAACCCTTTCATAGTCAGAAAACATGAGTTATAGGTTATTTAGTTTATGAATTTTATGGAAAGACCCCAACTTATTCCAACTATCATATCATAGTCATGTACTATTCTCATTCCCTATTTTGCATTTTTGTTCTTATATAGTGATTATCCACTTGCTTTAATAGGTGTGTTATAGTCTATAAAGAATCAGAATTTTGACTTCACTTTCCTAAAGTTTCTCCCTTTTAGATCTTATGCATGAATCCATTACACTTAAAGGGATTCCTTGTCAATAATAGTTCCCCAGACAATTCTAGTTGTCATAACATTATTCGTGGATTTGATGAGGATTATTCCTAAACCTCCCTCATTCTTTGGTAAGAAAACATCACCCTATTTACTATTTGCTACTGATGTTTGTGAAAATTCACCCAAACATATTCCTCATCATTCTTTCTATAATATTAATTATATTCTTAAGAAGAATTAAAGGTGAAGATCATAAACATACAAGTTGTTAAGGATATAGATTAGAAGCTACAACCTACTTGTATAGGAAATACTCATATTACTCTAGTTGCCAACTCATTTATAGATTATGTCAAATAGAGTTTGATAACCTCTAAAAGTTGGTTTCTTGACGATGATTGGTATTCTTAAGTAAGTGAGAGGAGGGTCCCTATATTAAAGGCATGTTATGCTTAGGAGACATCATTCCAAGTGAGGTACACCTTGCCTGAGACCATTAGCTCCTTTAAACAATTAGGTTGGCTCACCATTCTTCTTTCTATTCTATAAATCGGGGGGAGGGAAATCTAATGAATGAAGTAAAAAAAATCCCAATGATTGAATCAAATGCCTTATGAAAACTAGTTTTCATATAATAACCTTTGATGTATGATTTCCTATAAGAATGTTTGAATAGCTATTGAGCTAGACTTACATTATCCTTAAAATTTTGTCCCTTGAATGAATAATTATTATATTGTATTTATGATTGAGCTAAATATAGATTTCATCTTTGAGGTCAACAACTTAAAAATGATATCAAATATTGTATTATAATAAGATTTTTTTGGTAAATCAGAAAGGTTATAAATGAATAGGAATTATGTACATCTAGAGATTTTCTAGTCTACAATCTCCTATCCAAATCAAAAACTTTACTTACAAGAAACCAAAAGGATCTGTACAAAGTTATTCTCTAATCAGGAGAACCACAATAGCAAACCAATACCATGACTCCAATCTTATTATAGCAAGATATTGGCCAAAAATCTTTCATGTTAATTGGATTAGGAATAAGGCAAATATAAGTTTTATTGAACTCCTTTAACATTTTCCAATGTTGAAGAATTATGGAACTACATTGGAAAAACTAGTCTTAATTTAGCTTCCTGACTCTTAGAAGAAGTATGCTTTCAACCTATTTAGACTTAAGGCTTTATTAGGATTAAGTTTATAAAGGACCTTCTTATTGTCTAAAGAGTTGAAAGGTCTAATTAGGAGATCATTTTGTTCTTTATAGATTTGTTTTGAGATGAAAGAACTGAGATGCATAGACGAAAATTTGTTAAAGTGAGTGCCTAGGGTACTATAGAAGTATATTTGTGCCATTAGTTTCATTGCATGTTGTTACCATATCACTTATCTATCCTGACTTATCAAAGAAGAAATTTTATTATTGTTCCTCCTTGAAAGTATATATGTATATTTAAAAAAGTAAAGTTCCTATCTCCATTTTAAGCTAGAAAATTCTTCATTTTTATTTTTAAAGTGAGTTATAAATATTTAAGGGTTGAATTTATTTCCATAAATCTTGCCTTTCTTTAGATTGCTTAAAGGCATCTCCTAGTGATTGATAAAGCTCTTCTTGTTTTTGGAAGAGTGAGGTTCTAGCATTCTTGACATTTAAATTTGTATTAATGAATTGCTTTTTATTTGGTGTCTTTAGATCCTCTTTCACCATCTAGAATTTTCTCACACATTTGTAGATTCAAAACCTTGAATATTAGCTACCACTCCTTTTTTTTTCATAACTTCTTCATAGCTCTCTAGATTGATTAAGTGGTTATTGAATCTAAATAGAGTTACCTTTAACAAGTTATAGATCTCAATAGGGGTATTATCTAAAATAAGATTATTTCTAAAGATGGCTCTACTATTAATGAATTTTGATAGCTAACATGGTTTACCAAAACTCTATTTAGCTTTTTCAATATAAACCATCTGCTGCTTATGAAATATCTAGATAACATCCATGGTGCATCTATATTCCTATAAAATGCTTTTAGCTCATTATAAAAAGAATTCATATGAAAAGATAGGCTTACAATATAGATAAATGTGAAGCATACCAAGCATGGGTTAGGTAATAGCTTCATAGTCAAATGGGCTAACTGATAGGAGGATTTTAAAGGCATAACTTCAATTCATTTAGGGTCAAAAATTACTATTATGCCATTAAAGTGTTGTTGATGATTTGTAATCCTAGTTTTTTTTAAAGATCTTCTTCTAGTTACTATTAAGAAATATTCTTTTGATTATATTAGGGCATCGATTCTCTTATACTTCATCTTATGAGAATTTGACTCAGTTGGTTTAGTATTTATTATAAGGAATTCATTATTGCTTTTTAAGGTGGATTTGCTTGATAAATTTATAGCATACCTATCCTAATGCGCTTCCTTAGCACCAACATCTTAGTATTTTGGAGAAATGATAACCTAAACAACTTTTGGGGTACCATTATGATATTGCAACTCTAAATCACTCTAAAAACATATTAGAGAACCCATGGTGTTTTCATTATTTTGAATATATGTACCTACATTCATAAAAGAATTATGAGGCATATCCTTACATGTTTTTTCTTAAATTATAGGTACTCATCGCAGCCATTACATTAGGGTATTCCGTCCTTATTAGTTTATAATAATCTCCTTGTACAAATGATTTACTTAGTGGTCTCCATCTATTTCCTAGGTGCCTTAAAGATGGCTTCCATTGGTAAGAGACAACTACATAATCCTCAACCAAATTTTCTTTTTTTGGCCTTAATAATAGGATTAAGTATTGTTCCATCTCAATCTCTACATTAACCCTTACATATCTAATTCCCTTTATATATGTTATGGCTTTACCTAAACATATGGGTTTACCCAAGAAACTTACTAAGTAGTTTAAGCCAATTGTATTCAATTATTCCAAGGAAAAATTATGGATATTAATCCAAATTAGTACATATTTATTCTTGAAATCTCTATTTAGAGACCAAGACTTCATTTTTTCAAAAAGAGGGGTTTGTTGTTAATATGTCAGGGATCAATTGCTATCACTTTGATGTGAAGTATATAAATGAGTGAATAAAACAAAACTTAAAGAACAAAACTTAAAGAATAAAACTAAAGAAATAACAAAGGTAAGTTATCCATCGCTTTTTATAGTATAGTTTATATAAGTTAAATGTTGATCCCAAAGAGATTGTGACTACTAGTAATAACTATCTTTCTATTATATAATCTAAATAAGTGAATGATTGATCAAAAAGTAGAATGGAAAAAATTGAAATAGCAATTTAGAAAATTCTCTTAAAGCAATTCTAAGAATGAATAATCAATTTAATAACTAGATCTAAATAGGAATCCCCCTAGAACTTTAGTAAGCTTAAATTTATCCCAATCTAACGATCAACTCTAGTTTCTTAAACTTATAAAAATCCCAAAGTTACAACTGTATGCTCATGGTTATAACATGTATAGTCCTTATTCTTAAGCATTTTCAACTAAAAGTTCTCTCACATCAAAACTTCGTAAGAATGCATCAATAATATCTACAAATTCTCTTAATAGGTTTAACCATAACTCGAAAAGATTATGGATCCTAATAACTAAGATTCATGCAACCCCCGTTATTCATCTTATGACCTAGGTTATATATAAGAATTTCTACATTTGCTATTTCAGTCCTATATATGAAACCAAATGTTGAATCTTTTAAGTTTGTTGCTTCAATCTAACATAATAAAAAAACATGAACAAATGTCAAAAAATTAGAATTTTTCATTAAACTAAAGAAATCAGTTCAAACGTACGCTCTAAGGTTTAATATATTTATTTCCCAATTAGTTCATAATAAAAGAATGAAAACCAACAATCATCATTAAAAAACATAAGAAAGAAGATAAAAGTTCTCATGACTCGTTTATCAAAAGTCTTTAAAGAATCAGGATTAATCTTCTTATTTTGTTCCCCGATTATTTTATTCATAATTGCAATAGGTCTTCTCAACTCATAATTGCTTTTTTTTTGTCTCCAAACTTGGTTTTAGTCTCTCTAAAACTGTCTATCCAAAAGCTCCTGTTGTTTTCAACTGCCTCTCTTCTAAACTTGTGAAACCTTTTTTTGTCCAACATAATGTTAACAAAGGACTCTGTTGAGTTTTGAATTACTTCACCTACCATTTTGAAATTTTTACATAACTAATCACTACTATATAGAGATAAACACAAGCCTATGTCACCATAATGTTAGTGAATATGGACTAAACATAAGGGCATATCAAAGGAATTTAGAGACATATGGATCATTCAAAAGGGTGATATTGATCTAAAGATATAGAAAACACAAAGAAATCATTGATATATCTGATAGAATACATCTTAAAACTTTTACCTTGCAAGAACATTTAATAGGAGATAAAGGGAGATTTAGAATAATAAATTCATTGTTTTTTATTTGTTTTTCTTTCTATTTATGTTTGATTTTGTTTTCTATCATATGTAACAAAACATCTTTAGTGTCTAAGTGAGATGAACCTTAGTTTGTGCTATAATATGTTTTGATTACTTTGTCTAATGCAGTTATTTTTATTGATTTATTATAATTCAATTATGTTTTTAATATATGTTCTAATAAATCCAAAATATTAGTATATAATCTGATTTCATAACATATAGATTGAGGAATCCTATTTATGAATAGATCTACCATAATTGAAATGATTTATTTGCATACCTAGAGGTAGGTCGACATAAATCCTCTAGATTAAGTTCAAAGCTAATATAGGAATTCACAAATTGATAAAGCAATCTTAATACCTTTAACCTGAATAATATCGGTTGATAATTCTAAGATTAGTTATTAGTAGTCTCAAGTGAGTTATTAGCATACAATAGGAATTTTCGTGACCTAATAGTTAATTAAACAAATACATAATAAAAGGTCAATTGCATGGCTTTGAGCATTAACTCACAACCATGCAATTAATTTGGCATGTTAATTGCATGGCCGTGAGCATTATTGTCACATCCGTGAGCATTAACTCATAGTTGTGACATGGTTTTTAATAGTACAGTTTTGAGGACTTTTACTTCGAGTGTACCCTTTCAAAAACTCTTGCAATAAAAGGATATTATCCTTAATATTTCTACTACTCATAAAAGCACCTTGATTCTCACTGATGAGTAAATGTAGAACATCTTTCAGCCTATTTACCAAAATCTTGGCAATGATCTTATAGAGGAAATTAGTATATGATATAGGTCTGAAATCACTCCAAGTGGTTGAGTTGGAACTCTTAAGGACTAAACAAAGAAAGGTCTTATTAATCTCCTTATGTAAGACACCATTTTGGAAAAACTCCTGCACAACATCTTTAACTAATCTCCCCATGACACTCCAAGATTTTTGAAAGAGAAACCCATTCAATCCATCTGGACCTAGAGCCTTAGAGCCATTCATATTAAAAACCACCTTTTTTGTTTCCTAATCCATGAAGGTCTAATTAGCAATGAAGCTTCATATTCAGGAATCTTGGCTGTAACAAATTGCCTAAGGTCTACTCCATTACCTATAGAACGCCCTTCTGTGCCTAAGAGATTTTGATAAAAATTACTGGCTTCTTTTGCAATTCCATCTTACCCAAATGTAATTTCACCAGCTTCAGTTTTTATGAATGTGATTCTGTTAACATTTCTTCAAGTTGACACTGAATTGAAGAAAAATTTTGTACATCTATCCCCATCCTTAATCCTTCAATATAGAACATTAATTATCCACTATTTGTAAGTAGGTCTTACAGGCTTCCTTCTTAGCTATAGCTAATGTATAATCAGTAGGGTTAGTTGCCAAAGATTTCTGAATATTCGAAAGCTTTTTTCTTGCTATTTCTATCTCCTTTGTGAAATTATGACCTTTGTTTAAATTTAATATCTTCAATTTCTGTTTAATAGCCTCGAGCATTTGTGCACAAATATACTACTTAGTATCTTAGATCTCATGCTCTAATCCTTTAGTAATTGCTTCTTGAAAACGCTCCATATTAATCATAAAATTGTTGAATATGAAAGGGTGATGGATTCTAGTCATTTTAAACAAATTATCAACCTTGATAGGGGTATGATTAGAAATTCCTGAGTCTAAGAAATTGGCTGAGCTTCTTGAAAAAGTATTTAAGTAGTCCACATTAACTATAGCCCTATCTAGCTTTTTCCAGATAAGTCAATTGGAGCTTTGTTTGTCGGATCAAGCTTTGTTTGTCGGATCAAGTGAACCTATGACCATCAGATTTTAAATATATTAATTCCACATCCTACATGCAATCAAACATATCAAAGGTGTAGTTGAGTAGGTTACAGTTTCTTTCCACCTCTGATCCGTAAAGGGTGGCGTTAAAGTCCACACTAACTAGCCATGGAACTCCAACTAAAGCTTTGAGTCTTCGAAGGGAAGTTCATAGCTCAATTCTTTGAAACATTGTGATAAAAACATAGAAAAAAGTAGCTAAAGCATAAGAATTTTCCATTTTGAAGTTAAGCTTTGTGTGAATAAATTGTTGGCTGGTTTTTAAGACATTCACTTCTAAGAGATCACCATTGTAAACAATTATAATTCTTCCATAGGCATGACGTTGATGGTTTGTGAGAAACTGCCATTGCTACCCAAACAACTTAATTTATTCAGATTTGCTTCTCTAGTTTTGGTTTCCATTAAACAAAATAACAAAAGTTTTTCTTTTAGAACAAAATCTCTTACAGCATTAAGCTTAGAAGGGTGTTTATTCCTCTTACATTCCAGACTATCAGGGTCATATGAGACTACTTTTTCCTTTGGAGTCTTTTCTACTACTCCTGTTGCTCTTCCAAGAGATTACCTGTTCAAACTGCTCCTCTTGAGTAACTCCTTTATGTTGTTTTGCTATCTGTTGAGTTTGCTCATTCTGTTAGAGTTCATGGTCTCTATGGCAATGATTATTCTCACTAATTTTGCATTTCATTCTCCCTCTTGTTCCCTAGTGATTTATTTAATGCACTCAATGATTGCTGTTGAATTCTCACTAGTTGAATTGAATTCGGAATATTATCCACTTAAACACTTTCACCATTTGTAGGTGGTTCCCTTTTAACTTGAGCTTAATTACCTAGTCTTTCATGGTTATCTAATACTTATTTTGCTTCCATCCAAATTTTGTTATCTTTTGAATTAAGCTTTACTAAACCTATCACCTCCTAATAGTTTCCTCTATTGAAAACTCTTTTTGTTGATTTCCATTCTTTGTCTTGTGCTCTTAGAGAAGGTTTCTATTGTATGTAATCATAACCTTATCTTCTATGAGATAATGCTCATCTGCCAATTTTAGAATAGGAATGCAAACATTACATTTTTTGGTATTGAATTGTGGAGTACGACTGTTATCTTTACAAAACACAAAGACTTTATACAATATTTTTAGAGCACGCAAAATTTTAATAGAATTCAAGAAATAACATGAAAAAAAAATATTTTACCTTAAAGTATGGAAGTTTATAAGTTTAATGATAAATGAAATATGAGAGTGGTTTTACCGAAAAGAAGGTGGCCATATTCAATGCACTAGCAAAAAACAAACCACAGGAAGTGACTAGTGAGGCTTGGAAATTGGAATAGTCAGTTCCATCGTCCATGATATTTGCTTGCAGCCGTACTATTGCAGGTAAAACGACCGCGGTTACAATTATGAATGCGACATTAACTATCTCAACAATTTAATGCCTCGCTTACCGAAATGGCTGTGAATAAGTAGGTGGATTCTTCTTCTTCTATTGGCTTGATGTTCTCACGTGAAATAAACCTACTTGAAAAGTCTCCAAGTCGTGCTTTTGGGTGGAGACTCGGAAGGAGCCGTGGCACTTCGTTCCTATTTGCTGTTTTTATTTTAAACATAGATCAAACGACAGGTAGCAATGAAAATTAAAAAAAAAAACAGAGGGGAATCATGTGTCGGTGTGGTACAGTTTTCCATTTTAAATAACTAAATTATTACGTAAGGAACACTGGATGTGGATGGTTGCATACTCAGCCAATAACTAGAACCCAACCATAGCGACAATGATAACACTTCCAACTTCAACCCAGCGACAACGAAAAGTAGAAAATCATAGCAACATGCACCTTCCGTCCGGTCCTTGGTAAGGTAAGAAGAGGAAGAAAAAGAAAGAAACCAGAAACTGGATGAGATCCAGTCTCTGAGTAAGCCAACGCAACACATACCACCATTCTTAGTCTTACAAAACGAACTGATAGACTACACTTAAATCACATTCGTCACCACCACATACTACAATGCCCTTCTTCTTTATCATCATCTTCTTCTTATCCTACGCATCCCACCCCTTATCCTGCACCACCGCCAGTCGTCGGATTCTTCATGAACCTTTTTTCCCCCTCCAATCCTTCCCTCCCTCTCAACCTCCCACACCTTCCCCTCCACCTCCTCCTCAACTTCCTTTTTCCACTCCTGCCCCCGACCATTCCCCTTTTTTTCCTTCTTACCCCTCTCCACCTCCTCCGTCCCCCGCCACCTTCGCCTCCTTCCCCGCCAACATCTCCTCCCGCATCCTCCCCCACTCCTCCACACCCAAACGCACTTCCCATAAACTCCTCGCCCGCTCCATCTCCGCCCTT
>JANVCQ010000009.1:8157080-8171654 GCA_025531925.1 Erythroxylum plowmanianum | reverse complement strand
ATCTCCTCCCTCATCCTCCCCCACTCCTCCATACCCAAACGCACTTCCCATAAACTCCTCGCCCTCTCCATCTCCGCCCTTCTCTCTGTTCTCATTGTCTTGGCCTTTATACTCTTCTTTTACTACTCCCGCCATCGTCGCAACCACCACCAACGTCATCGTCATCACCATCTCTCCGACCACAAGCCTAATTATTATACATCCCACATCACCAACACTACTACTACCACTAATGCCCATAAGTTGAGAACCACCTCTTCCACACGCTCCGACTTTCTCTACTTGCCCACTTTAGTTAATGACAACTCTGAAACGCATTATGACCCGCGTAAACTGGAGTCTCCGGAGCTCCACCCCCTGCCACCGCTTAACAGACAGGTTTCTCGGCAGAGCTATGCGAATGTTGATGTGGGCTCTACTGGGGATGACGAGGAAGAGGAGTTTTACTCGCCGAGAGGGTCTTTGGCTGGTCGCGAGAGCTCCATTGCCACCGGATCGGGGTCTAGAAGAGTGTTTGCTGCTGTGCGTGGTGCCGATTCTGGAGCAAGAAGCAATAGAGAGAGCTCATGTACTTCTTCCAATTCTGGGTCTCCCGCTCGCTCTCAGTCTCCTAGCATTTCTCCGCCGGTTAGTGTGAGCCCGCGGCCCAAGTCACCGGATTCTGGTTTCGTTCAGGCCCTCCCTATGTCCCCTCCCTCGTTTCCACCACCAATGAATCATCTTGATGAGCGCAGATCTTCTTTGCCGTCTTTATGCAGTTCGTCTCCAGAAGAATCGCCTAGAATATCTTTAGATTTTGAGCAAGAGGTGCGTTCTTCTTCAGTGTCTTCGGCTTCTACATCGCCTGCGAGTACTTTAGAGAAAGGGGGAGTCAGGTCTCTGCAAGTGTTGAGTGGTTTTGATCCAAATGTGCGGTCGCCATCACTTTCACCGGCGAGTATAACGACTGATTTGAATCAAAAAATTCAACCTTCTTTACCTCACTCTGTTTCTTCATCAGTAGACAGAAGTTTGGACAAACGATCAGAGGCTGAAAGTGACTTGGATCAAAATGTAGGCTCTCCATCACTGTCGTCAGCTTCTAAGTCGCCCAGCAGAGCTTTGGAGAAGAGCCAACCGCCTAGATTATGTAACGACTCGGATGGAAATACGCGATCCTCTTTGTTATTTTCAACTTTGACTTGCCCCGAAAAGTATATAGAAAAGAACAAGCTTGCATCGCCGAGAAATTCAAACTATAAGGATCGAAGTAGGAGGTCTCCGTCTCTGTCTCCGTCTCTGTCTTCAACTCACACATCTCCAGCAAGAGGTTTTGGCAAGAGCCTAGATGCGTCTCCAACGATAGTTCCCACTGTTCACGGTCTGAATGCGGAAATTAGCAGTACTTTAGAGCAACCCATTGCAGCACCTCCACCACCGCCACCGCCACCGCCACCTCCTCTTCCACCCCAACCACCACGGAGATCAGGCGACTCTCCAGTTGCATCAACGGCAACAGGGAAACCGATTTCAAAACCACCCGCACTTGTACCTCCTTCAAGGCCTTTTGTGCTTCAAAGCACAAGCACGGTTTCCCCTCTTGAATTCAAAGCAGTGCAGAATGATGAAGATACTCCCAAGCCAAAGTTGAAACCTCTGCATTGGGATAAAGTTAGAGCCAGCTCTGAGCGTGAAATGGTGTGGGATCACTTGAGATCAAGTTCTTTCAAGTAAGATGCGGAGTACTCTGCTGTCTTTCTATATGGCATTTGGCATTTTCTGTTTTCAAGCATTGGATCGTAATTTATTTCACCCATGTTTTTCTCCGTATCTTGCAGGTTGAATGAAGAAATGATTGAAACATTGTTTGTGGTAAACAACCCGACCACAAAACCACAAGTAACTCCAAAGATCGTTCTTCCATCTCCAAATCAAGACAATTGGGTGCTTGATCCAAAGAAGGCACAGAACATTGCAATTTTGCTTAGGGCAATTAATGTGACAATTGAGGAAGTTTGTGAAGCTCTTTTAGAAGGTAATTCTTCAACCTATTTACTTTCCTGTTTCACGCATTTCTTGTAAAATGTTGGTAGATTCTATATCTTGATTAAGCATTTATGTGTACCTACCCATGTATAGAAAGGAAGTGTTTGTTTATCTTTTGTATAACCTCTAGAGAAACTAATTCTAGCTTTTGTTCCACTACATGTGTCCCTCTGATCATTATACATGTTTTCGATGCCTGGCAATCCTTTATTGTAGATTTGGTCAAAAGGCTTTGGACTGATGCCATCTCTGAGTACCCTTTTGTTGTCTTCTTTAGTTACCTCTTCTCTGTATTGTACATAGTTGTACTACTCGGCTTTGATTATAATTAGGATCTTGAGGTCTGCTAACTTGTGCTAATCGCATCATGTGCTCTTTCATTTCCTTTTTGTGCCATTCTTGGTTGAAGCATTGATCTGGAGTCCATAGCCTGCTGTGCTGCTTGTTTTAGGGCTTCTTATGCTCCACTGCTACATTTTCAGAAACAGTAGATGATAGATTTCCTCTGGTAGTGAATGAGTAGATGATTATACAAGCTGTACTGCAATCCACAATTTTGTGGCAGTCATTGATGATAATCCGAATATACGTTACGAATTAGCATAATAGTCATTCATATCTGTTTGACGAGTGACTGTAAAAATCTCAAATAACCTTACTATAGAACTGTTTGAATAAACATTATTAATAACCCTAATTCAATGATCTTTCTAAATCTGGCTCTTCTTGGAATTTCTACGCTCTAACTGTACTTCTGAAGTATGTAGCCTTCACTGAATTAAGTCCCTCTTATTTTATGTAGGTAATGTAGATTCACTGGGAACTGAACTTCTAGAAAGTCTATTAAAGATGGCTCCTAGCAGAGAAGAAGAGTGTAAGTTGAAGGAATACAAAGATGATTCACCAATCAAGCTTGGTCATGCAGAGAAGTTCCTGAAGGCAGTACTTGATGTACCTTTTGCATTCAAACGAGTGGATGCCATGCTTTATGTGGCCAACTTTGATTCCGAAGTTGAATACCTCAAGAAGTCTTTTGAAACTTTAGAGGTAGACCAACTCTAACATAATCTCACTTTTTAATTTCCCTGAGGCTGTTTCTTTACTTTTTTCTTTTAGTAGTGGTGATTCTTATCGAAATTATTGTTTTACCTCTTTGTATTGACTGACACCAGAAGTTGGATATCATTGTTCTCCTTAAAATTAAGATGGACACTTTTGAATAAACCAAGCTCAAACAACTCTTCTACATTGAGTTAAAGATCTTACAGGCTCCCTTTTATCTTCTTCATCTTCTTTTTCTCTCAACTTTTGTTAATTTTTAGTAGTTCTCTGGGTTCAGATAAAGACTTAATATTGAGATACCTACTAGCATCTGTTGTACTTACATATACATGCGTTCATAATTGTCAGTGTGATTGATCTTTTCAATATGATGATAACTGTGGAGTTGTGCATGTGTGTCCATTGTTTGATGAAATTGCACACTATAATTGCTTGGTGAAGCTGACTTTTGGCCTTGATTTATATTTAGCTATAGACCTCTCAATTTCGGACACAGTTGCTTAACTACTTTATTGTCCCCTTTTACAGTCAGCTTCTGAAGAACTAAGAAGTAGTAGAATGTTCTTGAAACTTCTTGAAGCGGTTCTGAAGACAGGAAACCGCATGAATGTTGGGACCAACCGCGGTGATGCTCAAGCCTTCAAGCTTGACACACTCCTCAAGCTTGTTGATGTCAAGGGTGCAGATGGACAGACTACACTCTTGCATTTTGTTGTACAGGAAATTATAAGAACTGAAGGTGCTCGTCTTGGAGGTTGCAGCCAAACTGTGAATTCTGCATCTAATGAAGATGCCAGATGTAGGAAGCTTGGCCTGCAAGTTGTTTCTGGTATTAGTTCGGAGCTCAACAATGTGAAGAAAGCTGCTTCCATGGATTCAGATGTACTTATCAGAGATGTCTCCAAGCTTTCTAGAGGCGTCGAGAAAATCAGTGAGGTTGTCAGGTTAAATGAAACAATGGGGTTGGTTGACGGGAGCGAGATATTTTCAGAATCAATGAAAAGGTTTATCAAAATGGCTGAGGAAGAGATCATAAGAATTCAAGCACAGGAAAGCGTTGCTTTGTCTCTAGTGAAGGAGATTACTGAATACTTCCATGGGAATTCAGCCAAGGAAGAAGCTCATCCGTTCAGAATCTTTATGGTTGTCAGGGATTTCCTTAATGTTCTTGATCGGGTCTGCAAAGAGGTTGGTATGATAAACGAGCGAACAACAGTAAGCTCTGCACATAAATTTCCAGTTCCAGTGAATCCGACACTTCCACAGGTGTTTTGTGTAACCAATGCAAGAAAGCAGTACAGTTATGATGAGGAAGATGCGAATGTATCCCCTTAGTGCCTGTAGCTCTTATCAGGATGAAGGCCTTGCTGTAATTAGCTACAAGCTGCTAAATGTAGATGTTCACATAGATCTTTGTAATTCTTTCTCTTATCGTTTTTAACATTTTGTACAAATTGCTGGAAAGAGATTTTGAAATTGCCATTTACGTACAGATAGTGGTATACAAGAGTTTTTGGGAGAGGGCCTAGTCTGTAGAAAGGGGTGGATGAAGATTTGTTATGCGAGGCTGCCAAAAGCTTTTATAGTTAATAGTTATAGGAGAATTGGTGTTGTACCTTATGTTCCTTGTGAAATAAAAAGATGTTATATTATGATCTAACTGAGGACTTTTCCCTATCAGCCTACCAAATCCAGTGCGGGATTCATCAAATTCGACATTGTCCAATTCAATGTCAGTGATTAGAAGCACAAATCCCATTACTGGCAGTCATAGACTTATTAGAGGCTATTGATATGTAGAAGCTCCATCTGGCAGGGTCATCCTTGTGCACGAAGTGGTTACACCACGAAGTAAACGAACTCCAGTTGCTGGGCGCATTCAACATATGACATCGTTATAGCATCATTTTCCAGCAAGGATTTACAAAGTTGTGTTGGGAAAATAGATGCTCATGGCTTTCCTCCTCCCTTCGACAAAGTATGCATCGATTTGATATGTGAAGGAATATCTTCAGCTTGTCAACTGTTGGAAGTGAAAAAGCAAATATATGCAAAAGGGGGTGAATTGTGTGTCAACTGTTGGAAGTGATAAAGCAAATATATGCAAAAGGGGGTGAATTGTGTGTAAAAATTATTGCAGGATATTATCAATTCGATAAGAGCTTGCTAAACAAAATGAGTCTATAGATAAAAAGGGCTTATTAATTTTTGAAAGCATCCTGTTAATATTTAAAATGAAAAGAGACTATTAATTGCTTAAAAAATTGAAAGAGTCTCTTAATGTTCAAGACGAAAGGAGCTTGTTAAATGCTTAACAAATAAAAGGAGCCTATTAACTTTCAAAACGAAAGGAATATGTTAATTGTTTAAAAAATAAAAGGAACCTCTTGCAATATTAAAACAGAAGGACCCTATCATAAAACTGAAGGAGCCTCTTTGCAAATTGAAAACAAAAACACTATGATGTGGACATTTAAAAGTTAACAAGAGAGAAATAATGAAATAATCAATTTATACTGATTCAGCTTATAACGATGCCTACATCTAGTTCTCAAGTATCTAACCTGAGTATTTCATTATAAAACTTCAAATAGTAAATTTTGACGAGCCTTTTTAAGCTCACAAGTACATATTTTTCAAGATTCTTCAACTTTCTACACTCGTAAAGTTTAACAATCTTCTACAAGCTCTCATCACAAATGAATATAGAGTTTGCTCAATGTAAACTTTCAAGGAATAACAATCTCTCTCAATTAGAGTGATTTTACTTTCTAAGGCATAAGGTGTTTGAAATTGATATGACTTTTAAGAATATTGATAATGCTAAAGTATTTCGAAAATTTGAATGGTTCGCAAGTGCAATGGCTCTTCTTTAAGTAGATATTTTCAACTAGTTGTTGCTTCATTTTTATTCTGAGTTGACTTTGCATCTAACAAATCTTCGATATTATCTATGTTGATTAAGACGTTTAGAGAAAAGTTTTAATAGAATGTCGAAGCTAATTGTTTGAATTATGTGATTAGCAAGATCCTTCAGGATATTGTGGAATCATTTCTAATAAGGTATGTTTATTAAGAAGGTTCCTTAAGAAAGAAAGCATTTATTCTATGATATCATTTACTTTTAAGAATTATAACGTTACCTATACAAGAAAAGAAATCTAATTTGAATTTTGAAATATTATAGAGTTATCATAAAAACATTAATAATAAACCTTGAGCTAACAATCTCTCCTTTTTTGATGATGACAAGCAATAATAGATATATTTTCAATTTTCAAATAATAATAAAGGATTTCGAAAGATACCTGTAAACTTTAAATGTTTTTACTCATAGTCATGATTAAAAGGAGCCTTTCTTACAACAGGAGCCTTTCTTAAAACAGGAGCCTTTCTTATAATAGGAGCCTTTCTTACAACCTCTAAAGAAAGAAGCCTATCATTTATGCATATCACATATTAAATTTCACAAATTCACTTCAACAACATTTCAACAGTTAGTAGAGAATATATCACAGTTATATCATCAGAAACAAATATATCATCAAAAGCAAGTATACCATTAACTCTCCTCCTTTGTCATTATCAATAAAAAAGAGGGAAATAACTAAAAACTAATAAAAAATAACACAAGTATGTAAAAATAAACCAAGCAAAAAATAGCGACAAAATTATTGAAGAGATTTAAAAAAATTTCAAAGCATAATCTACATGTCAAGAATTTTATTTTGCATGTTGTCGATCTGGCCACACATTGATCTTAATTGGAGTGAACGTCCCTCAGTTGTTGAAGGATCAGATCATTTGTGCCCTGGAGTATGGCCGGGGCTGATTTTTGTGTAAAATGATCTAACTAAATCATCACATTGTCTCATTCAAATTAAAACAAGTTCCTAATCAACAGCAAGAAAATAAGAAGAGATGGGAATACCAATTTCATCGAATAGGAGAGGAGGTAAAATGCATCCAGCAACCACCTTTCGCTTGTTGTAGCGCATTTTGTATTCTGCTTCAGCTTCCATTGACTAAAACAACTTAACTGGTGCTGAAGACTCTCCTTTCTTTTGCTTATTCGATTTTGATCTTTTTACCTTCAGAATTTCTTAGAACAGGGCTTCTTCATAAAACTGTTCATTCCTAATAATGGGGTCCTCAACATTCTCTTCAACCATAAGCACTTTGCCTTTTCTTATTTCTTCTCTTTTTCTATTTCAAGAATCTTCTTCTTCCCTCTATTCAGCATCAGGGCTTTTTTCTTTCTCAATAATGCTTGCTTTGGAAGACTTCCTCTGGTTCATAGACGTATTATTAAATGAACTAGTTTTTCATCTAAACCATTATCATTAACAATCTAGTGTACTTTAGGCAATTTCTTACTTGTGGACTTAAGTTGAGGGGTAATAGATGGTGGTGGGGTGGAAGTTTTGAGAAACATAGTAGAAGGAGTAGGTAGTGAAAGTGAAGGGGAATAGAATCTAGAGACATCATAGCCAAAATCTTTCTCTTTCTGTCGTCTAGAGTCTCCTGAGTAGATCCTTCTGAACCTTGGGGCTTTTTGATGGAGGTGACGAAAACATGTTCAATAGGGGTGTTTAATGATCCTACTATTGGCGAAAGAGAGGAAGATTCAGAAACAAGAGTTTCAAACTCTTGTTCATGACTGAGAGTTTCACTATGGCTAGTAGTGGGAGTCAAGGTTTTCTTTTGTCCATTGGATTTTGTTCTTGCCATTTCAAGTAAGCTAATGAGGTTTATGAGAATTGAGTAGAAAATTTGAGTAGAAGCAGAGAGTTAGGGTGTAGAGAGGAAAAACGACACTTTTGAGAATGATAAAGGTAAGTAGAAGGAAGAAAATTTTTCATGATATATTAAACAGTTCTTAAGCATTGATTTCATGTAAAAAGGAGAAATCGTACAATCCAATAGAGGAGGTGTGATCGTTTGTGTATCTTCTGTCAGTCACATATGGAAAGTTGTCAAGGCAGCAGGTGTGTGTTTTTAAAAGCTGAAATGACGCTATTTAATAACTGCCTTTTTAGAAAATGAGTATTCTACCCTATTAAACTAAAAGGAGTCTTCTAAAATAACATGACCCTCTAAACTAAGAGGGGCCTTCTAAACTAAAAGAAGCCTTTTAAACTAAAAGGTGCCTTCTAAACTAAGAGGAGATTGTCGTAAAAACATATTAGAAGGAGCCTGCTAATATCTGCAAGGAGAAGTAGCATATAATCTTCATACGGAGTTAATATTAGAGAATCTGCACATACCAAGCTCTTTTCTTAACAACATAATCTATCTTCAAAAACTGGCTAAGATATCAACTACTTGATTTTCAGTTTTAACATTCAGAAGATTGATGGTTCCTTCTAAAATATTATCTATAAGAAAATGATATTTTATTTCTATATGTTTAGTCCTATAATGATGCACAGGATTTTTAGAAAGATTTATGACACTTGAATTGTCACATAGTATAGGAATATGATCAAGGTTTAGAGAAAAATCATGGAGTTGATATTTCATCCATAAGATTTGAGTGCAATAGCTGGTAGCTACTATAAATTCAACTTAAGTTGACAAAAACATTGTGCAATTTTGTTTCTTGCAAGACCAATAAACTGGACATCCTCTAAGAAATTGGTAGTGACTACTTATGTTTTTCGTATCAACTTTATCACCTGCATAATCTGCATCATAATAGCCAACAATGTTAAAATAATCATTTTTAGATACCATAATCTAAAGTCTATAGTTCCACAAAGATAGCGAAAGATCCTTTTGACTGCTTCAAGGTAGTTCTCTTTTGTATTTGATTGAAAGCGTGTGCAAAGACACACACTAAGCATAATATCTAGTTTTGAGCTTATGAGATATAGTAGTGATCCAATCATTCATTTATACTCTGTCTCATCTGTAGCTTTGCCTTCTTCATTTTTATCAAGTTTAGTTCTAGAATATATAGGAGTACCCATCGGTTTGGTATTCTCAAAATGACATTTCTTGATGAGTTCCTTTATGTATTTGTCTTGACTAATGAAGATTCCATTTTCTGTTTGCCTAATTTGCAATCCAAGAAAGAAAGATAATTCTCCTACCATGTTCATTTCAAACTCCCCTTACATAAAAGCTAAGAATTCTTCACAGAAGGATTGCTTAGTAGCACCAAATATTATGTCATTAACAAATATTTACACTATGAGTAAATTGTTCTCCTTTTTCTTAATAAATATTTCCTTTTTTGAAGTTATTCTCAAGCAAAAAGTTACTTAACTTTTCATACCATGCTCCAGGAGCCTGCTTTAGACCATACAAAGCTTTAGTCAACTTCATCACACAATCAGGATGGTTTTCATCTTCAAAACCTAGAGGTTGCTTAACAATCACTTCATTAATATATCCATTTAAAAAGACATTATTAACATCCATTTGCAATAATTTAAATTTTCTACAGCATGCAAAAGCAAGTAAAATTCTAATGAATTCTAATCTAGCAATAGGTGCATAAGTCTTATCAAAATCAATACCTTCCTGTTGATTATAACCTTGAGTTACAAAGCTTTGTTTCTTACCACCTTACCATTTTTGTCAAGTTTGTTTCGAAATACCCAACAAGTTCCAATGATTGACTTGTTTCATAAATGAGGTACTAGATTCCAAACGTTGTTTTTGTCAAACTAATTTAGTTTGTCTTTCATAGCTGAAACTTAATTTTCATCAGAAAGAGCCTCTTCAATGGTCTTTAGTTCTAATTGTTAGATGAGGGTAATATAATTTTTTTTAAAGGATGATCTGGTTTTTAGATTTTCAGAGGGATCTCCTAGAATGTATTGATGTGTGTCTAAACCTCTCCATTCTCTTGGTGTTCTTCATTGCATAGGTTCCTGCTGGGATGAAGGAGCATGCACCTTCCTGGCTTTATAAAGACCTTCTTAATATTGCAATTCCGAATGTACTATAGGTGTAGTTTGTGTCTGCAATGTATTTTTAGGAACTAAAGGATGCTCTTCATTATCTGAATCAACTACAGTTGTCGAGGATAGTGCTTCATCAAATACTACATGTATTGATTCTTCTTTCCTATTTGTTCTTTTATAATAAACTCTGAACCCTTTATTAGCAGTATTGTAACCTAGAAAAATAGCTTCATATAATCTCGCATCAAACTTTCCAAGGTTGTCTTTTCCATTATTTAGAATGAAGTACTTGTAACCAAATGCTAAAAAGTAAGCAATATTCAATTTTCTTCCTTTCCATAACTCGTAGGGGTTTTTTTTTAGAATACGTCTTATAAAGTATCTGTTAAATATGTAACAAACAGTTGATACAGCTTCTATCTAATAACCATGAGGTAGACTACTTTTACATAGCATTGTCCTAGCCATATCAATGAGAGTTTTGTTCTTTCTCTCAACGACTCCATTTTGGCGAGGAGTCCTTAGGCAAGAAAAATTATGAAATATACCATTTTCATTACAAAATCTTCAAATTTTCTTGTATCGAATTATCCTCTATGATCGCTTCTAATTGATGTAATGTAGTACCCTTTTTCAATCTCAATTTTTTAACAAAACTTCAAAAATATCATCCTTATTTGGTAGAAAGTAAACCTATGTAAATGTAGAATAATCATCTACTATAACAAAGCCATAATGTTTGCCACCAAAACTTTGAATCCTAATAGGACCAAATAAATCCATATATACGAGTTCAAGTGGTCAGTTAGCAGAAACAATATTTTTATGAGGGAAATTGCTTCTAATTTGTTTTCCTTTTAAACAAGCTTTGCAAACTTGATTGCTCTCGAACTTCAGGTTAGGTAGTCCTCTCACTAACTCATTTTTGGATAATTTTGATAAGATGCTTATGTTAGCATGCCCAAATCTTCTATGCCAGATAAATGAATCCTTTTCTAGTGAAATAAAACACTTAACATTTTGTGAAGACATATCTTCCAATTGAGCACAGTATATGTTATGATTTTTAGGACCAACAAATACAATATTATTATTAAGATTATCAATTATTTCACAATGGGATGCATAAAAGGTAACTATATAACCCTTATCACTTAATTGACTTACATTTAATAAGTTATGTTTCAATCAATCAATATAGAGAACATTATCATAGAAACATAATTAGAGTCACCAATTTTACCAATTCTAGTTACTTCTTCTTTGTTTTTGTCAGCAAAAACAACATTACCTCCATCTTTCCTTTCAATATAATTGAAATGTGATATTTCACCTATCATGTGTCTTGAACAACCACTATCAACTATCCATTGATTTTCTCTTGTCTATGTTCGAAAGCATATCTCCAAAATGTATTATCTTATTTTAGGTAACCAAAATTTTCTGTTCTTTTTAGGTTAGTAGCTTTTGGTCCCCAAACATACATTTGAGATAATTTCTTCATTCTCTGAAAGTTACAAGAATGACTAATATGATCATGTCTACCACAATAAGATCACAAAGCAGATAAATGAGAGTTACTATAGTTTTTTCCATTTATCAGGTTCTTGCTGTTTTGGCTATTGCTAATGTTGGATTTAACGAAGAAGTTTTTTTATGGACTAATAATATTATTTTCTTTACATTCTATTCCAGCCTTATCAAAAACACCTTTTCCATTCCCAAGTAATGCATCAAGATTGTTCCTTCCATCAATAAAATTAGCAAGATCTTTTTCTAGAAGTTTGATTTTTTAGCAAATTTTTCATTCTCAAGTTCAAAAGTAGCAACTTTTTCTTCTAATTGTTTTACATAATCATTTCCAAGTAATGCACTCTCTAACTTACTTACCTTTTGTTCCAACAATTCTTTTTTAGAGACCTTTTGCTTATTGTCATTTTCAAGAGACATAATTTAAGAAAATAAATTTTTATTATCAGATTTTGATGATTTAATCGTATTCCTTAGGGAAGCTTCATTATCCTTTTTGAAATATTGCATTATTAACTTTTTATATTGATCATACAATTCATGATATGCTTCTCTGGATTCATTAATTTCAACATCAGAGTTAGAATAATATACCTCATCGTCTCCTAATTTAACCATAAATTAAACATTGCTGACTTCTTTAGGCTCTTCTTTTTCAAAGTTTTCAAAATTCTCATCTAACTAAGTTGTAGTCATAGCTTGCTTTTTGTGTTTTCTATTCTTTGTTTTATCTTTTGAATAAGAGGACATTCAGGTCTTGTGTATCCAAGCCTTTTGCAATGATAGCATATGATTTGACTACTTTATGAATTGCTATTGCCTTTATATAGGAATCTGTTATTTCTAGTTTTCTTGTTTCTTTCACCTTTATACGTTAGCTTCTTTTTGTAGAAGCGGGCATTTTTTAACCATAAAATTGAATTCGCCATCTCCATCTATTTGCAACTTGATGTTGCTTTCATCATCATTTGATGGATTTGATTTATTAGCTATTTTTAGTGCCATTCCTCTTCTGTATGAAGATCCTTCATCTCACCTAAGCTCGACTTCATGGATTGATAAGTTTCCTCTTAACCAATTGAGTGAAATAATGTCAAGATCATTTGCAATTTCTAGAACTATCACCTTAGGTCTCCATTCTTTTGACAGTGACCTTAGAATCTTTGTTACATGCTCATCATTGGGATTTACCTTTCCTAAGTTCTTTAAGGCTGTGATAACGTTGTTGAAATGTCCGAAGAATTCATTTATAGTTTCTCCTTATATCATGCAAATAGTTTCATATTGATGTAATAAAAGACTTATTCTATGTTTCTTTACCTCATTTGTTCCTTCAAAAGTAACTTGAAGTTTGTCCTAGATTTCTTTTGCTATAGAATAGTATGATATCTTTTCATACTCTTATAGAGATAGTGTACAAATCAAATAATGTCTTTCTTTGGCATTCAATTGTGCATTTCTTTTATCAACATCAGTCCACGCTTATACTTCGTCAATAGTAGTAGCTATGATTCCAACTTTGATAGCTTGCCAGATTTCGATATCTACAGATTGAAGATAAATAGTCATTCTCTCTTCTCTCTTTCCAATAGGAATAGTTGTTTCCATTGAAATAAGGAGGCTTTGAGATGGATTGTCCTTCAAGGCTTCTCAAATTGTTTGTCATGATCTATCATGTGTTGTAAAACACAATAAATGTGAAACCTTGCTCTGGTACCAAATGATAAAGCAAACACACGCAAGGGTGAGGGGGTGGATTGTGTGTAAAAATTGCAAGGTGCTATCAATTTGATAAGAGCATGCTAAACAAAATGAGCATATAGGTTAAAAAAAAAGGGCCAATTAACTTTAAAAGGATCCTGTTAACATTTAAAATTAAAGGAGCCTGTTAATCGCTTAAAAAAATGAAAGGAGTCTATCAATGTTTAAAATGAAGGAGTCTATTAATGTTTAAAATGAAAGGAGTCCGTTAATTGTTTGAAAAAACGAAAGGAGCCTGTTAACTTTCAAAACTAAAGGAGTTTGTTAATCATTTAAAAAATGAGAGGAGTCTATTAACTTTCAAAATGAAAGGAGCCTGTTAATCATTTAAAAATGAAAGAATCTCTTGCAATATTAAAATAGAAGAAGCCTATTATAAACAGAAGGAGCCTCTTCGCAAATTGAAAACACAAATAATATAATGCAGAAATTTAAAAATTAAGAAGAGCGAAAGAATGATAGTCAATTTATACTGTTTCAACTTATAACGAAACTTACGTCCATTATATAAGTAACCAAGTTGAATATTTCACTATAAAAGCCCAAAGTACTAAATTTTGACAAACCTTGCCAAGCTCACAAGTGCATATTTTTCAAGGTTCTTCAACCTTCCACACTCATAGAGTTTTAAATTCCTCTACAAGCTCTCAAAAAAATGAATATAGAGTTTACTCAATGTAAGATTTCAAGGAATAACAATCTCTCTCAAATAGAGTTATTTTACTTTCTAAGGCACAAGGTGTTTGAAATTGATATAACTTTCAAGAATATTTGTAATGCTGAGGTATTTGAAAATCTAACTAGTTCGTAGGTGCAGTGGCTCTTCCTTAAGTAGAAATTGTCTTTAACTAGTCGTTGCTTCATTTCTATTCTAAGTTGCCTTTGAATCTAATGAATCTTCAATATTATCTCTGTTAGAATCTTCCAATATTTAGATGTTAAGAGAAATTTTTTGACAAAATATCAGAGCTAATTGTTCAAATTTTATGATTAACAAGATCCTTCCAGATATTGTGGAATCATTTCTAATAAGGTAAGTTTATTGAGAAGGTTCCTGTAAGAAAGAAAGCATTTATGTTGGGCTCCGTTTTCGAAGCCCAACGATCGGACCGGAGACGAAAACCTAAGCGAAAATCCAAGTTCCTAAACCTGGATCCACCAAAGAGAAAATTCCTCGTTTGCACGACAATCGCAAGCCACAAAGACGAGCCCAAACAACGACATCACAAAATCACAATTAACTTCTTCATCATGGTAGCCCTTAGTCTCTAGTTCATTTAGA
>JANVCQ010000009.1:8093073-8103543 GCA_025531925.1 Erythroxylum plowmanianum | reverse complement strand
TGGTTATATTAGTTAATTAAATCAAATAAATCTAGATTCTACAGTCAAGCTTCAACTTAAAAGGAAAAACAAGAAGAAAAATTGGTATTAAAAAGGATGCATGTACGTTTTGATGCTATGAAAAAGAGGTTAAAAAATGTTAGGACCTAAAATTAGTGTGAGTGGTTGTTTCTTAAAGACTAACCACCCAGGACAATAACTAAGTGCCATAGGAATTCATGGCAACCACGACATATATCTCATTGCATAAATAGTTGTTTAGGAAGAAAATATTGAAAATTAAACATGGTTTATTGAAAAATTAATCATTGACTTAACTGCTCAATGATGAGAATGAAATCACAATGATATCAAAAATGTAAAAAGTACTTTATTTAGGGTAAAAGATAATAGACTCCTTTATGGTTTAACAAAGTTTAATCGAAACTCATATCTGTTTCTATATTTTGTAGTGTAGTCATTTTGCATCTTTTTACTTCATTGAATATAGAACTTTTATCATCCTTTTTATGTTTTAAATGGCAAATGACTGGATTTTCTTGCATGACATGGCAACTATCAAATGCTATAACTAAGACTTCTGAACATGAATTTATATCAATTTGTGTACTGCTTTGAAATTAATTGTCTTCTTTGCTTTGTTTTGGTTATCTTATTTGGCCGTCAGCTCATTCTAGCTCTGTCATCATCTTCCTTCACATTCTTCAGGAAGATCCTTCTGCATGTCGACTGAGGTAAGTGATTTTGTTATTTACTAGGTTTTTCTATACTTGGTTTAATTTGGGTATTTGTTTACGGTTTGAACTTCCTACATTTTTAATATAAATGACCTGCATCAACCAAAACCTTAAACTATGATATGAACTTTGGTTTATCAATGAATTAATATAGGATGGGTTTGACTTATAGTTCCAAATATCTTAATTATATTAACCCGTTACTTCATTGATGCTCTCTGAAATGATTAGGTTCTCTTTACTTTTCATGTGCGAATCTTTACATGCATCTTTTTTTAATATAATACTAATTTTATTCTAAACATATTATATAATTTGTATATGTTACAATAATTTATTAAAATAAGTATTCATATTTTTGTGAATACTTATTATATTTGGCACTAGTACATATACTATTTAGGTTAAATATCAAACTTCTAACATTAATTCTCTTCTAGCATATATGATTATAAACAAAAAAAAAAGATCTGCAGTTAATCAATAATTTTAACTCATAACTCGTGATGTAGCTCCCGTGAGGCTTATCGGTGAAAAATACCACGAGCCTAGGAGCCACAATGAGAACTTGTTTTTTTGATTCACGAGTGTAATCTTTGGTGATTAATTCAATTGGTTAATACTTAGGGGATGTTATGTAAAGTTTAGATGTTTTGTAAACTTTGGTGAACATGAATGATACTAACTATGGAATCATTATTTTAAATTAACAATTTTGCAGAAATGAGTAATGTCGATAGATCTTGGATGTATAGACGATTAACACCTAATAGTTTCATTAATCCTGAGTTTGTTGAGGGAGTTGAAGTTTTTATTCATTATGCATGTTCTCAACTTGCTTATATGGATGGCTTAAAGATCAGATGTCCATACAAAAAGTGCAAATACATTTGTTTCCTTCCCATTGATGAAGTTAATGGGCATTTACTGAGAAAAGGGTTTGTCCCCAATTATTTTGAGTGGACAAGACATGGGAAGCCATTGATTTGTAGGATCTCAAGGGGTAATCAAGTACAATCATCTGTGAACTTAAATGAGTTTGAAAGGGGGGATTGGATTTAGAACAAATTATGTGGATGGAAATGAAAATCCTTACATGCAAATGGTTTATGATGCAGTCGATTATACCTTTGAGGAAAATATGAAAAATCTTGAAGAAGAACCAAACCCACTTGCAAAATAATTTTTTGACTTACTACAATCAGCTGACCAAGAATTATGACCAAATTGTGAGACAATAACCCAATTGTCTTCAATTGCTCAAACATTGAATATAAAGTTTGAATGGCACATTTTGGACCGTAGTTTTGATAAAATTCTTGAATGATATAATCAATTATTACTTCCTGATCATACAATGGTTGATAGTTTTTACAATATGAAAAAACTTATTAGGGGTCTTAGTTTTCCTGTTGAAAAGATTAATTGTTTCAAATTGGGATGTATATTATATTGGGGAGATGATGTGGAATTATAAGAGTACAAATTTTGTGATCAATCTAAGTTCAAGCCTATAAAGCATTGGATGAAACAAAAATTAGTACCATAGAAGCGGATGTATTGTTTCCTGCTAACTTTGAGACTTCAAAGACTATATGTTTCTAATGTTACTATATCTCATATGAGATGATATAATGAACACGAATAGGAAGATGAAATAATAAGTCATCTATTAGATGCACTAGCTTGGAAACAATTCAATTATACCCATATTGAGTTTGCAGTTAAAAGTCGAAATGTTAGGTTAGGATTATCGACGGATGGATTCCAACCTTTTAGTCAATCCAGCCAGCAATATTTATTATGGCCAATCATAATTACTCCTTGACTCCATGGATGTGTATGAAAGACGCATATATTTTCTTGACACTGATTGTGCCAAGGCCTACAAATTTGAAGCATAAAATTGATGTATTCTTACAACCATTGATATATAAAATGTAGCATCTTTGGGAATATGGTGTTTAAACATATTATGTGTCTTTGAAACAGAATTTTGTGTTGAGATCAGCTTTGAAGTGACCATTAGTGATTTTCCAGCATATGCCATGTTGTCTGGATGGAGCACAGTAGAAAAATTGGCTTGTCTTTATTGTGGTAATGATTCGATGCATTTTATCTTACAAACGGGGGCAAAACATGTTGGTTTAACAATCACAGGAAATTTCTTCTCCAGATCATCCATTTAGATGTAATAAACAAAAGTTTATTAATAATAAGATGGTAAAAATACCTCCTCCCCCTCACAAAGCTAGTGAAGAGATTTTGCATGAGGTTGAGGGTTGTTGAAAGTTATAGAATTTGATGCTGATAAAGTTAATACAAGAATTAGTAAAAACTTTGGTTTGAGAAAACGAAGCATCTTTTGGCATTTTCCATATTGAAAAACTAATTTAATACGTCATAATCTAGATGTGATGCATATTGAAAAAATATTTTTGACAATTTGTTCAATACCATAAAGAATATTGAAGGGAGGACAAAAGACAATGTAAAATCACGAGCTGATTTACAACTTTTTTGTAGAAGGAATAAGTTACATAAAGATGTTCACACTAGTAAATATCCGAAAGCATGCTACACTTTAGAAAAAAAACAAAAGGAAATATTGTGTGAAAGGTTGAAAAGTCTAAAGTTTCCAGATGCTTATGTTTTAAACTTAGCAAGGTGTGTGGACATAAGAAAGTACAAATTATTTAGGATGGAAAGTCATGATTTTCATGTGTTTATGTGAAGGCTAATTCCAATTATATTTCGAGAGTTGCTCTCGAATAAGGTTTAGGAAGTAATAACCGAATTAAGTTTGTTTTACAAAAGTTTAACATCATTTGAAATCAAGTTGGCTGAAATGGAAAAACTAGAAAGGGAAATTCCAGTAATTTTGTGCAAGTTAGAGGGATTTTTCCTCCAAGCTTATTTGATTGTATGGAGCATCTACCTATGCATTTAGTACACGAGACAAAACTAGCCAGTACAGTTCAATATTTATGGATCATTTGAGAGGTAATTCAAGAAAAATGATTGTAATTGAAGTTTTAACATATATTAACAACTAAATTGTAATAACCCTATTTGCTAATATAGGTATTTGCATCACGTGAAGAAAAATGTCAAAAACAAGGATAGAGTTGAAGGTTTGATATGTAATGCTTATTTAGTGGAGGAAGTTAGTACATTTTGTTCACATTATTTTGAGCCGCATGTTCACACAAGAGAAAGAAAAGTTTCTCATAATGACGATGGGGGAGGAACGAGTGATGCTGATGGTAACTTATCCATTTTCACATATCCTGAATGAACATATGGACATTCAACAAGAAGAATGTTAACAGAGGAATAAATTGAGGCTACCTATGGGTACATTTTATTGAACTATCAAGAGGTTCAGCCTTTCGTGCAGTAAGTTGAAATTGATTATTAGGGTATTGAAATTTAGTATTGTTCATAACTGAGATACATAAAAATGTTTTCAGATTATTCGAGGAATTATTACATGAGCTAATGCCAGACAAAACACAAGATGATATTAATAAAGAAGTTGGAAGACACTTTCCTTGATGGCTCAAGAAATATGTAAGTTTTCACTTAGAAATATCGAAATGATTGAAATATAAGATTTAAGTGTTCAAATGACATTATAATCCTTGATATGATAACTTCTTTTGTATAAGCCTTATAAAATCAAATAGAGAATAAGTTCATATGTGATCTTGTGAAGGGACCTCTGGGAACTATTAAATCGTATCTGGTTTATTTCATTAATGGATGTAAATATTATACAGAATATCATGGTCACAGCATGGCAATAATAAATAATGGAGTTTACATACAGATTGATTGGCCATTTGTAAAGTTAAACCTATAGGTGTTTTTTGAATCACGTGAAAAAAGAGAACAGAGAATTGAAAGTGAAGCATTTCAGGAAGATGTTTATGAAATAAATGCATCTATCACATATGACGATAATGAACCTTTGAACGGTCCATCTAATGAATATGTTGAAATTTCATCTAGAGAGGAAGACGAGGGCTAGAGATCTGAAGAGGAGCCAGAGTTTGATTCTTATTCTTCAGAAAAAAGGAGATGATTGTAATTTACAATTAAGTGATGATAACGATTAATTTGTGTTTGTAATTGAATATTATATTTAACAAATCAATTATTTCCTTTTTAGTATATTGTGTAAAATATTAAATTCAAATTCTTAATCAAGGAATGTCGACATGGCGACTAGTTCTGGATGGTACTAATTCATTATATTGGTAGGAATGTGACAAAATTGTCTATAATGAAGGAGTAAACAATGTAGAAAAAAATCTCCACTTCATACACTAATGATCATTTGCCTTCCATGGCTGATCTTCTGCTTCAAAATGTTTAGTATCATCTGAACAATGTCACTTTTCTTATTATGTACATCTCATTTCTTTTTATGAAGCTATTATATATATTCACTTTTGATGGTATATACTATATGTTGTTTTAAGCTTCCTTAAATCTTGAGGATGACATGTACGCCCATAGAGGTGGAAGCGATGTCACAACGGTCCGTAAAGGATTAGGGAAATTAGTTGTTTTGGAAAATGGGTCAATTCCACATACCTCGTCTGGACATTCACGTATATATTTCACTCCAATTTTGGTTCGTTTAACAGTTTTCTAATATAACAATATCTAAGTTCTATACTGATTGTGTTTTAGGTAAATCGTTTCATACTGGCAGTTCATCTGGAGAGTTTGTCTTCCATACTAAATCTGGTGACTCATTCACTATATCCTTTACAAGTTTAGCTATAGCAGCAACGTTATTACAAGAAGGTGTTAAAAACCTACACCGGAGGGAAGAACTATAACTGTTTCAATTGGTGCATTCGAACATGTCAGGACCCTTCTCAGGAGTCCAGACATCGGGGGCTCATTTATCTTTATCAACTCTCATGTCAATTGAAATATAAGAAAATAATTATATAATTGACATTTATCGATGGCAATACACTAGAATTTGCTTTAAAGTTGATTTATTGTTTTATCTGTAAGAATTTGTCAAACAACCTCCCTACTAGTTAGGGGTCAAGCTGCGTACTATTGAGTATGGATTGTTATCGTTCTTATTCTATGACTGTAACAATTGTTAAAATTCTAATTCAAAGTTTGTACTTGAATATTATATTCAACAAATTGCCTTATTTCCTTTTCAATATATTGTGTAAAATATTGAATTCAAATTCTTATATTTCTAGAAAATTTAATAAACAATAAATTTCAGGTAGAAATATGCCACCAAAGAGTCAACTTGATATAATGCGACCTATGTCCAGACAACGATTCGGAGGTGTTTACTGTCAAAGTGAACCATCACACTTTGCAGCTGCAACTGAATCACCTCCTCCCCCTCCAACTACTATAGTTGTAGATGACGCATCACCTAATATTCCTTATGATACACCATCTACCACTCCTACATCATTCACTACCCCTATAGTGGATAAAGGAGACAACCGCCAGCCTAGAGCTGAGGGACCTGATGGAAGAACTTACAAAACAATTGTCAATAATTTGTAAGTGAAATTACGTGAAACACTATATGTTTATAATTAAGTTATAGGTTTTAATTTTTGCAAATGGTTTATAATTATTTGTTTTTATATTAGATTGATTCCGTCTGGACTGCGCTTTAGAAACATGACATCTAAATTTAAGGAAAAGATTGATCTTGAGGGATATGTATAGAAGAATATCTCTCAGGCCATAAAGGCATTTTACTTTTCGGAGTTTGAGGTATAATAAAAAATTATTTTCTTTTTAAAATTGATTTGTATACATTAATTAGATAAATATTATTACATTATAAGTATTTATAAAAAATTTTGCTTTTATTTTAGAAAGAATTATTTTAGGATTCTGAATTTGACGTAGTCATATATAAAGTATAGGAGAGACAAGCATGTACACATTATTGTGACTTTATTAGTACGATACATAAGGTTGGTGTACGACTGCCTTATATTTCTGAGCAAATATGGAGTTGATGGTGGCAGTATTTGACATCACCTGAGGTGATGTCCATTTCAGAGCGTAACTCAACCAACAGACGTGAAGGACTGGAGGGAGAGAGTCTTCCCATATGTGACACCCCAAAACCCCCTGGGAGGATATAGGAGTGCTATATCGGACTCATAAGTAGAAACAAACAATAGATCGATGCAGAAGCATTTCAAAATATACTAAACATTCATTACATGAATTTTCAGAAATTGAAGCAAACATACATTATATATCATTAGTTCAGAAACCAGCCTGTATTATAGTTATTACAAACCTTCATACAATTTCAAATAAAAGTCAAAAATCAAAACTCAAAAATACATTTTGACAAATAAAACTCAATCTCCTTTGGCCATTGCGGTTGACTTGTCCCAATCTTTATGCCCTTCTCTTTGAATCTACACGGGATAAACTATGTTTAACTACAACAGATACAAAATCATGTGATAACATAAGCATCTCAATCATAATTAATTTTAGAAACAAAGTATGATTTATTAATAAAAACACTTCGATAGTAGATCGGAATATACAAAATATAGAACTGATTTTTAGAAAGATCAAATGCAAAACGAGTTAGACTGTTAATCCATGAATAGAAGTGGGTAACGGGACTTATACAGAGGATACCATGATTGGCATCACTAAATATAAGATACCGAAGTCTCGACACTAACGTGTCCAAAAGAGACCAAAGTCTCCAGAAGAGACTGCAGTCTCGACACTGAAGTGTCCAGAAGTAGCTGCAGACCCTTCTAGGCATGCCTATTTATCCACGACTAGGACTTGACAGTTACAAAACTAAACAAGTTCATTTCATGTGCAAACGAAATTAGTCATTCATATAACATGCATCAAACAATTCAAGCATTCATTGTTCGAGGTTCAAACAACAATCAGCATAAAACACATTCAATTCAATACTAAGTAGAACAAAGTAAGGTGTGAGTGTCCTAGAGATTACTGCCAGTCGCTCCTTTTTGCTTAATGCCTTGAGGTTCCAGTAATATCTAAAGATCGTCGCTCTACTTGCTCTTCTATATACAAACAAACACAATTTTATATTACCAAAATGCTCATGTAACTAAATAAGCATTTATATAAATGCATAATGTAACATGCATATTTAATGACATATTCATGGGTATATCTCTTTAGTAAACTGAAGTACACATCAATTGTACTCCAAAAGTTCTAGAATTCATACTCTCATTCACTATTCCTGCATTTTCTTCAAAATAGATTTTTGGGTCTACTTTGGATCATCATTTAGATCCAGAAAATGGAATATTTAAGTAACACTTCCTTCTAGAAAATTGTTTTCTCATGTCTTAAGTTTCTAATAATACTAAGTTCATTCAATTTGGCTTAGTATATTGAAATTTATACTCCAATGGTTTCAAACTATTCTTAAACTTCAACATAATTCTCATCTCAATTTCAAATCAGATTCTGAAATTCTTAAAGGCAGAATTATAATTCAATCTCTTCAAACAATCTATAGTCTTATGTCACTAGTTTAATTTAGAATAAGAATCACTCCATTTGGATATCTACAGAGCAAGATATAAGGAAAATACTGATCGTGCATCTACACGATCGTGACTTTCTAGATTACTTGTAAAGTTGCGATCGTGCTTCACTTGCAAAATCCATCATCGAAGTAGCGATCGTGCAGATGCACGATCGTGACTTTCTTCTTCTTCACTACACCTGTTCTTCTTCTTTTTCTTTGATTCTTTCTTTCATTATTTTCAGATTTTCTCATTTCTAACCCATCTATTTTGCATTTCTATATCTAATACCATCTCTAAACAAATTAGATTCAAGTTTACACTGAACAAAGTTGAACTACTCCTGCAAAAACTTGACACATTAGGTGCTAGGTGTCACCTTATTACCATGACATTTGTCCTTAAGCATGTAAACCATTTATCCACTCCATAAGCTTCCAAATGTCACCGAATTACTAGTCCATTTGTCACTCAATGATCAATGCCATTTGTCAATTAATCTTTATGCCAAAGGTCTCTCAATTATATATGCCGAATATCACTCATTTTATAGGTTTTTTCATCCTAATTTTTCATGTATCCACTTTTCTTGCCACTTGGCATTTTACCTAAACTAAATTAATTCATCAATTTCTCAATTGTAATAATAAATTCCAAGTTACCAATTATAGTCCATTAATTCTTGTCATTGGGATTCCAAAGTACAAGACATTGGAAATACACATTCATGTTACATTCATTTTAATTTCATACCCTGAAATATGTCAATTGAGTGCAATTTGTCAAAATCACAATTTATATGTGTATGCTAATATTATGCATATGAATACAATCATAAAATTATATCACAAATGTACCAAATTCATTCTATATGATGTCAATCATGTGACTCAATAGTCTAAATTTTTAATAAAATGATTTTAAAAAACTCCATTGTTTATATTTATTAATATTGAGTTAAGGCTTTTCGTTAAAAGGAAAATAGGCTTAGCTTCACGGGAACTTTTCAGCTAGATTAAATATCAACTAAAGGGCCACCATGGGTGCCAAGCAGGCCGTTTAGTTCGCTTCAAGAGAGGATCTTTTTAAAACTCTTCATTGTCATTTTTCTTAAATTAATTAAACTTATTCCTAGATATTTCATAGGGTTTAAACATAAAAGTTTTAATATAATTTTTCTATGGTAGTAGTAGGACCTTTAAGAGTTTTCTATAATCTAAGAAGTTGAACTCATATAGTTTATAGGTAGCTATTTTCTATAATTATTTTGGTATATGATATTTTTAATGTCTATCAAACTTATACTCTCATTTTTATTTTTTATTTTAAGGGGAGAGGATATAATGTGGTGTGTTTATTGAGAATTTTCAGATTCACAAGATAAAGATTTTTTTTATTGTATCTTTTCTTTAAAACTAGTTTCTTCCTCTTCTTGATATTATTATTATTATTTTATTATTGTTATTGTTGTTGTTATTACAAAGAGTTTTAAAAATATATTTTGTTTTATTTTCTTAGGCATAAATTTCAAAATAATAAAAAAAACATATGAATCTTATAATTTTTTTACAAAATTATAGTAAAGTTCTTGTATTTGTTTTCTTTATTATGAAACGTCATTAAAAAGTAATAATCTTTTAGTTTTATCATGCAAAGAATAAAAATATTCACCTAATCTTGTTTACGCTCAAAATTTTTTCTAACCCACGTAATTTAATACTCATATTGTGAGTTATTAAAGAGAAAAGTATAGGTGATTATGACCATTATTTTATGGATTTTTATAGCTAGATTGACAAATATTTTTATTATAATTTAACCTTTGAAGTTTAAAACTTGGTAATTAACTAAATGTGCAAGCATAAAATCAATTATAGCAAGTTGTTAAAATTAAAGTAATATAAAGTATCAATCCCATAGGGAACTATATTACTATGTATATGTAACACCCCACTCCCGCATGACCCGAACCCGACATCGATGGTGATATCCGAGTCCGCGCCCCGCGAGGGTGGCGTGCTACATCACTTACTCGACCAAAGCGGTATAAGTGTTTTTTTTTCTTTGAAATCACAAACACACACTATACGGGAGTCTATTAATATGTACAATCAAAAGTAAATTCAACGACCACGTGGGCCCTTTCATAATCACAAAACAATTTAGTCAGTTTG
>JANVCQ010000009.1:8078877-8091216 GCA_025531925.1 Erythroxylum plowmanianum | reverse complement strand
AGAAGCATCGTGGAAAACTAAAAGAAGGGTGGGTTTTTATTTAACAAGTATAACATGGTGGCATGTTAGGCAAGTGATATGTGTCACTTGCCACATGTCACACTCTAAAATGCTCACCTAGTTTCTTTCCAATTAAAATTCAATTTCTACTCCAATTTGTCCCCAAAATTCCAATGACTCAAATTAATAAATCCTAAAATCATGTATCTAAATTTTCAGTGCCATTGGACAGTCATTTCTACTACTGGAAAACAATCAGTCTGTCACCTGGTATTTTTCCCAGTTCGAAAAATACCCCAAAATTTCACAAAAAATTTTACTAAAATTTACTAACAATTTTAAAACCTCAAAGACCCTCTCCAATCAATTTTCCAAACACAAAAGGCACAATTTTCAAAACAACCACCAAATATACCGGAAAATGTCATGAATGCATGTACAGTCATTTACATGTGCAAAATTCACTATTCACGTGTATGTGTATGCATGAACATATCAAGACAATTCTAAACACTCATAACCCAGTCCAAATTACTATTCTACCCTTCCCATCGGTGATGGGATGTTACAGTATATTTACCATAGATTAAAAAACACTAAAGTAAATATAAAAGTAACAAGATTTAAGAAAATAATTAAATTTATAAACTAATAGAAATAAGATAAATAAACTAATAAAGAAAGATCAATAAAACACACATTAGAGATTCAAGGTTAACTTATATGGAATTATAATTATTACATAATATTGATTATCTAAGTTGAAATAACAATTAAAGTATCTATTCCCTCTGTCAAGGCATATAGGTATATCTAACTAGATAACTACCACCTATCGGTACATGATTCAACCTAATTAAATTCATCACATATATTTGATCTATTTCATTATCATTAAAAGTTTAGGATATTATTGTTCTTTAGTGCTAAAGTGTTTATTTTCCTAGTGCATTAATCATACTTCACCTATCAATCCTTTATGCAATTCCTATGATTTAATATATAGTGATCATGCTTAAATATAAGATTAAAAATAAAGAGAATAAATTCAACTAGACAATAATCAAAGTATGTATTAATACTCTAAGATCTATCACAAGTTATATCCCTAACTCTTACTAGGATTTGAACTATTAAACATAATGAAAACAAAACAAAATTAACATAAAGGAAAGAAGATAAAGAAAGTTTTTAGAAGAGTTGTCAAGGGTTCCTCCAAATGTTGTTGCATATCCCTCCTTCATGAAAAGTAAACCTAAAACTAAAAGCTTAGTGATAAAGGAGGTTGTCATAAGCCTCCCAAGTCACAAAGACCCCTATTGAAAGCATTTATAGGTTATGGTTATATAAAAGACTTCTAAAATGATTAAACTTGTAATTCTATATGTCCTCACTTTTTTTTCTTAAAAGAACCAATGCTTGTGATACTTTAAGACCAGTATCAATCTTGTCCTAGAAGTTTTTAAATGTAATTCATTATGATTCTAATGCGGGTTATGCTTTTGTCTAATGTTGACCATGATTTGTATCTTTCACAAAGCTGTAATTAGAGGAGTTAGCTTTGAAATGCCTCTAGAATCACCTTAATTAGACAATTATAGAGAAAGTTATGCTCAAATCCATTATCCACATAAATCATGCTATAAAAGTGCTACATCACAACTAATTTAGCACCTACAAACATGCAAAGTATGGGCTTATCAAATTCCCCAAACTTAACTTATTACTTGTCCTCAAGCAATTAATAATATGAAATTTTAACCAACTAAACAATCCTAACAATAAAGGAATTAATTCCAATTTTGTAGCTATATGGTGACATTTAGCATGTACATATGCCTTTCAACTCCTAGATATCTTTAGTGGAGGAGTTATAGTCTTATAAAGGTTTACTAGAATGATACCCACAAATATCAATCTATATATTTTAGTTAACTTCATAATTAATAACACAAAGACATATAAAATTTGGGTGAGGTACTCTCATAATGTTCTTACGAAAATGAAAATATCATAAGCTTGAAAATCATATAATCTCCATTAATTAAATAGATATATATAAGAAAAAAATTAAAGGACTTTGAATAAGATTGTAATGGGGCCAAAGGGATAACTAGGTTAATATTAAAGGACTTTGAATAAGGTTGTAATGGGGCCAAAGGGATAACTAGGTTAATAAAGGAAGAGAATAGGAAAAACAAAGATAATTATAATTAGTAAAGTAAATAATCTAAATGATTAGAAATCTCCACCTTATCCTTAATTCTTTTCAAGTGAAAGAATTTTTTTGAAAAATAAATGCAAGTGCAAGAATTCATGTCAATTGATCTTTAAATTTGTTTTCTTTTTTCACATTAGTTACATTTTTTATACAATTTTTTCAATTGGCATGAATTTCCTTTTTACTCATTACCATCTCCTACACACTTAATTCTTTTTATAACATTTCATATAACAACATCAAGTCAAGAGCATAAGCTCTACTAATCATGAAATATGGTGTACTGATTGGTTTTACTTTTAGGCTTAAGGTTTTCTAGAAAGGCTAACAATGAAAAAGGATAAAATTTTATAATAGGCTACGAGGGGCTTACTAATGTATTAATATATCAAAGATAGGCAATTGGGTCCAAACTTAATCCTAAGTGCCTCTGTTGTATTAATGTTGTGTATACCTTATATGCAATCAAAATGATGAATTCAAGTTCAATAAATTCAAGATCAAAGAAGATATTCACACTTAAAAAAAATTGTATGAAGGCTAATTTTTCACAGAATCACTAAAGTTAAATCAAAGCATCTTCACTTAACAAATTTGGTTTCCTAACATTTACAAAGTCAAGTTTGCATTACAATCACTTAATTATATTTTCCATATGACCATTAAAACTAATATTAACATATAATCATGCATAAAATATGTCATTAGCCCAAAGTAACTAATGGAATCACAAACACGATACAAAAACAAAATGAAAGCTAAAAAAATTGAAACCTATAACACATAAAGCACATAACTAAAAGATATTACTTAATACATAAAACCTAAATATCAAACAAAGAAAAATCTTATTTCACACTCATAAACAGAATATGGTTCTCAATGTCAAACAAATAAGATAATGAAAGTAAGTATAAAATACAAATAGGATTGGGAAATCTCCCTTAAATTCCAGCTAAGTTGGTAAAGTAGAATGCACAAAAGTCTACAAAAGAACTAATAAAATAAATTAAACTAAACATTAGTATAAATCTAGAACTAATGTTGGATTGCCTCCAATAAGTGCCTCTTTGGAAGTCTTTTAGCTAGACTTTTGTTCAAGCCTTTCATCCTAGTTCTATAATTAAACGCTTGATTCCCCTCTTCTTTGGGATCTAAGGATCTTTATCTCCTTTATATTCTATTAGGATTGGGTTACCCTATTCCTCTTCTTCTAGCTTTAGGATATGAGCCATTTTCACTTAACCACCAATAAATCTTTAAACTTCTTCTTGTCAAAAAGAAGATTATTTAAGCATTCTATAATCTTCAACTTCTACAAAAAGCAAATCCATCTTCCTTCCCATTCATTTCAAACCTGTTCAAGGATGGAATTAGTGTTACTATAGGTCGAGGTGTCTAATGCTCTAAACTGTAACTAACACCTGTTATGGAAGAGACTAATGTTTGTTTGCTTTTGTAATTCATCTTCACTATCAAAATCATAACCAACATTTGATGGAGATGAGACCTACACCGTTTTTTTTTTCATTGCCTCCTTGTCTACTTCCTTATGCTTTTCTAACCTTTATATGTCCTTTGGTTTAGCATCAAATGTTTTATCCACTCATAAATGGTATGACTAAAAGTCTACTTCCTCCTACTTTTCTAACCTTTATATGTTCTCCTCTTTAGCATTAAATGTTTTATCCACTCATAATTGGTATGACTAAAATTTAATCTCTTGGGTTCATCTTTATATGAATATGAAGTTTGACTTGGCCTCTTTCACCATCCATTTTAGCTAGTTAGGTAATTGGCAACTCCAGATTATGAATGGATGCACTATTTAATAGCATCAGTTTTTAATTGTCACCAAGTACCCAATTGTTTCAACTGTCTCCATAAAAACATAAATTGCTTTGAGATCTCTTCCATATAGATCATATGGTTACTATTAAAATTGTGGTTGTTCTTAGAACCTAAGTGGTCCCATAGGTCTACTTACTCTATCTCCTTGCTACTCTTAAAAGATATTGGATGGTTAATCGATCTCAGATTATACATATAAGAAAATTGATCATTTATACCATATTCTCCATAGGTAGTCATATCATTAGGATTTTTATAGTAATATACAGTAGGCTCTACATTCATTCATACATAGGAAGGATGTCTCTAAATGTCATAATGATAACATTCCTCGTACAACCTTTGTCACTATTCATTAACATCTTAATCTAGTTCTAAAGGTTATCAATTTACACCACCAAATTTGAAACTACATCATAGTAATACTAATCTTCGAGATACAACAGAGAAGAGAGCTAAATCATACACAAATAAAGGAAAATAACAATAAAAGATTTAAAATAAAAATAAAACAATGATTAATAAAATACAAACTAATTAGTTTCCAATGTCAAAAACTTAATCAACTATATCTAAAAGTGTATAAAGTCAATTATAGTAAGTTATTAAAACTGGAGTAATCTATAAAATCGATCTCATATGGAACTATATTACTATGAATATTAATCTTAGCTAAAAAAACTAAAATAAATAGGATTTAGGAAAAATAAATATACTATTAAACTAACGGAAACAAGACAAATAAACTAACGAAGAAAGATCAAGAAAATAAATGTTAAGACTTCGAGGTTCACTTTTATAGAATTTCAACTATCACATAAAAATAATTATCTAAGTTGAAATAGCAATTAATCTAGAGTATTTAAGCCCTTTATCAAGGCACATAGTTATATTTGACTGGTTAACTTTCACAAGTCGACACGTATTGAACCTAATCAAATTAATTAAGTATAATTTATTTATTTGGTTATCACTAAAATCTAAGGTATTATCATTATGTAATCCTAAAATGTTTATTCTCCTTGTACATGAATCATACTTTATATGTCTATCTTTTATACAATTCTTTTTATTAAATCTAAGGTGATGAGGCATAATTCTAAAACTAAGAACAATTAGAATAAATTTAACCAAACATTAGTTAAAATATGCATTAATAATCAAAAGATCCATTATAATTTACATCCTTAATCCTAACTAGGGTTTTTACCAATGTTATGAAAACTATATCGTAAAAATTTATTATTCACGTTATTCGATTATTAAAATACGGTAAAGTTTTTATTTTACTGCTACGATTGTCGTTTAGGGTTGGTTTCCAACAATTAACTCCGTCGACGCTTGTCTGCTCTTCTCTCCTGCTTCTCCGTTAACAATGGCCTCGGTCACGATGAAATCACCGTTCTCTAAACTCCGCCCCAATGAGACCTTTTCACATGCAACGAGGCATTCACATGCTGCCACCAACAAAGCCACCACCTTCTTTGGCTCCAAACTTTCTCGTAAACCGCTTTCACTTGCAGTCCACACCACTTCTAGACTCCGACCCCAACCCGTTATTTCTGCTTCTGCCCATACATTCGATGTAGTCATCATAGGTGCAGGAATCATCGGGTTGACGATTGCCAGACACTTGCTTATTGAGTCGGACCTCTCCGTTGCGGTGGTTGACAAGGCTGTTCCTTGCTCCGGTGCCACCGGTGCAGGTAACCAAAAAGAAAAAATTTGGTGATGGAAATGATTGTCATAAGAAAAGTGGCATGAAATGTTTGTGCTCTTGCCAAGTTTTAATCTTCGTGAGTAGATAGTTAAGAGTCGTTGACTTCCAATTTAGCTCATAGAGAAGTGTTTCTGCTTTGTGCATTTGAGGGACTGGCAGGTCAGGGCTACATATGGATGGTGCACAAGTCGCCAGAGAGTGATTCGTGGGGTCTCGCAGCTAGAAGCCAGAGATTGTGGAAGATGTTTGCTGAAAGTGTGCGTGATCAAGGCCGGGACCCGTTCGAACTATTGGGTTGGAAGAAGAACGGTACTTATCAAAGCAGACATTTTTGGGTCACATTTATACTAATCAAGGCTTTATATTTGAAGGATGTTAAGTTAAACAAACTTTTACTTTACAGCAAAGGTTTCATCCATGTTATACTTAAAGCGTGCTAAGTTAACTGTTCGGGTTTTGGAGGCGTTTTGGGTCCTGAACATTTGTCCGATTGGTTTTCCAATGGTTTTGTTTCAAAGTGTTTTTTATTGGATGCAATTTGACAACTCTTAGCTCTAATTAAAAGCGACTGAACTCGGTTGATGGTGTTTATTTCTGTTGAACTCTGTGATGGGATATCTTTAAGGTGAAAAGGTGCGTGATTTATATCGATTCGATTAATCTTCTGCTTTATGGGGTTCTTGTCAGGAAGTTTACTAGTTGGTCGAACCCATGAGGAAGCAGAGATGTTGAAGAGGAAGGTGAAGCAGTTGTCTGAAGCTGGATTGAGAGCAGAGTACTTGTCTAGTCATGATTTACTGTCAGAGGAACCAGAGCTAGTGGTTGGGAAAGATGGCGGGGCTGCCTTTTTACCAGATGACTGTCAAATAGATGCGACACGTGCTGTTGCTACTATTGAAAAGGTTCCTTGATTTTCTTTGATCTCATGGATCCTTGGTGAATATTTTCTTGCTTTGTCATTTCCTTTTTCTTACTATTTCGATGTCGAGCCAATTTTAGTACCTACACAGAAACATGTTTGAATTCTTTTTTAGCAAAGTGTTTATGAGGTTTATGTGTAGATCAACCAACAATTTGCATCGAAAGGGAGATTTGCAGGGTTCTATCATGATCCAGTGACGAGCATAGTAAGGTTTGCTGTTAGCCATTTCCCAGTTCTTTTGGGACAAAAAAAATAGGCTGAAACAAATGGCCAGAATATTATTTCTATATTCAATAACTTTATCTGCTCAGATATGGTAGCAATGGAGAGGCTCAAGGTGTTCAGACTTCCAAAAGGACATTGTACAGTAAGACCATTATAGTTGCAGCTGGTAGTTGGAGTGGATCTTTGTTGCGTGACCTTTTTAAGGGTTCAGATATTGAATTGGATGTCCCTGTCAGACCTCGAAAGGTTAGAACTCGGACGTGAACAGAGAAAATTCTTACAAGTTATCTTATCTACTACACAAGCTTTTCATTTCGTGGGAGTAAAGGTTGTAAGCAGCCTTCTTCTTGCATTTTTTTTATAAAGAGGCTGTTTTTGTGATTGAAACATGTGACTTTTTAATCACAAAGGAATAATTTTTACCGATTCCTGCAAAACTCTCCTTTAGAAAAAAATTCTTATTTAACTCTAATAATTTCTATTGGAATAACATTGATTAAAGATCAGGATAGTTGGGAAATTTAGAAAAAGAAAAATTGGAAAGCTGACTGAATGTCACATAGCATTCCTGGAATATAAGACATATTCATAGAAGCTGTAGGTAAATGTATGGGCGACTGTGGTCAAACGATACCATTGAAAGCATTTTCTGGAAGAGCAGCATCTTTATCAGTGCTGTTTGTGTATTTGTACTGCCACATATGATACTTCTGATTTCAATTTTTCTGACAGGGTCATCTGCTGGTGCTTGAGAATTTTAGTTCCTTTTCTCTGAATCATGGCTTGATGGAAGTGGGCTATGTTTCCCATTTAGATATTAAAGAACCCAAAGACTCAGTTTCAGGACTGGTTCAACATGGGAATGCACTGTCTGTTTCCATGACAGCCACAATGGACACAAGTGGAGGACTTGTTCTTGGTAACATTACCGACTATAATCTAAACAGATCTTTGTGGATTTCATTTTCCATCTTTATGGTTTAATGATGGTAATATTTAAAATCGAAATGTGGCTCTCATTTTTAAGTAAATTTTTTCCTCTTCTTTTCTTTTGTTTGCTTGTCCAGTTCTGATAAACGTTTCTTATAAATTTTATAGTTTTGGTTTCTTTCTCGCATATCCTTTAAATTACCTGCGAATATGTTGATGATGAAATGAGCGATTCCCTTTGTAGGACTATGAATCGCTTAGGCTAAAATATTGTTTGTTTCACTTCTCAGTCTTGGATATATTTAGAATCCCTCCTTGATCTGCCAACACCTCCGCCTCCTCCCTTTCTCTGTCTCTTTTGTTTGTTCTTTTTCCTTGATTCTGAAAGTTTTGGAATTCATCAGACAGGTTAATATGAAATATTGGGATCAATATCTTATATTGAGAGTCAGTAATTTGATTAGCTAAGGGACGTGGCCTATATCCTAAAATAGTCGATCCCACCTTAATAGAACATCTGCTTGAACTCCCAGTCTACTTTGAAACAAATGAACCTTTTGCTATTTATATCATTTGGCGTCCGCGAGGATGAGATGAGATCTTCTGGCACAGAGTAGGAAAATCTTATCTAATAGAGGGATGAGATCTTCTAACACAGAGTAGGAACTGAGTAAATGGCACAGAAGATCTCATCCCCGTAGAAGATCACGCTCTCTTAAACAGTTGTATGTTTTTATAGATCCATGTTATTAGAGGCACATAGTAGAACTGAGTAAATGACACAGAATAACTCATTTTCCTAAAAAATCACGCTCTCTTAAAAAATTGCATGTTTTTATAGATCCATGTTCTTTGTCTTTTCTTCAAGTTATATGCCTTTGCAGTCCAATCTCACTGATAATGTTTCTTGTTCAAACAGTGATCTAGTATCTGTATTTTCAGGTAGCAGTCGTGAGTTTGCTGGGTTTAACACTGAAGTAAATGATTTTATTGTCAGTAGTATATGGAAACGTGCTGGAGTCTACCTTCCCAAATTGAAAGGATTATCGCTCACAGATATCACTTTGGGCCAAAAAGTGAGGATAGGTTTGCGTCCTTACAGTAAGTCGACATGCTTTGAACTTGTCTATAAGAAAAAAGAAAAACAAAATGTTTGTGGAGGCTAGAGTTTTAGATTTATGAAGGTTGGGTTTGGCCGTGATTTTTAAGTCAATGGAACAACTTTTCTACACAGTGCCTGATGGGAAGCCAGTGATTGGGCGTGTGCCTGCTTTATCAAATATGATCCTCGCAACTGGGCATGAAGGCTGCGGGCTTTCTTTGGTAATGGCACATCCATCTTCTCCTAGGATCATCATTTTTCCTGTATGCATTTACAGTTGTCCAGCTATATCTTCTACCCCAAAAATCAGTTTTTGCTTATCATCTATAATATTGTATTATACATCCTAGTGAAGCCGCTGCCATAAGTTTCACAGATTAATGTGCTCTCTTTTTCAGGCTCTAGGCACTGCAGAGTTGGTTGCTCATATGTTGTTGGGCAAGCCTAAGTTTGCAGATCATGCAGCATTTTCTGTTCATGGGAGAGGTTGAAACAATGCTCGCCAATGAAGGGAAATACTGGAAGATTATCGATTGTTTATGGAGTGCCATTTATCTGGAAACCAACGTCGAGGGCAGCAGTGTCGAGGTATTAGAGGCTGAAATTTCTTCCCATAGTGCATAAACTGATGTTTCAGAATCCCTTTCTTGTTGTCCTATTGGTCAGTTAATTAGATGAGGGGTGAGGTATTGAGGACTGAAATACTATTTTAAATACAAAACTACTTTCTTTTATTCTAATTTGCTTAATTTCCATGTAATACAAAAGTGTTATTTTTAACCCCTACGTTTACATATATGACAAATTTAACCTTAACATTTCAGAGAATACAAATTAAACTTAATATTAAAAATTGAATCGGATATCGAATCAACTAAAGAAAAGATTTAAAGGTTCAATTGGTATTAACCAGTTATAAAATCGGTAAATTAGAAGTAAAAATTATAAGAAAATAAAAATAAAATGTTTTATTAATTAGTTTACTTAGGGGAATGTATACATAGTATTGTCTTAAACGGGATATAAAAATATTATTCATCCAATCGTGATATACTACCAATTATTATTCTCCCCTTTAGTATTTCATTTGTTCTTTTTCTCTATACTCTCTGGGTTTTGCAATTTCTCTATTTATGTTGTGAAGGTTCATTGTTATATCCTTGATCTCCAATATGATTCTGTATGTTAGGGAAGATTTCAAGTTACTATGATGATTGAATTGTAGTGGGTATGTAATTTCTTATGATTATTTTTAGGATACTACCTCGTTCCAATGCTTTGTTTTCTTGTTTGGTTTCATGATTCTCCAATTCTCTATTGATGTTTGTTTACTGAATTGGTAGAGGATTCATTGGTTTTCCACCCACTTCATGAAGCAAATCTAGAAGTGACAAATTAGAGGAATTCACGAGGAAGACTACTTCTGCTTGTCGATGACCCGTTGCGAAGAAGAAAAAGAACACGTATTTACGATTCTTCATGATTAAGAGAAAATCAGACGATTTATTATTTAATTAGCCAGTTTTTATTCATAACGTTTAAAAAATAAAATTTGAACCAAAAAATAGGCTCATTCAAGCTTAATTTGGTCGAACTCATTGATGTAGTCTGATTTAAAATCATTGATTAAAGCTTAACATTTGAAAAACATTAAAATTAACCCCAAATTAATAAAAAAGTGATGGCAATATAACATCGTTAGTTTTTTGTCAAGTCAGTGATGATCATACACATATTTATAATATTTTAATGTTGAAGTAGATCTCATACTACTAACTAGATCTAACGTGACATTGTAGGACCTATATGATTAAATTAAAATATTAATATTAATATTAATATTAAAAATATAAGTTCTATTCGTATGATTTAACCTGAAATATTATTAATCCAATAAAATAACTTAATTAATTAACCTATTAATTTAACTAATTAATTTGAGTAACTAAAGTAATTAACCTATTAACTATAGAGCATCGAGCTCATCAAATTCCACTAGTGGTGATGTATCCCGTCATCGATCGCCCGCCACCATAACTCCTACCGCCACAGCCCCACTGTTCCTCTTCTTGGGGCCGCCCTTCTCCTCCTCCTCTCAGAAACTGTCGCCCATTCCCACGTCTTCCATTGCCATCGCTGCCCTTAAAGTTGTCTTCGAACCCTCTTCCTCTTTATGTGGTGGTAGGTTAAAGTAGCCATCTTCTTCTCGAAACTTTGGTAGACAAAGTCATTTTTTTTGCTTAAAAAATGAGGGTTTTTTAAAGGTTTTTTGTGTAACACGTAGTATATACCTTATTACATGTCCCAGATCATTCATGAAAGGGTAAAAAATGAAGGAAATGTGAAATACCTAATTTCGATTCTATTCTAACTTTCAAAGCAGTTTCTGTGGCCAAAACGAGCTCCAATTTTTCGAGACCTTCACGGGAATCATTCACCTACACATGGTTAACGTCTTTCTACAGTTTTCTCAAAATGTAAGTGCTCTTAATGGATCAGAGAATCCGTATGCTTACAAGTGATATATAAGCAACTGCAAGAGACCTTAATCTTTATATATATATCTTTCATATCGGGCTTTTCCATCATAGACTCGATATGGATCCAGTATATATACTAATCAGGATCTATTTTCCTTATGGACCTTGACCCATTGATTTATATTATTTATTTTGCCACTTTATTACTTTTATCTGGATCAAAATTACGTAACTTAATCGATAAGTTACTGAAAAAACTAAAAAATGCAATTAAATATTGTCCAACTTTATGGGAAAAGTCTAAAAAGTCCAACATTCTCCCCCTTGGACAATACTTCATTGCAGTATTGTTTCAAGTTTGAAATTAGTTTAAAAACTCGGTTCAGTCACGCTACTGTATTGGTACCAAATTCAAAAGTTAAAAACATTTGATTCAATGATAATGAAAGTCCAACATTTCATCCTGCGAGGCTTTCGATACCAAAAAATATCAAACATATGTGTCATGTGTAACACAGATCTAATATAATCATGAATATCTAATACCTTACTAATATGAATGGGAAAATAGAGAGTGGTAAACTAAGATGATACCTGTATAATCTAATATGTATCATTTTTATTTGTAGGTCTTGATTTCTCCAACTTTATGTTAAACTATAGCAGAGAAATTATGTTTTCTCTAACCAAATGCTAAACAGCATTAGAGATAACTTGTTTTCTTTCACCGAATGCTAAACAACATTAGAGAAAACATTTATGTTATTTAATTGAATGCTAAACTACATCAGAGAACCTTTATGTAACATCTCATCACCGATGGGAAGGGTAGTTTAGTAATTTGGGACGGGTTAGGAGTATTGAATTCTATCTCGGCATGAACATACA
>JANVCQ010000009.1:8054785-8066788 GCA_025531925.1 Erythroxylum plowmanianum | reverse complement strand
GTCCGCTTTGGGTGCTCTAATACCATTTGTAACAAGAGTGTGAGATACCATATCGGTTGGAGAGGAGAACAAAGTATGCCTTATAAGGAGATGGATACCTCTCCCCTATAGACGCGTTTTTTCAAGGGATGGTGAGAGCAAAATCGTGAGAGGTTTGACCCTAGGGGTAATCCAAAGCGGACAATATCTGTGAGAGGGTGGTCTGGGTTGTTATAAATGATATCAGAGTCGGTACCCGAACCGTTGTGCCAGCTAAGTTGCGCTCTAAAGAGGGCTGGGCCCTAAGGGGGTAGAGAGTATGAGATTTTACATTAGTTGGAGAAGAGAACAAAGTATGTCTTATAAGGATATGGATACCTCTCCCCTATAAACGCATTTTCCCAAGGGGTAGGAAGAACAAAACTGTGAGAGGTTTGGCCCTAGGGACAACCCAGAGTGGACAATATCTGTGAGCAGGTGGTCTAGGTTGTTACAAATGGTATCAGAGCTGATATCCGAACCGTTGTGCCAGCTAGGTTAGGCCCTAAAGAGAGCTGGCCCCTAAGGAGGTGGTGAGTGTGAGATCCCACATCAGTTGGAGAGGAGAATAAAGTATGCCTTATAAGGATATGGATACCTCTCCCCTATAAACGAATTTTCCCCAAGGGGTGAGAAGAGCAAAACTGTGAGAGGTTTGGCCCTAGGGGCAACTCAAAGTGGACAATATCTGTGGGCTGGTGGTCTGGGCTATTACAAATGGTATCAGAGTCAGTACTCGAACTGTTATGCCAGCTAGGCTGGGTCTTAAAGAAGGTTGGCTCTAAGGGGGGGTGGAGAGTGTGAGATCCCACATCGATTGGAGAGGAGAACAAAATATGCCTTATAAGGGTATGGATACCTTTCCCCTATAGATGCGTTTTCCCAAGGGTTGGGAAGAGCAAATCCGTGAGGGGCTTGGCCATAGGGGAAACCCAAAGCAGATAATATTTGTGGGTGAATAGTCTAGACTGTTACATCTCATACCTTATTATGCCTTATAGATTGCATCTCATCCTTAATCTCTTCCCACCACAAGTCTGCATGGGGTCTATAAATGACTTCTGTACAAGTAACTAGATCTACAACATGTCCTATATCATAGTCTTGTTCACCCAAATAGATTATGTAATCTGATGAGATAGCAGGTCACCTCTCTCTAATGGACCTGCGTAATTGTATAAGTTCTTATACCCCAAAAACCTCTGCCTGAACAAGTATAGATTCCTATTCCTACATAGGCATGGTACTTGGGCCTTCATATACACTTGACCTGACCGTATGAAGGGCAGATAAGAAATAATCATAGTATCCATCTTACTATCTCCTGGGGGTTGTGAGGGTCCACCCTCATCATGGACATTGTATTCCAAAAATTTAGTTGTTTGTAATTCCACTATTCTGGCCCTTCCTTCTCTATAGTAAAATCTATAACCCTTAAAGTGGTCGAGATAACCTACCAAATAGAAACGAGTGGAAAGATGTTGCAATTTACTCTCATAAGGATTATATAACTATACCTCAGCAAGGCAGCCCTAACATGATGTGTGAAAGGCTTGGTTTCCACCTTTTTCAGAGTTTAAAAGACATCTTTGGTACTGACGTGCTCAGGACTCTATTTAAGATATATAATGTCGTCTTGATGGCTTTGCTACAAAGGTATTCAGGTAGGTTAGTCCTGCTCTGCATTGACCTTATCATGTCCTTTAGGATGCAATTGTGTCTTTTGGCCACATCATTTTGCTTAGGACTACCTGATATAATGAACTGAGTCACTATTCTAACTGATTCCAAATACCTGACAAATGGACCCTTTTCTTATCCTGCAACCCCATGTTTGCCATAGTATTCCCCTACCTAATCAGATCTGACAATCTTTATTGATTTTCTCAGCTTGTTATTAACCTCAACCTTAAAGATCTTGAACTTATCAAGAACTTCATACTTTTCCTTAAGTAAGAACACATTACCGTAGTGGGAATATTCATCTACAAAGGTCAAAAAGCATCTAGCATTGTACAATGTGACTGTATAGGGACCACTAACGTCCATATGTATAAGGTCCAATAAACTAGAAGCACGAGTTGACCTCTTTTTCTTTATCTTGGTCAACTTACCCCAGAAATAATCAATACATGTTTCCAAATCACCGATGTCCAGAGTTGGGAGAATGTTATCCTTTATCAATATCTCAACCGTCTCCCTGGAAATGTGGCTAATGCATTTATGCCAAAACATGTGCGATGTTTTTTTATGAAGACTCTCTTACGAGTAACATGTTTGGCAGTATAAGAAGAAGCACACATTTTGTTAAGGGTAAGACATATTCTATATAATCTGTATGATAATGAGGCAGTTCCGATATGTCTTGCATTGATATAAATATTTACAACTGAAGTATCAAATACAAACAATAACCCTCTTTATCCAAAATTGATACAGAGATCAGATTTTGTTTAAAAGATGGTATATAAAAAGTGTTTTGTAAAACCAGTACAAACCCTGTATCAAGGTTCAAACCTACACCCCCTATATACAAAACGTCCACCTCTTCCTTGATGTCCACCATCAGCTTCTCTTCTCCTTTAGTCGACCTTCTCATGGATCTGAACCCCTACATTGTGGAAGCAATATGATTAGAAACTCCACTATCTAGCCTCTAAGAACTTGATGTGACTATAGCTAAGTTGGATTTATGAATCATACAGGCCAATAAGTTACCTAACAGTTCATGTTTAACCTTCCAAAGTTTGTACTTCGGGTAATTAGCTTTCCTATACCCCTTCTTCTTATAGAAGAAGTACCTCATACTCTCTATATCATATGGGCCCTAGGCAATGTTAGATTGTCCAGTTTGAATATGTGGAGAGGGTTTGGGTTTCTTACACTTACCATTCGATTGTTGGCGCTTTACCTTCTCCTTGCCTTTGGCGACTGCATACAGGGTTGTATAAGGAGAACTCTTAAGTTTCTCCTCAGCTATAGCACACTAGGAAATAAGGGCAATGATGTCCCAAGCCTCATCTTAAGAGATGTATGATGTCGGTAACATCTCAAACTCTCGTGGGAGAGTATTAAGTGTTTGATGCACTATGAGTGTGTCAGGAATGAGTACATCAAGTGCTTTCAATTTACTTTGAAGGTCAACCATCCTAATGATGTATTATTTGACGCTTCCTTCTCTTGTGTACCTCATGGAGAATGACTTTTTAATCAAGGTGCTCTGCTTTGTATAAGAAGACACTTTGTACTTTTGGGAAATACTGTCCATAAACTCCTTTGCTATGACTATGTCCGATAATCCACTAAGTAGATGATCCGAGATAGACCTCTTGATGGTTAAATAACACATCTTATTTGACCGCTCCCAGATTGTCATAGCCGCCTTATCAGCTTCTGAGCTGATATCAGTGAGTAAAGAAGATCTCTTTATATGCATCACCATGTTAATGTCGGCCATCTCCAAGGAAAACTCAACATCCTTCTTCCACTCCTTGAAATTGAAATCAGTTAAGGTTTCAATCATGACAGCATTGTTGTTTACAGAAAAGATGATTGCAAAATAGAAAAGACAATGAAAAGATCAACATAAATACAAGATAACAGCGATACTTAAAGCATTAAAGCAGTATCTATATTGAGAATCTGATCACACATATTATGAGACACTTATGGGTGGAATACATAATATATGCAATTAGAACTTTACATAAAAGTGATTAGATTACAAACTATCAACTCTCATGACACTACCACATATAGGTAAATAGATCATTCAAGCAACAACTTTCTTCCATCTAATGTCTTTATGTACATCTCAAAATCTCATATAAGGCCAACACTTGTGGGCAGAACAACTAAACATAAGACTAGAGACATACCTAACATGCAAGTGGTATAATCCAAATACTGACTTGAAAGGCCATTATGGTGACTGTATTCTTATCAATACCCAAAAAGATCACAAATACAAAGGATACATCCTTATGTTATCCTCACATTCTATATGGGCATAAAGTATGTGAAAATCAATTATAAATGAAGAAACCAAATGCACAATCAAATAATCACATAGTAGTACTAAAAACATTGTCTTTAAACTTTATTTGAGACTTTTATCTTTAAAAAACTCAATCAGAGCCATTATCATGCTTTCCCAAATACCAACCCTACCATATTAGACACGAAACCTTAAGTGTCTCCCTTATATGCAGTTTGAAGCATAAAAATTTGCTCAAAATTATCTTTAAAAGGCTTTAAAACCTTTCCCGGAATCTAATTACCAACATAATAAATACAGAAAAAATTGACAAATCACTTTAAAAATTCCCCAACCCAAAAATTGAACCAAAAGGACCTGGGCACCCTTACGGGAATTCTGAAAATTTTCCCCTTTTTTTAGTGTTGATGTCAGCAATATTGTAGCGTTGACATCAGCACAACACTGTGCGCCGACATCAGCACAACGAGTGGTAGGGGTGCCCCATGCTTACTCCACGTGCGTAGTTATTGTTGACGCGTGTGCAACACCTGCCACCACATGCAAATGCACCTCTACTATATGGCACGTGCAATGTGTCCCCATCTGTGTCGTCCACATGGTATACGAGTGTAAGGTACGTGCGTTGCACACGTCAACACACGTTTGCAGACCCACGATGCCATGTGATTGGCTATGGGTGGCGTGTGCAATGCACACGTTAGCCAAACTGCCCCAAGGTGGTTATTGTAGCACCGTTAGGCGTGTGCACCTAATAGTGCAATCGCCCTTCGAAGGGAGGGTGATTTTCGACAATCTTGGAGTGCTTTTTTCACACTTTCTAGCCCATTTTTCATAGCTAGTCTCATGTATACTACTTTCAAGTAATCATGTACTAAAAGAACCAAAAAACGAATAAAAAACTAACAAAAACCCTAATGGATAAAAATCGAAAAAACCTTCGTTTCCGACAACCCGATCATGTAACCACTCTGATACCACGTGTAACATGTAGCATAGACCATATTACGTGTCTCGAATCATTCATGAAAGGGTAAAAAATTAAGAAAATGCAAAGTATTTGATTTCGGTTCCATTCCAACTTCCGAAGCAATTTTTATAGCCAAAACGAGCTCTAATCTTCCAGAACCTTCACAGGAATCATTCACTGACATGTGGTTAACGTCTTTCTATAGTTTTTTTCAAAACATAAGCGCCCTTAACGGGTTAGAGAATCCATATGCTTACGAATGATATATGAGTAACTGTAGGAGACTTTAATTTTTATATATAGCTTCCATATTAGGCTTTCTCATCACTTACCTGATATGGATTTGATCCACACTAATCGAGATCCATTTTACTCCTGAACTTTGACCAATTGATTTAGATCATTTATTGAGTCACTTTATTACCTTTAATTGGATCAAATTTAACTTAATCGATAAGTTATTGAAAAAACTAAAAATTGCAATTAAATATTGTCCAACTTTATGAGAAAAGTCTAAAAAGTCCAACATTTTGAGCCATCAATACATATGACACTGCAGTAATGTCATACTCGGTCCAACCTACATATGTGAAACTTGTGAAAATTTATGGTTTCACAAATCCTACGGTTCACTTAGCTCATTCTGTTAACCTCATTTCTAAACCTCCTAATCAGATGTACCACCATTTTAAAATTTCAAAGATGACATATTTTTTCATTTGTGATGAATGCAAACATATTCTCCTAGATTTGCCTACAATTGTGCAAACTTTGGTTTCAATATGGATATCAAAGGTGGTTTTTTAGATAATATTAAGAGTAAGAAACTAAGAAAACCTACAGTAAAAGCAGGAGATCTATCATCCAAGTCATAGCCATATACTTGTTCTTTTTAAGTACACATATTTACCTCCTCGTCGCAAGTGTTATAGGTGCAAAATGGAGTTTCAGGGTCTCGTTTATGGCTACTTCGAATATAATCTTTACCTTCATAAATCTTGTGTTGAGCTACCAAGTCAAATCAGGTACTCATATCCCATCGCCATCAGAGTTCTTGTTTTTTACATCACCATCAAAACAGAAACAGGTTCATTTATAAAGGATGCAGGGATGTTTCCGAGGGCAACAAATCCCCTGTTCCCAATTATCTGTGCTACTCTGTCCCCTTATCATCCATCCATCCATTAATATAATATGTGTGGATGGATGGTAAAGGGAACGGAGTAGCATAGATAATCGGGAATAGGGGATTTGATCCCATTTCCGAGTGCTTCTGCTTCTGGTGTGCATCGTGTCTGTTCCAAGTCTCAATGCCAAGTTCATTCTTTCAATTAGTTTAGTTACTAAATTATTTAATTCAATTAATATATTAATTAATTAAGTTAATTTATCATATTAATAATATTTAGGATTAAATTATACAAATGGGTCTCACATTTTTTAATATTAATATTAATATTAATATTTTAATTTAAGTTTACAAATCTCACAATGTCATATCAGATCCACGTAATACCACGGGATTCATTTTAATATTAAAATATTATAAATATGTATTAGTCATTGCTGACTAGGTAGAAAACTGCTCACGTTACATTGCTGTCAATTTTTATGTTAATTTAAGGTTAAAATTTAACATTTTTTAAATGTTAGGATTTAATTTATTTACTCTAAAATATTAGAGTTAAATTTCCGAGAGAATATAAATGTTGGGATTAAAATGTCCCTTTTTCTTGATAGCCGCTTAAATGATGTAACATAAAAAGTGTTGTATATGCTTATTACCGAGACCGTAGAGAATCTCAGCCTCTAGGGATTACAGTAAATAAGTAGGAAAAATGGTAGAGCTGGGAATACCTTTGAAACTTTATTTACAAATATGAAAGGTAATGTTGTAGTTTTCATTGCTTAAACAGTGTGCATTGTTTTGCCATGTGTTAAATTGATATGCTGTTAGGGATCCCCTTACCCGTAATACCCTCTTTAGATTCAACATTATCTGTATTTGGGCAGAGCAGGTTGTATGGGATCTTGGCAGGACCCTGTCTGTTCCTAAACTTCGTATTTGAGTTCCTCTCAAGGACTTTCCTCTCTATGTCTCGAAGTTCTTTATTGAACTTGTCGAATATTTTCTGAATTTCTTTGTTGCTGATCCACTCTGATGGCCTCTGACCCAAGTACTGCTCATCAGATGAGAATTGCGAGAGGACCTCTACCAATGCCATACTGAGAGTCATTTCGAATCTGTCAGGCAGCATATGAAGGTAGTATGCATCAGGATCTGTAAGGAACTCAGCAAACTCCAGCGTTCCTTCCTCCGGAATGAATTTTCGACATCTCATAGGACGGTTTGGAGGGTAGCCAGCATATGCATATTGTCCATAGTTCACAGAAGCATGAGAAGCAGATGAAATCCATATGAGAGTTGTTAGAGCCTCTATTAGGTCAGAAAGTCTCGTCATCTTATACCACCATGTCTCATTGCGCTTATCACCATGGCCGACATTTTGAATTTCTGACCACCATGCTTGAATTTCTGTATCGTTCTTGACACAATCATCATCCTCGTAGAAAATGGAGCAAAAGTCTCTGACCCATTTCTTGATTGCTTTCCAGATGTCAAGTCCATCTACACCATATGGATAATCCTGGAAGAGGAGCTTTACCCCAGTTAGGCTGTCTTGATCAGGGTCTTTCACAGCCATTCCTCTGCAAAATAGTTTGTTGAAAGTTGTGTAAGCTTCTTAAAGCTGATTTATTTACCCTATGTATGCCAGTATACTAGTTTGGAAGAAGTCTTCACTTGACCAAAATTAATAGCTAGATGTCAGGAAAACAACAAAGAGTAATTCATCGATCCACCCTACACTGATAATGCGAGGAAATGTAGTGGATCCTTCTTTAAAAACTAATGGTATGCATTACCTCTTGAGAAGATCGGCAGGGAGAGCTTGATCATCGAATCTCCACTCTTTATAGAGTTCAGAAGACAGCTCCATAGATACTTCGCCAGTAAACAGGGTCTGTTCAAGAATGCCCTTGGCGTTTATTAGGATGGTCCGAGACAATGCATTGATATGTATGGTGTCTTTGAAATGAGGATCTAATAGGTGATGAATTGGATGCATTACACTCAGCTGCCTTCTTGTTGCAATTATGAATGGCTCAACCACTGCATGTGTGTGCAGCCTAAAAAGTCCCACTTATCATGATAGGAATAGCATGATATACAAGATATGAGGCAGGATTTACAAATTGCGTAGAAATAGAAGTTTTAGACGGTATTGCAACTTACCAATGGCTGACTAAGTGATGGTAAGCAGAGTCATTGGCGACAACATGAGATTTAGCAAGCTGCCACAGTGCTGCTTCGGTACCATCACTTGCTGGCAGGAACACCCAACTGATTTCGGAGCACCTGGAGGAACCAGGCAAGCTCAGTTCTACTGCAATCGGCTTTAGTGTGGTATCCTTTCTTAGAAATAACAGTGTTCTTGATGCATAAGCACAAACATCTTTTTTGTTTATTCTGCTCAAAAAGGGCATGAGGTAGTCGTGATGATCCAAGATGAATATCCTCCTTTGGTTCATTGCCTGGTACGTTGAGGAGAAAAAAAGTATATTTAGTTAAAAAGTTGTGTTCTTTTGAAGTCCATAATAAATTAGACAATAAAAAGATCTATTTACTTCTGCACTATATGAAATTGCACATGCGAGGCAAGAACTTAGATTCAACTGAAACTTAATTTTCTAGTCCTAACATTCTAAGAGTTTAGTCCTGTATCAACACGGTTGGTATTAATAAAATTGCTCATGCAGTACAGCTTTCTAGAATTTGCCATTTTAATGTCTTGCTTCCTGAAAGACAAGTGACCTGTTCCTCTGTGATTTTAATGGAACACTGTCGTCATGGTAATGTTGGGTTTGGTAGACTAATTGGGTGCCAGGGTCAGTTGCAGTACCTGGTTAACAGTCAGTCCGTCAAGGTTGTGCAGTATGTGTGATCCCCTGATACTGCTCACACTTGTTTTGCCTTTTGGGGGAAATTTCTGTCAAAAAAATTACTTTTAAGAGAGAAAGTTTGAAGCAGATACGTAGCTTGTTCATTATGATGTGAGCATGTGATAAAATCAACGGAGGAATTAGAACAAAAACGGTGTTATCATTCTGGTAGATAGGGAGGTAATCTGCCTTCTCAGTCACCAGGCTAAATCCCTGGTGGATGTATGCCCTTAAACCGCGCATGAATTTTTATTTCAGCGGGTGTTAAATGCAAATAGAAAAAGATCTGGCGTTAAGCAAATAGTGTACATAGGCAGCATCAGCAGCATGATCTTGGTTAGATATTTGTATAGGTCACAATTAACACAAGCAAAAAGAGTTAACAATAGCAGCAGATGCATCTGAAAGTTTAACGGAACAGTGGTACAAATACTGGTTTTCAGGACATGGATAATAAAGTTAACCTTCAAACGTTGAATTCGAGTTGGATTAGTTCCTGCAAGCATTTGGCGAGCAAACTCCTCATCGTCCATCCAGGCAAATTCGTTCTCTGAAATATGATCAAGAAGTCAACCCAACTGCTCAAACAAGCAAATGAAGCATCGGCTATCTATCATATCATGTCAGATATCAAGCTCCGTCACCTGCAATAATTTGTGGTAATGGGAATTTCGAGTGCTGTTCTTTGCTTGCATGTGTGATCTCCTGGTAAAGGTTATCTGGTAATAGTTTCTTCATTTTCTCTGTCGTCTTTCCTTCTGCTACCTGATTTCTTTTCCTTCTAAACATATCAAGTATTTCTTCAAATGACTCGAAGCTATTTGAATCATTTCTGAAAACGGATTTGACCTCGGGTATCAGAAAATGTACAGCAGCTAGGATTGAACGCGATACGACCTCTGCTAGCTTCTTGGGGCTAAATCTCTCATCTGGAGGAACGTATATATCCAAGTTGATCATTTCTGGTCGGCTTTCAGCTGCAGGTTATATGTTCAAGCTATCAATTAGTAAAAAATGGCTCAAACTGTTGAAATTTTGACGGAAGTGAATGGAAAAAATTGAGTGCCAAAGATGATAAAATGCCAAAGTCTGGACACCTGTATTGCTTGAAGGAAGACCTGTTCTTCCCCGACGAGGATATGGACGAAATCTGGAACCTCCGAGGACTGGTCTAATGTAGTTCCGACCTTTGTCAGGAGAACCAAGATCGTCATAGCAATCATAGTCATAAATTCTGTCCCATTCTTTCCTCTCCCTGGTTCCATCTCCCCTCAAGTTTACAAGTTCCGACCTTCTCAGCTCCAGCAAACCACTTGGTGTTTGGTTTGGGAGATAACACTGAGAAATCACATTAATTATTCTACTTGATCGAATTAATCGGACACAGCAATCAACATAACTTGGCTATGTCAAGCTTACAGTGATCGAGAAGAAAATTCGTGATGATTTTGTCTTCTTGGTCGGATAAATCCAAGACCTGCAGTCAAAGTGGATGATCTGATTGTCTGGAGCTGCAAGAACTGCTGATTGCAGGAAGAATTCGTGCTTATGTTCGTTTGTTACAAGAATTGCCCCTGGAATTTCAAACTCTGCATCCACGGACAGTTTCACCTTGTATGTCGTTGTTTTAATACCATCATGTTTAACGCTCTTTCCGCACTTGAAGTATGCTTTGCCACTAAGCTTCCCTTTTCCTGTATCTAGTGGAAGCAAGCAGCAAGTTAAAAGATCAGTAGGACGTAGGGGATTGACATTCTTCGAATTGAAATCAGGATGGCTTATTCTTGAAGTTCAGATAAGGACTAATCATTTTACAGACTCAAAATTTCTGGGTAAACTATTAAAGTTTAAAAGAGAGAGACTGACTTGGTTCAACTACCGTGGCGCTATGGACCTGCAAATATGCTGATTTCCCCGGACCCGACCGGTCATCACTGTTAACGACAATGATTTTCCCTCTGATGACACGTTTGGTAGATTTTTGAGTATTCAGAGCTGGGAGATCTGTATGCCTCGTGGTCTGAGCCGCATTGATACAGGCTTGCAGTTTGAGGCATGGTCGATGGTGCTCCATATGTTTATTTGTGTTGGCTCTGATGAATCGGTAGACTATATTCCAAGAGACGTTTTAATAATGTGTTCCCTGGGAAGCTCAATTCAGGTATAGGTTTAGAGATACTTGTCTTAAGTTTTTAGCAATGCTGAGCTGTGGTGTGTACTTGTCAGACAATGAGCAGGAGCATCATATTTGAGTATGTCAAGGGGAGTCATAATGTTCCTAACTTTGCTTTTTTGGTTATCTGATTCGTTGCTTGCTTGTGCGTTTAACTTCTTAAGACTGCCCTTTTTAATTCTCAACTTAATCGTCACTCCCTTCTCGTAACATGACAAATTTCACTTTGCTACAAGCCTTTGATTGTCAATTGAATTTATGATTAAATCGTATGACAAAATAAGTTACATAATTAATTCCAACTTATTGAACTCGACCATATAAAACGAGTTAGTTACAAAAATATTAACGAAGATTAAGATTTTAACTTTCATAAGACTAATATCTTCTAAATTAGATTCAAATTTTAGTAAAGTGCTTTAATCGGTGGAACTACAACGATCAACCAAGTATGTGTTTTTTGTTTTCTATACATATAAAATGATATTGTTTAACAATTTTTGTGATTATATTATATCATGATTATTTTTTTAACATTGATATCAGAGCATGGTTATATATTTGTTTATGTTATATGCATGCGTTTGGGAAGATGACTATTTCGGTATTGATGATTTTTTGAATATGATATGCTGTTCTCTGAAGTCATTCGCGACTGTTCTTATTTACCAAATTTTTATATGGTTTCTGAGAAATTGTTTGATTAAAATCCCTATTTGTCTTGAGGGTTTGTGTCTGTATATTACATCTGCGTATCTGTATTCCTTTTACTCTTCTAGTTTCAAGCCTCTCACATATGTACTGTAACCTTGATATGACCAATAAACAGTTGAGTTTATGGTC
>JANVCQ010000009.1:8014154-8025506 GCA_025531925.1 Erythroxylum plowmanianum | reverse complement strand
TATCATTTCAATTTCTCAAATTTACATTGCCCAAATAAAACATTAAACACAACTTACTTGATTCACCTAACTGAATCCTGCATATCATTTAAATTCATGAATTTTCCTTTTCTTTGCACATGAATAATTCATCACAAATTCCTCATTTAATTTCATTTAAGAATTCTAATTTCCAAGAAAAATTCGGGGTGCAACACTTATTGATTAGATGCTTTAAAATTTTTCAAATGAGCTTAAAATCAATAATACCCATTATTTTCCAAAAAGGACATTTTAGTCCTACATTTTCAAAACTCCCAAAATCCAACTGATCGGACTTATTTTCGATCCATTTTAGTATTATTGGACTCTAATGCTTATTTCGAATAATTTTTAATATTTCGAGGTTGAGTCCCCCAAAATCACTATTCATCTAAAAATACTATTTATTGAACATAAAAATTTATATTCAATGAAAGGAAAGGTTTGGGGTTTTTCACTTCATATATTTTATCCTTCATCAATATACAAAACAACATGGTTTTGTTATAATGAAAACAATTTGGGCTTTGAGTTGAGTCTTGGGCTCAAAATCATGGCCCAAATTCTAAATAAAGGTCTAAATGAAATTTGAAATCTAAAATTTAAAAAAAAACTTAAATCCAACCTAAGACTAATCAACTTGAATCCTTTTACCCTCCTTGATTCTAAGCTTTTAAAGGGTATTCATGAACATAATTTACAAGCTAAGATGTTCAATTTGAAAGCACTTCAATTGGCTAGAGTTTTAATGTACTTTCCATAGCATCAAAACTCTAGCCATTTGAGCTTCTAAATCATGAATTATGCACCAAAAATCACAAAATACTCCAATATAGGGGCAAAATAAGGCCACCATTTTCAATCTCAATTTCCAATGTCATTAAGCTAGAATTAGGTTTGATTCTCTCTAGAGATTGATAGTATTATGTCTTAAATTTCATCTCCAATTGGATTCAAACAATTTGGAGGTTTGTAGGCCGATATGGTCAAAAAATGGGACTAGTTCAAATGAACCTAAGACAGAATTCCATTACACATTCCTCTGTCATCATGTTCAACCAATTCCATGCAAAGAAACACCAAAGTCATACCAAATCACAATTAATCTCAAACACATCTACCCCACTTTAAAAACCCATAAAAATTAGCAATTTAAGCTAAAAAAACTTACCACTTTTTCCTCCAATCTTTTGGGTATTTGATGAATACTTCAAGATTCTTCCAAATCACTATCAAATTCCATAAAAAACAACTACACTCTTCTTCCAATTTCCTTGGTCAACATTCACCCTTCACTTCTCTTCTTTTCCCTTTCTTTTCTGGTCTCTCACGTTACTCTCTCATCATTCTCACGATTAACACTTGAAAATGAAACAACACGTCTTACCTTTTGCTTTTTGTACTCATTTAATAGATTTCATGTATTACATTCCTATTGGTTCTCTTCTAATGATTCATCAATTGACTAATTTCTTGTAAGAAGACCAAATTGCCTTATAATGCATTTAATTCACTAACTAACAGAATTAAATCCTGGAAATATTTCACAACTGTCATATCATCAAATTTACCATGAAATACTATAAGTAGGGTCAATATTTTTTGATTAGATGCTTTAAAAATTTTCAAATAAGCTTAAAATCAATAATACCCATTACTTTCCAAAAAGGGCATTTTAGTCCTACATTTTTGAAACTCCTAACATTCATTCGATCGGATTTATTTTCGATCCATTTTAGTATTATTGGACTCTAATACTTATTTTGAATAATTTTTAACATTTCAGGGTTGAGTCCCCCAAAAATTACTATTCATCTAAAAAACTATTTACCGAATATAAAAATTTATATTCAATGAAAGGAAAGGTTCGAGGTTTTACACTTCATATATCAATATACAAAACAACATAGTATTGTTATAATGATAATAATTTGGGCTTCGAGTTGAGGCTTGAGCTCAAATTTCATGTCCCAAATTCTAAATAAAGGTCTAAATCAATTTTGAAATCTAAAATTAAAAAAGTTAAATCCAACTGAAGACTAATCAACTGGAATCCTTTTACCGTCCTTAATTCTAAGTTTTTAAAGGGTATTGATAAACATAATTTACAAGCTAAGATGTTCAATTTGAAAGCACATAATTTTTTTTAATGTCTTTCTCTTGTCTCCAATTTGTGCATAATAAAGAGTGTTCTAAAAAATCTGTTTCTTTTACTAACCAAGATTTTTCATGTCTCTAACATGAAAGTAAAAGATTTTCAAGAGTCAACTCTTCCAGAAGCCCCACCAAAATTATGAATTCTAAATATTCATGCAACATAAATTTAAGTTATATTGGCATCCATGTTAAATCTAAGAGCAATATATATATAATCTCAGGTGTAGCTAGAAATACATATAGCATAATAAGATTTTCATAAATGAAAATATTGAAAAATCAGTATACAATTTTCATGTTGACATAATATTTTAGCTCTTTAATGAAGTCTGTTTAAATTTTTAATTATACGAAATCATTGTTGATTCAAAGTAGTAAAGATAATCATACTAAAAATTAATATTTGTAAAGAAATATTAAATATTAGAATCAATCATAGTTAGTATATTTTATACTAAAAATTAATCTTTGTCAAGAAACTAGATGCTTGTAATTTTAAAATTTTGTCCTATCCAAAATGTAATTTAAAAACAATACATCAATGTTCATATGGCGTTGTTAAACTAGAGATAATGGTTTTATAACGATTGAAGTATTTTAAATCTCTTCAAAATAGTAGCTTTGCAATTTTGAGTATCTTGTTGGTATATTGAATGACTATAATTGTTTGATGCAATTATGCTTTAAAGTAATGCATAATGTTATGACAAAATTATACCTAGTTTTGGAATATGAAAATATCTAGAATTATTCTTGATGTTAGAGCCTTTAGAAATTATATCTTTAGATTTGTATTAAAAATAAAATATCTATTCATATTGTATTAAATATTTAGTATAATAACAATTAAGAGATTTGGTTTTTTGGGGAAACGTATTGAAACTATTAGACCACATAACCTATTCAATTGAGAATTGTTAAATTTAAACTATTAACAATTTTCATTATAAAGACAACCTTATTTATATATTTTAATTTATCTAACCAAAAAAAAGGAAAAAATAATGAGCAACTAAGGAGAATTGAAAAGTCAAATTTCAAGTGAGGGATTATAACCTCTCAAGGACCTTTCCTTGTTATACATTTTGTTGATTATTGTCAACTTATAATATATAAATAAGAAGAAAAATGAGTGAAGTTAAAGCTTGCCATCATGATGAAAGTTAAACGTCAAACTAGAAGCACACGATACAATTGTTGCAAGCCTCAACAAAATATTGAACAACTTAAATTTAGTACCCCACACCATATATATAAGTATGTCCAACAAAAGATTGCAAGGTTGGTATCCTAATTTCCTAGTCCAAAGCCAATTATTGCTTTCCAAAACATGCAAAAAGAATATTGACTCACACCAACCATAACAATTGATGACGCTCAACACAAAGTCTCCATAGCAAGAACAATAGGTTAATACTTGTTAAAACTCTTCATAATAGTAGCGATAAAGAAGAAATATAAAAGTAATGATATGTTGAAACTTGAAACTATAGTATGAAATAAAAATAAAATATTTAATAGTTAAAATAAGATCATTTGTTGTACCAATGTCCTTTAAGGGTCCCATTGGCAAACCAATATTCCCTAGTAGTCAACCAGTGTTAACTTGTACCAACCAATATATTTTGTGCATTGAATGCATATTGGTCGACCAATATTACCTAGTGGTCAACAATGCACGAGAACTTGTCTTTATCATGACTAGTTTTGTCTCTAATAGCTAGTAGGGGTCTTAAAACATTATAAATATATGTTTTCTCATTTATTCTTGCATCAAAAGATAGTGGAGTGGCTTGTAAACATATTTATGAGTGATTATTAAGCATTTGAGTGTTCATTATCTCATGTTTAAGTAAGTGAGCCTCTTTGGTATTGTTAAAAGAGTAAAGTAGATATCTTGAGTTGCAAAAATCTATTAGAGTTTTGTCTATTGTACTTAAGGGTCTTTCAAGTGGCATTAAGGTTTTTCTTCACCTTTAAGGAAGATTGTATAAGGGTTCCTATTTATCACGAAATGATTGTACAAAGGTTATCATTCACCTTAAAGAAGAGTCATAGTAGAATTCCAAGAAGACTCTTATGAGTGGACGTGGGCAGGAGTTACTTATTAAACTACTATAAATCAGTTTACATTATTTTTTATTACACTTTTTACATTATTTCTTGAGTGTGTTGTTGGCATTTATTATTTTATATGACATATTCATCTTTTATAAATTATGGTAATGAACAAACTAATTTCGTAAATATTTCTTTTGAAATTTATCAACATGTTATACTCCCTCTCTTGGGTGCTATTAAAGGCCCAAAATGTAGTAAGGATAGGTCTCTTCAGTTAATATTTCGAACGAATGTTAAAGTAAATATTATAATGGCATATTTAGGCACATCATCATCTAACCAAGAAGAACAAAATATTGTTAGAATACCCTTTTTTATTAGTAACGATTACTTATATTGGAAAACTAGTCTGAGATTTGTTTGAAAGTATAGACCTATGGAATACATTTTCAAATAGTCCCTTTATACCTATGAAAATTGTAAATAACAAATAAGTAATTAAACTAAAGGAAGAATGGGAACCTCAATATAAAAATATCTTATATTATGTATTTGGAATAAATGAATTCAATAGAGTCTTAATGCGTGGAACAAATTTTGAAAATTTTCATACATTATAAATTATGCATGATAGAACAAATCATGTTAAGAAAAGCAAAATGAGCATGTTAACCCATCAATAAGAATTATTTCAAATGAAGTATTGATGAAAGCATTTTAGTATGTACACAAGATTTTTTGATATTACTAATGCTCTGAAAGGTCTTATAAAGACCTATATTAATGTTAAAATGGTAAGAAAGTTACTTAATCATTCTTGATGACAAGGAAAAATAGAGTAACAACTATAAAAAAATCCAAGGATTTGATAATACTACTATTGGAGGAGCTCATTGGACCTTTCCTCATATATGAATTGAAAATTTAAGATATATAAGAAGAAACAGTGCTTCCAAAATGTAAAAGTGAAAGAGATGATGAAGGTCTCACATTTATCACTAGAAAATTCAAGAAATTTTTAAAGAGAAAGAAATTCTCTAAAATAAAAAACTTCAAGGAAGGAAAAGGTGATTCAAAATATAAATCCTCTAATATTATTTATTTTGAATGTAGTCAGTCATATGATTACAATATCCTTTATAAAAAGTAATGACAAGTATGAGAGAAAACAATAAGAAGGAGAAGAAGGATAAAAACAAGCAGAAAGGACTTAAAGCCTTAAAATGGGATGACATAAGCAAATATGAAAATATGCATTTGGAAGGAGAAATAGGTTACAAATGCGTTTTGACTAAGGGCAATAATGAGTTAATATCCAACTTTAATTTGTGTGATAATGTGATTTGACATATGATAAAATAATCAAAAGATTAGAAATCAAGAGAAAAAAAAATATTTTCCAAACTCGATATTTCAAAAGCACTTAGATGTATGCATAAATGACAATGAAAAGATGAAAAGTGGATTGCATAGCATTAAAACATCTAAACATGAGATCATTGATGATAATCATACATTAGACACATTAAAGCATAAAAATGAGGCATTAATAAAGAAGATTAGTGTTCTTAATGATACATTAAATTCAATAAAGGGAGTGAAAATCTAGAAAATGTGCTAGAAGCTTAAAAGAATTTCAATAATAGGGCATAATATTGGGTGCACTTATGGGAGTGTAGCCAACATCGATACTATATTTGTTAAGGGAGAACATATAAATAAGACCCTTGATCTAAAATAGCAAATGAACAAAGAAACAAATGCACGTAAAATTTACAATAGGCACCATCCTAAAATCAAACCCCATGATTTCATATAAAAATTTATACCTAGATAGAGGGTTTATTACTTTTAAGGAAAGAATGGGCATAACTTTTATGATAACATATAAACTTGCTCACGCCCTTTTAGGTCTTAAAGAAGTATATATCAAGCCTCCACTTATAGTAGGCATCACAAATGGTAGTTTATTTTAGTACTTTAGGAGAACATTAAACTCCTTAACATCTAAAGGAAGTTACCCCATTATATATACACATATAAAAGTCCAGAAAACAAATTTAAGTATCAATATTATAAGGCTAACTTTCATTATTTATAAATAATAGAATGTCATTTTATAGTAAATATGGACATGTTGAGATATTTTTCTTCCTAAAACAAAAAAAAAAGAAGAAGTAAACCTTGAAATTTTTGGTTGAAAAGATGAAGGAGAGTAATAATCAAGGACCCAAGCTCATTTGGATGCCTAAAACAAATTGAATGCCTTATTTTGTAAGGTTCTAAGAAAAAGAATAACAAATGGTATGTAATAGTGATGGTAGTCATAGAATTTAGCATTTTTCTAAAGAGTTTGTGAATTTTAATTTAATGAACTCTTGTATCTAAGAGAAGTCTTCAAGAAGGTGATTTAGGTATATTTAAGGATTCAAAAAAATGTCTTAGAAGAAAACAAGAATGCTCACGCCCTTTTTGGTCCTAAACTCTCAAAATCTAATCCTATCATTTTAGACTTACTTAACGGTTTAAACTTCATCTGCATTCTTAACTCCTTTTCAGATTAACATTAATTCCTCTAAAATTTTGGACTTTTTTGATGTTTATGTTCTTGAAACTGTTTTTATAAACTTACATTAATCATACAAACTATTTAAGAATCAAATTTGATTGTAACAAATTTGTCATTTTAGGATTTCAAATTTGAGTATTTTATCATATCATTACTTTTAAACTTTTAGGGCTTGCAACATTATACTCTTTTATGAAATTAATGGTTGGATATTTCAATTAAGTATGCACTTTTACAATTACAACTTCTAATCCAATCAAAACTTTATTTTTGTTTCAATCGAACTTTTCAGTTTAGGCATAATACCTAAATTGGGGATTTCCAATTTCTTTTTACTTTTCTCAATTTGATTGTTTATAAATGTAATGAAGGGATTCTTGAATGATTTCTCCATTTACAATTAATTGTTAGTACTTTAATGGAGTTTGAGTTTGTGGTATAATTAACTATTAAAATCTGAAAATTTTTTAACTTAATAAAATTTGTGAAATTTATTATATTGATAAGAAGTAATATAAGAACAAGATGTGACCATAACTTAAGAAGATGATAAAGGAAAGTTGAAGTTTGCAATCTTTAAAATGAAGATCAAGTCAAGAACAAAAGAAGATCAAGGCACATCAAGGTCATTTTATATTTTGTAATATTAATTGTAATTTCATTTAGTCAATTTTATAATTTTAAAGGTTCATTATGTATAAATATTTCTTTTTCTTTTTGAAAAGTAAGTAATGAATTAATTCAAAAGGTGAACATTAAAAAATATATAAAGTTACATCTCTTAAGAATGGAGCTCAAACTCCAACAACATCTTTTCCTAGATGTTTAACTGCATTTTAATAGCATTGGACATGAGTAGATGATTCGTATTGATCATAATAGTCATCCTTAGTTTAAGTCATACATGGCTCCAACTATATTATTTGAACTTTTCAGCCTTACCAAAGAATTTGGCATTTCTCACTCTCCAAATATAGTGCACCAATATAGCAAAACTAGTTTTGAAGAAGCTCTGATCTTCTCTATTAGCCCATCTCAATTTGCTAACTGAAGCCAATGTATTTATCCAACTAAGATCCCTATCTTGCAATCCAAAGATATTAATAAAAGCACTCTATAATTGTTTGGTTTGAGGACATTTGAAGAATATTTTCAACTTCCATAAAGCATAAAGAGTAATTTGTATTTAAAATTTGGAACTTAATACAATCCCCGGTTGCCAATTTGTGTAGAGCAGTTAACCGTAAGATGAAAGAGTAAGCTGGAGCAATACCTAATCCCCATATCAATCTATAAAGTAGAAACGTGATTATAGATTCAAGCAACAATTCTTTGTATGATTGAGCTGTGAATTTGTAAGACTTGTAGAGCTCCCATTTAATCTCATCTTCTTGTGTTTGATTTGGGAGGTATGAATGCCATTGCTCAACAACAGAACTGACTCTTTTGCAGATATAGAATGACCATTTCCACTTGTTGTTCTAGATCTTATCATTTTGTTTTCATGTTAAAGAACACAAAAAGATAAGATCTATAATAACTATTAGCAATGGTTGTTATATATGTGCAAAGGAGTCAATTAAAGAACATAAAAGGATAAGATGTTTTTGTGTTCTTTAACATGAATACTTTGGTGTTTGTATACATTTAATGATAATGTTGATAAGATTGGATCTTATCATATATTAGAAAATACAAAAATAATGATAAGTTAATGATCCTAATTAAAGTAATTACAATAAAAAGATAAGATTAAAAGGACGATGATTTTCTGGTAAGGTGCTTGTGATGTAAATGTAGAAAAGGACTAGAACCTAAAGAATTTGCCAATATGTCAACAATTTGCCGAGATGCAGGGACATGACATATGAAGAGAGATTTCTTTGCTACTAAATCACAAACAAAATAAATGTTAAGTTTAATATGTTTGGTATAAGCATGAGAGATGAGATCTATAGTAAGGAATAATACAAGAGTGGCTTATTGTCAGAGAAGCCAATTTCACCAAGTAAGGTGTTGATCCAACATAATTTAGCAGTAGCTAGAGCAATCCTTTTGTATTCTGCTTCAGTGCTAGATCTGCCAATAATAGGCTACTTTTTAGAGCTCCAAGAAATTAAAAATGATACAAGGAAAATGTAATAACTAGATGTTGATTAGCAATCTTCTGGAAATCGAGACCAATCAACGTTAGAAAAAGCATAGAGTGTTAAGGAGGTAAGTTAGGTTAAGTGAAGACCATAGGATGGGGTAGATCAAAGATATCGAAGAATGCCTTTAATAACTGTCGAATAGACATCAATTGGTTAATGTAGGAATTAGAAAACTTTGTTAATTACAAATTGTATGTTTGGTCTTGTGAGACAAAAGTGTTGAAAGGCACTAATAGTATTGCAATATTTAGTAGGGTCAGAAAGGGGTAGACTATGATTTTTTGAAAGTGGTAGGAAAGGAGTAATGGGAGTGCAGACAGATTTGGAAGATTGAAGATAGGTGGATAAAGAAGATTATAAGTATATTTAGATTAGGTAAGAAGTAGAATGGTGGATGTAAATGTGACTTGAAGGAAGTAGTGAAAGGTGCCAAGATCTTTGATAGTAAAGGCAAAATGAAGTTTATGAAGGATTGTTTGAATTAATTGTTATGAAGAGTCTGTCAATAAGATATCATTCATATAAACAAGGAGAAAGATAGTATGAGTGTTCGTAGGGTGAACGAATAGGGAATTGTCAGTTTTTAATAAAGTAAATTTATGGTCAGCAAGTCAATGATTTAATTTGTGAAACTAGGCTCTAAGGGCCTAGTTGAGACCGTAAAATTCTTATGAAGATAATATGCATAATGAAGATGATGAGAATCAATGAATCCTGGTTGTTGATGCACAAAAATATGTTATTGTAAGTTCCCATATAGAAAGGTATTGTTAATATCAAGTTGATGAATTGTCCAAATTTTAGTTAAAACAAGGGTAAGAATGAGGTAAATGGTGGTTAGTTTGACTACTAGACTAAAAGTGTTAGTATATTCAAGGCTGAGAGATTGGTGATAAGCTTTGGCAACTAAGGAGCTTTATAGTGATCTAAGGAGTCATTTAGATTAAATTTGGTTCGAAGACCCATTTACAACTAATAATATTCACACTTAAAGGAGGAGGAATAAGGGACTAAGTATTGTTGTGGTAGAGAGCTTTGAATTCATCAAGTATCACTTGCTAAAAATGAGAAAATTTATTTATATGAGTAAAGGAAGTAGGGTTTAGATCAAGAGAGGAAGCAATAGTAGTGTTGTAAGTAATGTGATTAGGAAAAGTTTTTATGTTTCAAGTGTGGTTTTGATTACGAGTAATCATTGAATGAGAGGATGATCGGAGTGGTTGAGTGATGGGTGGTAATGTTAGGGGGAAGATGGCAGGAGGAGTAGGTGAATTAGGAGCAGTGGAAATTGGTGTAGGATTGGCTTTTGATGGAAAAATATATGATAATTGGAATTGTAATGGTAAAGGTAAAGGTAAATAAGTGGTAGGAGAAGAAGGAGAGGCATGTAGGAGATTAGGGAATTGAGCTTCAAGAAATTTAACATGTCAAGAGATATAGATTTTTCTTATGGAAGGGTTAAAATATCTATATCTTTTATAAATGGGAGCATATCCAAGAAACATAATATGGAAAATATTTTGGTATAAATTTGTTTATTCTAATTTAACTAAGAAAGGGTTAGTAGGTACATCCAAAAACCCAAAGATGATTAAGGTTAGGAGGTGCATTGGATAGAAGTTCGTGAGGAGATTTGAAATTTAACATATATGATAGTAATAGATTGATGAGGCAAACAGTTGTGAAAAAGACATTAAACTAGAAGCATTTCAAAAGAGAGCTATAAATAAGAAGGGTGATTTCTATTTCACTTATGTGGTAAATTTTGTGTTCAATAACACCATTATATTATAGAGTATAAGGATAAGAAATACAAAAAATAATAGTGGTAAGAAAATTAGCAAACGATCATTTAGCGAGCTCAAAACCTTCATTACATTAGAACATTTTGATGTTAGTGGAAAGTTTAGATATAAGGTACTAGACACTTGAAGTGGAGAAAATAATTTTAAAAAGGTGTTATTGCATAGATGACTGAGACATTAATGCCAAATGCGTGGAGAAGCTTGGTGAACAATAAAGGCCATTGAATTTATGAAATAAATAAGAATCTTCAGGGGTATAGAGATTATTATAGATGTTTCCCGTGAGAAGTGGAAGCTTGGTGAAAAGGTCCTTAACAATATAACCAAAAGAATTATATTCAATTAAACTAGAATTGCCTTTAATAAATTTTGTAACAGAGAGTAAGTTTGCAGTAATATTAGGTACAATGAGAATATTATTAAGTATGTATACTAAGGGCGAATGGGATGGACGACCACGCAATCCATCCCATTCGTCCGTTTAATCCGACGGTTGCCTGCTTCTGCATTAAATCCCATTCCTTCGTTCATTCATTCAGTCTCGAAGTTTCTACTCTCTCTCTCTCTCTCGTTCATTCACCTCCTT
>JANVCQ010000009.1:7829336-7841988 GCA_025531925.1 Erythroxylum plowmanianum | reverse complement strand
ATATATTGACTTGTTCCTCGCACTCTTCAGAGTGCGAGGAACAACCTCGCACTCAGCAGAGTGCGAGGATCTCGCACTCTGCTGAGTGCCAGAGTGTCGCACTCAACAGAGTGCGACACTAGTTTTCATTATTTTTTTTTAATTTCTAATTTTCTGTTTTTCTAAATTAGATCCCTTATCATTATTTCTTATAATAATGATAATAATAATAATAATAATCAAATAATAATAATGATAATCATAATTCGTGAAATTTTTTAATATTAATAACAATAATAAGTAAACTTATGAGTAATAAATGTATAATAATAATAATAATAATAATAATAATAATAATAAGTAACAATAACCAATTTAATTAAGTAAATTTCTATCCTAATAATGGAAATTTCTATTACTGAATTTTATTATTATTATTATTATTTATTTAATTTAATTATATTAATTAAGTAAATTTGTATCCTAATATTTTTAAACTTATAAATATTAATTATTTAATTTATGTAATATTATCATTAAGTTTTTAGTTAAGTATATTACTTATGATTAGTAAATGTATTATTTGGAAAAAATGTTTATTATTACTCATAACAATATTCAATTCGTTATTAATATTAACTTTATTTAATTTATGCAACTATTTATCTATGGAATAATAATGATGATAATAATAATAATAACAATAACAATAACAATCATATTTATAGTAATAATAATAAGATTTAGATAATCAAAATCATTATAAAAAATTAATAATAATAATAATAATAATAATAATAATAATAATAATAATAACAAGAACAACATAATAAAAAATAGTAATAACAATAAGAAGAAGAAGAAGATAAAATTAATAATAATAATTATAATAATTTTAAGATAATAATAATAATTATTATTATAATAAGAGAAGATAATGATCAACCCACAACATTATTTATTATTAAGTACAATAATAATAACTACAACTATAAACTTCTAGTATTAATAACGGATTTAATATTATTAATAATACATTTAACAAATAGTCTACCATAAATTTAATAATAAAATTAACGTTTTAATTGAAATTTATAATTAGTTCAAATAAATATTAGTATAATACAAAAGCATACACTTAATATCAACAACTACAAATTTTAATCAAGTCTATGAATTATAATAAACTAATAATAAATAATAACCCTGTTAATAAAAACTAGTGTACAGTAAAAACTGGGTAAATCAATAATAACAATAATTCCATTGATAATATTACTAATAATTAAATTAATAATGTATTAATAATAATGGACAAAATTTTAAATAATAATAATGTTGATAATAACATTATGAACAATAATAACAATAAGTCATTTAAAAATAATTTTTGAACGTCATTATAATAATGGAAATAAATTTATATAATAATAATAATAATAACATTAATAATAATAATAATAATAATAAGAATAATAATAATAATAACAATAATAACAATAATAATAATAATAATAATAATAATGATTGTCATATTAATAATATTTAATAATATTAAAATATAGACCTAATAATAATATCAAAATTAACAATATTTATAAATGATGATTGCTATTTTTAATAACAAGCCAATACTGCAAAAGTTCAGAAGTACAAAAATGTAAAACATTAAAATCAATAGACTTGTGTTGTCGTACATAAGTAAAAGCCTTAACAATAAGAATTTCCTGTGGGTGGCTGGCTGTATGCGCCGGCTTCAAAACAGCGCCTGTGGGTCCCACCCACAGGCGGTTGTCCTTTCAACTCCTCAATTTTGAGTTCAGCGTTTCTCAAATTTTTAACCCAAACCGACGCCGTATACTCATTAGACAGAGTAAGACACAATAAGGTTAGACAGACGATCTGCGCTCAACAAATAGTAAGTGACATATAGTGTTTTCTAGTAAGAAATGTCAAAGATGCCTCTTTCCATCGATAAGAGTGACAAACACTACAGAAAAGTAACAATTTAAAACATGATTTAAAAAATGTTATTAAAACATGTTAAGCTCTAAGATAGTTGTCGTTTTATATTTTCAAAAGTTAAAAATTGCTAACAATTTTTATAATATAGTTTCAAAAATGATAAATTTTCTATAATTCTTGTTGTGGTTTAAGTTTTAGGAAACAATTGCAAAATATTTCTCTTTTAAATTTTCTTTTTTTCTCATTTTCACCTATTGTAATAATCCGTTTTCAAAATATTTTTCCCTCAACTCTTTTTCGTTATTTCAACTTTTTCTTTTTAAGGTCCTTGTCATCTCTATTTGATTATCTCAAATCCCTTCTTTATTTTTGTTGTTAGTAATATTTTTTTCTCCTCTTATTTCTCTTCACTTCTCCTTCCTTCTGTTATTTGTATTTTTTCAAATTTGTGGTTTTTTTTTATTTCATGAGTCTTTTAAATTTTGTGTGTTTATATTACATAAATTTTATTGGTATAAGAGAGAGAACTGTTGAGATTCCGTAACTTACTTCGACTGCCGGTAGCTTTGTTCCCTTCTTCTTCTTCCCATGGGCTCTTCTTCTTCTTCTCCTTTTTGGGTGCCTCTAGACTCCATCCATTAACCCTAACCTCACCCAAAATGTGAACCCAAACCTTCAAAACCCCTCCCCCTCTTCAAAGATTTTGATATCTATGGCTTTATCCCCAATGCAGTCGCCACTACCCTCTTTGGCAACCCCTATGGCTATCCAAACAATGGAACCTTCCTTAATTCCTTAAGTGCTCGAATGTTTAAAAATATCAGAGAAAACTCTTCCACCCAAAACATGGAAATCATGCTCTGAATCGGTGGAGGAGTCCATGGATGTTAAGGCATTGGCCTACTATCCTCCAGAGATAAAGGATGACTAGATATTTTGTCATCCCTCTACCGAAGCTAGCGAGGAAAGGTACAACCCACTTCCAAAATGCATTGGTTGGTTTCTTCATGGGTAAGCATCCTGTATACCCAGTAGTTCAGAGAACTCTATCAAAAACATGGCTAGCTTTTGGTTTAACTGATACATTGATTACAAGCTCGAACAAATTCCTATTTAAGTTTAATTCGAAAGAAGGAATGAACTTGGTATTGGAGAAAGGCCCTTGGCATATTCAAGGGAAATCTTTATTCTTATGAAAATGGAGTTTGAATGCTAGTGAGCAGGAACAAATTAGGTATGCTTCGATATGAACTAGGTTCCATAACATTCCATATGAATACTGGAATAATGAGGGATTGGGCAGAATAACTAGTGCAGTGGGGAAACCCCTCCTAATGGATACTCAAACAGCTAAGGTGTGTAGGGTTTTGTATGCCAAAATGTGTGTGGAAATAGATCTACAGAGTAATTTGCCGATGGGTTTTCAATTGGCAACTTATAATGAAGATGGACTAATTTCTTTTAAGGAAGTTCAGATAGAGTATGAGTGGAGACCTGAACATTACACAAAAAAGAAGGAATGGAAGCCTACAGATCGACTTTTTCAAACTGGGTTCCAAAAGGAGTTGGATGTGGAGAAGGTTTCACAAGAAAGAAGTGTAATGGAGCTTGGACAGGAGCATGTCCATGAGGAAACATAGCTCAATCCAAATGATAACAAACCCTTAGATGCTTTAACTAATCAAAAAAATGACAAAGAAGTTTAGAAGAGTCAAGATGATCCAGAAAGATGCCTTGTAGATGCTGACCCCCTGTTTTAAGCAAATCAGGTAATCCCCTTGCTTCTCCTAAATCTGATTTGGTTCCTAATAGTTCTATTGAAGCTTTGAGTCCGAGTCTTATTGATGATGCAGAGGGTGTTTTTACTATTAGGAAGAGTAGGAAATCTAGGAGAAAACAAAAGTTATAAGTCTTGAGTTCTTGTTCTCTTTATGGCTTTAGTTTTTGGGAATGTTAGGGGTCTCAATAATCTAAAGAAGCAGTTAGCTGTGAAGTCCTTTATGAAGTTATTGTCAGGTTCTTTTGTCTGTTTAATTGAATCTAGGATAAAATCTCTTTCCCTTTTGAACAATGTGTGCTCTTCCTTATTTCCTACATGGCATAGTTATAGTAATTTAGATCAAGCTTCAAATGCAAGGCTAGCGTTATCCTAGAATCTGGACTGTTACATGTTCTCCTATTGTTACAACAGACCAGATGATTCATATGGAGGCAACTCCTCTTAACAGTGATTCTTTTTTTTTTTGTGAGGTGTGTATGGTTCCAATAACTATAATCACAGAAAGTCTCTTTAGTCTTCTCTTTCTAATATCAAACTTAGTGTTGGTTGTCTCTCGTGGGTTATTGCTGGGAATTTTAATGCCATTTTGTTTTCCCATGAGGCTGAACCTCCTAGTGCTTCATCTCTCATTAGTATGAAGAACTTTAGGAAGTGTGTTGAGGATTGTGTTTTGTATGACTTAAACTCTAGCGGACCTAGTTTTACTTGGTCAAATAAATAATCAGGTGAGCTCTTTATAGCTAGAAAGTTAGATAGAGCTCCTGTCAATTCGGCTTGGAGTTCTTACTTTCCTAAATCCTATGGAGTGATTCAAAATCCAAACATATCTAACCACTCTCCTGTAGTGATTAAGGCCTTAGCAAACCAATAGAAAAGACATTCTCCTTTCAAATTTTCCAACTTCTTAGTCTCTTAGGAAAATTTTCTTCAGACTGTAGAAGACATTTGGTCTTCTCAGGTCTACGAAACTTCTATGTTTTGTATGGTTTCTAAGCTTAAATTAGTTAAAAATGCGCTAATGAAGCTCTAAACTTTGATCAGGTAGGGGATTTGAATGTTAGAGTTAAAACTTGTCAAGCTACCCTTAATCATATCCAAGATCAAATGACACATTTGCCTAATAGTCCTCACTTGGTTTCCCAGGAAAATCAAGCCATTACCAAATTGATCAACTTTTTAGGGGACTACAAGTTATTTTACAAATAGTCTTCCCATATTAAGTGGCTCAAAGAGGGAGATAGGAATACCAAATTCTTTCATAACTATATTTTTTGAATAGGAATAGGAACAACATCCACTCTTTACTGATGGGTATTGGTCATAGGATTGTAGAGTTTGAAGAGATCAAAAAATAGTTCTTAGGCTTTTTTCAGAGAACTATTAGGAACAAGAAAAACCTTCCCTCCTCTAGAGAGTATGTGATAAATCTTTTTCCTTCTTCTATTCCTGAAAATCTTTAAAAAAACTCTCCTTTCTGAAGTCACAACGTAAGATATTAGGGATGTTTTAACTCTTTTAATCCTAATAAAGCTCCTGGTCTAGATGGTTCAATGGTTTCTTCTTTAAGAAAACTTAGCATATTGTTGGGCTTGATATTACTAAAGCCATTCAAGATTTTTTTCCATTACAAGAGGCTTCTCAAAGGGCTTAACTCTACTTTTATTTCTCTTATTCCTAAGATGGATCATCCTTCCACTATTCATGACTATAGATCAATTTCCTGCTGTAACTTTATTATAAGGTGATTTCTAAAACAATGGAAAATAGGCTTAAAGACTTGCTATCTCACATCATTAGGCCTAGTCAAAGTGCCTTCATAAAAGGTCGTCTAATAGGGGATAATATCCTTCTGGATCAAGAGATCTTTAAAAATTACCATCTGTCAAACAATCATAAGCATTGTGCTTTCAAAATTGATCTAAAAAAAAGCCTATGATTCCATTCAGTAGGATTTCCTCCTGAATGTTCTCTTAGCTATAGGTTTTCCTCCTATTTTTGTTAAGTGGATTGAAGAGAGTATTACCTCCCCTTTATATTCGATTTTGATTAATAGATCTCCCTAGAAAGTTTTTCGCGATAAATCATACTTAAGACAAGGGGATCCTTTATCCTCGTATCTCTTTATCATTTGTATGGAGGTTCTCTCGAGGAGTTTGGATGCTTCTATAGCATGTAATAGCTCCTTTAAATACCACTGGAGGTAAGCTAGAGGCTCTGATACCAAATGTAAATTAAACGACAACATGCATGCATTTCATACAACTACTTACGTACAAAACCCATGCATATAAAGACTTTATATAACCATATATATATATATGAAACAAGCAGTGGAAATTCAATGAATTACCTCCAGCCATTGCCTTCCACCGCATATCTGAGAAGTGTTGAAGCTATGAGTTTCTATCCTCTTCCTTAAGCAAAAACAGATGGTGTAGATGATGCTAGGCGAGAATAGGACCCAAAGATTGTGTTTATTTAACAACCGAAACCCACTCAATATTTTTGCCCATCACAAAGACCATAAGGTGGGTAGTTAGGAAGCACAATATATTGGGTAGGGTTCAACCTTTATAAATGGACCATACTAAAATAATTAGGAGATAAATTTACAAGGAATAAGGAGAAAAAGAGAGATTACCCTTCCATGATAGATTCTGATTGCTGGTCCTCCTAACTTTGCAATACTTGGGATTACTAGAAACAGATACTTGTTTGTGGATATAATTTGCTTCCTGAACGTACTTTATATAAAACCGTGTCATGTTGCTTGATTTGACATGTTTATCTTTTCTCGGATATACAAAGCCAACAAAAGATTAGTTAGCTGATCCACAATCCTTTATTTTTAAAGTTGACGACAGCCTGCTTAGTCTTTAAAAAATCAATCGGCTAACTAATCTTCTTTTGGCTTTGTATATCCAACGACCACAATTGTCTAGTTATAGCTGACTTAATTAAAAACCAACACTAGATTCTGGTATCTTTTTTTGTTTCTTTGTTCAATACAAGGATATCAATTTCTACAGTTCACGCGATGTTTATATAAATTAGAAGATGAGAACTTGACAAAGAGTTAAACAATGAATTTGGTGAAATATAATATTTTTGTTTAAACGTGGCAAAGTGTAATACAGGATACTCATTTTGTAAGTCTACCCAAAAAATAATTTAGGTTTAAAAACAAAAGCATCCATAAGCTCATCTGGTGAGGATTATGAGAGTATTACCTCCCCTTTAATACTTTCAAATATAATATAATCACAAACATTTGAAGAGAGTATTACGTCCCCTTTAATACTTTCAAACATAATATAATGACAAACATTTGGAAAAGAATATTGATAAAAATAATTAATACTTATCTTTTGTTTGAAAGTAATCATTATCACAATCTAAAATTCTCAATTCAACAAAACACAAGATATCATTCGTAAGAAATTTAAGTATAAAGATAAACTCATTATCATATGCATGACATTTGTAAGAAATTTGTTTTTCTTTTATAATCATCAATTCATTTAAATGATTATTATCTCATATTTATAGATAATATTAATATTATTATGCCAAACCTCAAGTTCATATAGTATATCTTTTCATTATCATGTTCAATCATCATAAACATAACGAACCACTAAAAGGTGATTCTATTATTAACAATCTCATTAGTTACTACAATGCTACAGCTTACCGTGCAATATTTCTACTAACACTCTCATCTTCTAATTTATATAAAGATGATCTCATTATTATATGCATTATTACTGTTTAAAATAGAAAAAGAGTCCATTCCTCTTGGGACATCTTGTTTCTTTTTCAGCGATTCAAGCGTGAAAGAAAATCCTCCCATCCGTTCTTTATGTTATTATTGTGTAGTTCAACTGTTGGACAATTTTGTCCTTTCTTATAAAGTTGGACAACAATTAATTGCATTTTTTAGATTTAAAATAAATTATCGATTAAGTTACGTAATTTGATTCAGATAAAGACAATAAAGTGGCCCAATAAATAATTTAGATTAATGGATCGAAGTCTAGGTAAAAAATGGATCCCAAATAGTGTGGACCGGATCATATCGACCTTGTGATGGGGAAGCTTAATATGGATGCTATATATAAGTTAAGGTCTCCTGCAATTGCTTATATCAATCGTAAGCATAAGGAATCTCTTACCCATTAGGAGAGCTTACATATTGAGAAAACTGCAGAAAGACTTAAACCACGTGTAAGGAAACACTTTCCGTAAAGGTCCCAGGAGATTCGTGATTGTTTGGAGCTCGAAATCAGCATTGGAATCAGAGATAGAACCTAAATCAAGTATTCTACATTACCTTCATTTTTAATCCTTTCATGTTAATCTTGGGTATGTAATAAGGTCTGTACTACATATTACATATGATGTCAGAATGGTTACGTGATCGGATTGCCAGAAATGAAAATTTTTTGGTTTTTCATCTCATATGGATTTCCTTGATTTTTTATTCGTTTTTTAGTTTTTTAACGTATATAATTACGTAAAAGTGGTATACATAAGGTTAGCTATGAAAAATGGGCCAAATGGATCAAGACTTCAGGCGCGTGCAACACTACAATACCACGAGGTAGCGGTGTACAATTGGCGTGTGCACGTCACACCACGTTCGTGAAGGATGTATGTCGCTCATGCAGTGCATGGACAACTCGTGACCCGCGTTGCCATCATGGTGGGATGATAGGTACATGCCACGTACGCGCCGCGTCAGTCCCTATACGTGACACGCCGGATGGAGGATACGATGCAGTGCATGGATGCACATTTACGCGTCAGTAGCGCGTGACGCGCACATGCCAGACACATCTGGCACACATCGATGCGCTTGAGTGTAACTCACACGCAGCCTCGCACCACGCGCACTTATGTAGTGTGCCATGTCAGCGGCTGACATCAGCAGTGCTATAGTATTTAAAAAAAACACACAAAAATTTCAAATTTCCTGTAAAGGTGCCCCACAGTGTTTTGGGTTAGTTTCTGGGTCTGGAAAATTTATAAAGCAAGTTTTTCCATTTTCTAGATTTATTACATTAGTAATAAATTAAAGTTTAACTCTAGGAAAAGGAATTAAGGTATTCTGAATCCGATTTCAAGTGAATTTTCATGTTTTGGACATCACACGAGGGAGATACTTCAAGTTTCATATCTCGGGTCTCATGCTCGGTGCTTGAGATTGCATGATAGTCAATCGAAAAAGGAATTGAGACATTCTGAAGCCATTTTTAAGTGAATTTTCTGGCAACGAACTTGCTATAAGGGAGATACATGAGACTCTCATGTCTCAAGTGGTCGGTTCAGTATCTGGTGATGTATGATAGTCGCTCTATTGAGATTTTTCTTTCAAGAAAGTCTCAAATGAAGTTTTATGAGGATGTCTTCAACACGAGTGTGTGACAATGAGACTGTGCATTCAGATTTTTACATTTATTGATGTTACATTATCATATACTATATGCTCGTAAATAATGTAATGATAACATAATAAAGATGTATCTCTTGTGTTTGTAGACTTTTTGAGTACTGATGAGGATGTAGTCACCAAAATGGCCTTTCAAATCAACATTTTGAATTGTTCTACTTGTAAGATGGGAGATGTCTATGATTTTATGTTTGGTTATTCTTCTCAAAGGTGTTGGCCTTACATAACATGTTGAGATGTTCATAAAGGCATTAGATGGAGGAAAGCTATTGCTGAAGTGATCTATTCACCCAAAGGTAGTAGTGTTACAATAGTTAATAGTTTGTACTCTGATCGCCTTTACATGGAGGTCTAATTGCATATATTATGCATTTAGCCCAAAGTTATTTCATAATAAGTGTGATCGGATTTTCAGTAAAGATACTATTCAATGGCTTTAAGTATCATTGTTATCCTACATTTGTGTTGATTTAAAGATTATTATCTTGAAGTCACCTTTTTAGTCAACAAAATAAATGTCACGATTGATACACTATCCGATTTCAATATAAAGAAGTGGACAGAGGATGTATTGAACGCTATAGAGATAGCTGAGGTTGATATAACCATACGGATGGATAGGTCATCTCCACCTACATCCATAAACTCAAAAGTTCATAAAGCAACCTATGAAACCTAGGATCGGTCTAACAGATTATATTTGATTACCATTAAGAGATCCATACTTAACCATCTGCGAAGTGGACTTTCGGACACAGACATAGAGAAGGACTTTCTTAATAATGTCTCCTAGAGGTACACAGTATCATCTAGTACTGAGATAGGTGACGTGATGAAAGAATTATTCTCCATAAGTTATATAGGAGAAGGGGGGAGTAATGAAGTACATATTAAGAATAATTCATCTTCATAGTAGATTAAAGATGTTGGGACTTCAATGCTTTGATGACCCATTGCATTGCTAAGGAGGAGATACTCAAGTTTTCTACTCCTACAACCCTTGAAGCAGCTTAAGGGAAGATAAAGATGAAGCCTACTAAGTTCGAAGGTAGAAAGTTCAAATCTTCTCCACATATTGACATTGGTCAAACCAATACTGATAAAGGTCCCAGGGACATAAAGAAACCAATAGTATGAGGTTTAAAAGGAAAGACTAAGACCATCAGGTTACTCTTTGCCTCATCAATTATAAATCTAACTTGCAATAGTTGTATTAAATAATTGGTGGCTATTTAGTGGAGCATTTGATCAAAGTGCTTCCACAATGCAAAGGCTCATATCCAGGATAAAGCCAAATAAAGGGAAGGAGAAACTGATGGTTTACAACAATGAAGAAGTGGAAGTAATATCTATAGGGGATGTATATACTGAACCTTGCTGTAAGGTTCATTTGACTTTTACATGACACATTTTATATATGATCTTTTGATCAATTTTGGACAAAGAAGGTTGAAGTTTTGCATTTAATACTTCTATTGTACAATTTTTGTTTAATGCAAAATATAATGGTACAACTTTCTTGTCATATCATTTGTATTGAATGTGTGTTACCCAGAACTAGATATATGCTTCTTCTTATCTTGATCAAACAAGTTATTAGGGACCTTGATGAATAAGAAGTCATACATGGTGTGACATAAAAGTTTAAGCCACATTTATAGAACCAGGGTTGAGAGATTGATCAAGTAAAGCATTTCTCAATTCTAGATTATGATGATCAAGGGTAAGTTGAATAATAACGATATTTAGATCAACTCATGTTTCTGACTTATTGAGTTTGATAACTAAAGATATTGGTAAACCTTATACAATTACATTGTGCAATTCTATATCTATTATGATGTTTATTGATGATTATTTCCATCATAGTTATATGTTCTTGCTTGAAGACTGAAGGTTGAGAACCAATTGAAAAAGTTCATCAAGGTAGTCAAATTTGACTATAGAGGAGAATATCATAGCAAACATGGTGTTTTAGGACTTTAAAAGGTTTGTTTGTTAGATATGGAGAATCAGTTAGAATAGTGACTTAACTCATTATTCTAAGTTGTTCTGAGCAAAATGGTGTGTTGCCGAAAGGCATAACTGCACCCTAAAGGATTTGAAGAAGTTAATGCAAAATATAACTAGTCTACCTGAATATTTAAAGTTGAAAAACTCAGCCTTGCACACATTTGTGTATAGGGCTGCCCTACTGAAATAGTAAAATCCTTATAAAGAAAGATTGCATACTCATTCCCCTCATTGCTATTTAGTAAGATATCTCGACCACTTTAAGGCTACGACTTTTAATGTAGAGAAGGAGGGATTGGAATAGTGGAATCACAAACAACTAAGTTTTTCGAATACCATGGCTATGATGATGGTAGGCACATTGACCCTTCGAATGATAGCAGGGTGGATAATATAATTATCATGTATCCACTATTCATACAGTTAGATCTAGTGGATCTAGGTCTTTGTATGGTGGTTGTATAGGAGCAGGAACCCATAGATATAGACACAGAGGTTCCTGGGAGTACAATATTTAATATAGTTAAGTAAATCCACTAGAATGAGACGACTTGCTATCCCATCTGATAACATAATCTATCAGGTGCAAAGGACTACGATATTAAACATGTTATGAATCCAATTACTTTTACAGAAGCTGTTTCTAGACCCAATGTGGATGTGTGGTGAGATGCAATGAATAACAAGATGCAAGCCATGAAACATAGTAAGGTCTAGAAGCTAGTCGATTTACAGCAGAACTGCAAACTCGAAAGTTGTAAATGAAGTTTTTGGACCTAAATGATTCAAGATAAAGTTCAGCAGTTTATGGGTCAGTCAGTTGCTTAATGGTTCACTCAGACAGAAAGGTTGACTTTATGTTACCTTTTTTCTTGTATCCTCGTAGGATACAGTTTGAGTGATTAAGGCAACTGTAGCTCATGATGATATAGATTTATATCGAATGACTGACAAAACTGCTTTCCTAAGTGAAGACCTTTATAAAGTGGTCTATATGGTACAACCTAAAACATTTCAGGATCCAGATGAAACTGGAATGGTTTGTGCATTATGTAGATCAATATATGGTTTACATTAAGCTTTCCAAAATGATACCTTACATTAGAAGAGGTAATGGCCTCTTTCGGCTTCATGGAAAAATAAAACTAAAAAGATGCTTGCACTATAAGGTTGAGAGGAGCAAAGTTATCTTCCTATTACTGCATGTGGATGATATATTGCTCACGTCAAATCTCTCGTCCATGTTGTATGAAGTTAATTAACTTTTGGTCAAGAACTTTGACATGAATGACCTTGGTGTAGCATCTTCTGTCCTGGGTATTCAGATTCACTAGGACAGATCTCAACACTCATCAAACCTCTTATAAAATGCATACATTGAGTATGTGTTACAAAGGTTTAATACGGTTAATAGTAAACCTATCATAGCACCTGTTTCTCATAGTGAGAGATAATCTTTGTCA
>JANVCQ010000009.1:7787114-7806626 GCA_025531925.1 Erythroxylum plowmanianum | reverse complement strand
AGTAGCTATACTACCAACTACAAAGAGATAAATTAAACCTTTGCCCAATAGCCTGTTCCAAATGTGTGCCATTGATTTTTTAACCACATATTTATATAGGTCTCAAGAAAATGTGTTGATGAAAATTAATAGATCATGATTGGAATAGGCTTACAGAACTAGAGGACCTGTTTCCAATTTTTAGACCTAAGTTGTCACGTAGGATTAATATATGATAAGGGGTCTATAAAAAAATGTCAAATATATTTATTTTACAATGATAATTAACTTAAAATTTAAATATAAATATTAAGATTCTTTTTAAACATGTTAAAATATGAGTTTACATTAAATTCTAATAAAATATTAATATCCAATCTGACTCTTTATCATTTTAATTTGAATAAAAAATTAGAATTTAATTTGACCATTTCACCAAAGAAAGAATGCTCTCTTTAAGCTAATTAAAAATTGGGAATCCACCCATAAAAATTAATGTCATGTACACCTTTTGTTTACACGATGATGTCACAAATAGCTTCTTGAATATGCAAGTTAAATATAACAATTAAGCCTAAGCTAAACTTAACAAAAATAGACGTTAAAAATTTCACAAGATCAATGGTTAAGTATATGAGATAATTAAAAATTTTTAAAACTTGGGGAGTAAAATAAAAAATATAAATTACAAAGAAGCCCAATGCCATGAACCATACATGACCTCAAATAATAAACTAAATTTTCAAATATTATGATATCATCTCTCAATAAATATTTAAATTAGTTATAAAATACTTTAATTAGTTTCTAATATATCTTGTGAACCCTCCCACTTTGGTTAATGTATTAAGTTGATATGTATTATTACAGTTCTTGATGTAGCATATTAAAACATAAGCACACTATTGTAACCTAGTACCCAGTGAACATGTAGTCATACACCAGAAGTTTAACGCACTTTTTAGTTATGCCTAACATGAGAAGCATCTCACAACCTTAACATATACTGATTACGGAGTTGTAATTTGGAAGCTCTCCACTGAACTATGGAATTTTTGCATTCTAATTGACTTTGGCTTACATGCAGGCTCCGGACAAGCTGTAGTCTCCTGCCTCTAGAGGTACGATTGCCATATTTTTTTCAGGTATTTGGGAAAGATACCCAGAATGCATCAGTTCAGCAACTGAGGGTTCCAATTTCCAGAACTAGAAAAAAAAAAAGTAAAACACTTAAATGTCAGGAAAATTCTCATAAACATAAAGAAGGAAGTATCTATGTCAACAATTGATACCCTACATGTAGACTAACTTCAGGAAATGATCAACCAATATTGTATCTAAGACGATCTTTTCTGAATCAGGGTTACATACCAGAAGACCTTTGGAGACGAAATGTGGTCAAAGAATGAGATAAATGAATTTGAGCCTTGGAAGCTGGAAAAATCACAGAATAAGAGGACAAAGGGGGCACTCATTTTTATCACATGAATATACAGTTCAAACATAAAATGGTTAAGAAAATTGAAAGATTTACTACTAATGACGAAACCTGTAATTTGAAGTATAGCCCTTAGTTTCTGCAGATGTCACTGAAGTTGAAATCTTTAGTTTCTGCATCTTCCCTCCAAATCAAATGGTATAACGAATTCGCTAGATTAACCCTAAGGACACTTTGTCAAGGCCGCTGGGGTAGTGGATAAACGTTCAAGTCTGGCTCTAGGGAAGCAGTAATAAGAGTCACTTGCATCTGAAAAGTCAGAATTCACACCCTAGAAGCCATAATAATCTACATAAGTGTCTCTTCATCCGTGTACTCCATGAAGTTGACTCATTGCCTAGGCTATCAATATGATCCAAGTGATTAAGAAGAGGTTATAACAATTTATGTTGCTCCAGTTGTACGCAATCTAAAGAATGTGATTAAAATTCAAAAGAAAACACCATCAAAATAAAAGAGAGAATAAGCTTACCAACATAGGGAAATGGGAAGTATATAATGATCAACCAAAGAAGTAGGAAGAAGCATAAGCAGAATTTGGAAGATAATTGCCATGAAATAAACAAAAATCATAGTAGAAACTATCTTTCTAGAATCAAAGTATTGCCAATTTTCACAAGTCAGATACATTTTTCAAAACGAGTAAGATGAGCACCTATAGCATATCTACAGTAACCATTCTCAGCTGTCATACCAAAGTTCCACATTCTTAAAGGGTTTAAGATTCAGCCTTTCATCATCCTAATTGACCGTCAACCAAACATGGATTCTGACAAGAAATGTTAAAAAACGTTATTCATCTATGTCGAACACTGGGATTCTCTGTGGGCATATGAGCCATAATTTACATACACAGAACTCTCCAAATTCTAGGTTAATTTGACAAGACCTTATTTCCAATGCCTTCGCTTAATTAGAATCTACAAAGGGAGGGTGAACTTATTGTCGAAAGATCATTCCAAGACCTTAACATCTTTCTTTTCCCCCTTCAAGTGAATGTTAGATATTGATATCACAGTTTTATCAAAACAATGTATTTGGAACAAGGCACTCACATTAAGAAAGGAAGGATGAACTCGGTGCCACTAGATCCATAACCACTGCTAGAAATCTCAATTCAATAGTTAAAACTAGTGCAGTATCACTTTCACCCATAACTATCCTTTGCATTCCATCATTTCCCTATGACTTTATCCTATAATTGCAACGGTTCAGAAGTGGCTAAAATATTTATGCAACATAGAGAAATGAGGACAGTTACACACAAGAATGAGAGGTACACTAACCCATACTGTCTCAGAAAAACTTGTTACTCCAACAAACTTTTTTCTACCTGCGCAAACAAATAGTTAATCGTTATGTTTGACTGCCCATGGAACCAACTATATGACGTCTTGTCTCGAGTAGTCAGTCATAGAGACACAGATTTCACATACACTTGGGGGTACATTCACCTACTTGCTGGTGTGCGAGTAAAGAGAGTAAATAAAGAAAGGATCCCACTTTGAGTATACTGCATGACAACGAGAAAGAGCACGCATGTACACAGCCATGCCCCTTGCAAGAATGCTAACATGCGTGCTCTCTCTCGTCGTCAAACAACTACACATCAGTGCTAGAAAGACATCTGCAAAAGTGAGATTCACAAGAAATAGTAAGAAACCCTGGTCTCTGTGTTTGAACTTCAAAGCATTCTCTTACTTTGTTTTGCTTACCATGAAAGGCACTCAAATTGCATGTTAGTAGTTGCAAAATCTCAAGAGCTTTCCCATTTTGATTTCCAAGAACAAGAAGCTTTGCTTTTACTTTGAATAATCTTTGAACGCTGCCTGAAACAGCATTTATGACAAATTTATAAAACTCAGGCCACCTAAAACTCTCTCAGAAGTACATAAAACTATGAATTATACCACAAAACGAATGTGTAACACTTTAAGACAATTAAACTATGATTGTTATTATTTATTTTCGAGACCAGTAAGTAGGGCACCAACTTCTTTCATGCTTTTAACTGTATTTTAAAGATAATCAAGTAACCAAAAAAATAAATTGAGCAACAAAAACTAGTTCTGATGAGCAATGAGCAAGCCAAACATCAATATATTAGATACATTGAAAATAACTATAAAATAGGTACACACTTTTCACGTCAAATGATAAAATAGATTGTGTTGGCATCCGCCGAATCATATGAAGAAGCAAGGATCTAGTACAATAGTTGACCCATCTACTTGAAACCTTTAATATTTAAGGTTGCACTGGAAGCAGTATCTCCGTATCTAGAAAGAATAAGCAAAACACAAAACTAGCCAATTTCACATGAAATTAGGTATTGTTTGACCACATCGGGGAAACTAACAGTTGCTATTTCCAAACTCCGAAGCCAGATAGGGAAGCACCACAATACCAACAGAGTAAACATTAGGGCTTGGAAGAGCACAGACACCATTCTACCTATCTTTCTGCGTGAGAGGGCGAGAGTGATCAATCATTAAACAAGTGTGATGGATTGCCAAAAGGAATCTGAATAATTGCGGATACATTGAGATAAAAACACTTGAAATTGAGAGCCAAACTGCATTCTTAACATAAGAACAAAAGAGCAGATGTCCAAGTTTTAGCAGACATTAGATAATCCCCCAAAACAACTATACTTTACAGCCATTAAAACCTAAAGTAGCAACCCTTGTGATTGGCTAAGCAATTAATCAAAACAAGGGAAAAGAGAAAGAAATATAAACTATGGGCAAAACAAGGATGTCCAGCAAACTCAAAGATGCTTAGAATATTTTAACATTTCAAACCCAATCTCACAAAACAAACAAAAGCGCACATGCTAAGTTAAACCCTACTGACTGCATCTGGTAAGTTTTTTTTACCATGAAGCCATCTCGTACAGTTCCTCAACATGCCCCATCTTCAAGTTTTAACAGGCAAACGGAAGAACATCTAAAAAAAGAAACTTCATGTTTCCTAATTTCAACAAGAAACCATCTTGAAAATGTTACCAAAAACAAAAGAAAAAAATCAAAATTACGGTTAAATACAAGGAATAAAAAAAGATTGGAGCCTGAAAAGAAAAGAAAAGAAAGAGATCGAAACCCATTACGAGAGAGGGAACCACAGTGACCAATGATGACAAAGGACCAAAGAGTACAAGTAAAGATAGGATAGAATCTGGGAAAGGATGCAAGCAAAAAGTTGAAACAATTCATACTTGGTAAACGGCAAAGGACGCATTGAGATTAGAGCTCGACGAGTCGATAGAGTAATTTCGTTTGTTTATTTCGGTGTACAAGGGGAACACAACAAAGCGAAAGCAGATTAGCGATGGAACTAGCCAGATTTTTAATACGACGTGGCCTTCATCGGATAACAATCAACAACTCCAATCCATTCCACTTGGTGGGCCCTCGTCCATCCCACTTGGAATTCACAGTACTAGCGCTCAAATGACGTGAGAGATCTGTGACAGGTGTCCCCCCCACGTAGACAGACATAGTCAAACGTCACTTGTCCTTCAGTACCTTCATTGGGACCCACACAAAAATTTGGTTTGACGTAAATGCCTGCCAGAAGGAAGAGAACTGACACGTCGTCGTTGTGCGGGGATGAACGTAGATCTTCCTCAACAGTATAGTAGCGACTAGCGAGCCACGACTGCGGAGCCAGCCATTAAGGATCACGAGTGGACCACACGCTCAGAAATTGACCAAGATTTACCTAAAAATGAATTCGACACTGAAATAATTCTGTTACTACCAAAGTCAGTCTTGAATAGGAACAATCAGGGTTTAGCCCAATAATAATTAACATGGTATAGCCGGGGTAAACGTACTTTAGATGCAATTAGCAGACAGAATCATTGTCCAAGTACTTATTTGCGCTATTTGACGAATTAAAAAAATATATTACCAATTACTCATAGATAAGAGAGCAGGGAAAGCATTCAAAACTATGCAATGAGAAGTGACAGTTAGGGAAGGATCCACATAAACAAGATGAGGAGCCAAGAAAGGAAGGTGTCAAACCTTGTGTACTCCTCAGTAAAATTACAAATCTATCCCATCCAAGACTCAACTCTTACTCCATATTATACGTTGCAACATAAAAAACGTAAATCTTTATGATATTAACATACAAAGCAGTCCGACATGAATATTTAAGACATCGAGGCCAATTACAAATATGGAAGGAATGCAGCATATCTATATGGAAAGTACTGTTTCTTATATATTTTGTCATCCACTGTACCTTAATTTGACTATCAAAAAACTCTCATTCTTGTACTCAACTAAGTCTTAAATAATTACATTCATACTGTACACTATTGGATGCAATTGCTAGTAATGCAAAAACAACTATTACAATAAAGGATAACTTTAGTGGACTGCAAATGCAATTTAAAATCGCAGGCCAGATAGTTACCATTAAAGCAATTTGATGATTGACATAACTATCCCAACACCCGATCTAGGTTAGAAGTTAAACTCACCAAATATGACCATAAAAAGACGATTGTTTTGTTGGAAGCTTTAATAGATTTCAAATAAAAGAACTTTCACAAAATATGTATTTGTATTGATAACAAAATTTATGAGTATAAAGGACAAACACAAGATACAAATATTTTTCTCTAAATGCTACAGCACTTTTCCTCTCAATATTTCTTCTCACATAGAGTTACGGCTCCTAAAACACTTCTTTTTCAATTGTTCTCTATTTTTCTCATGCATATAAATGATTACAAGAACACAGACATGATAAATGACTTCTAATATAATTTGGCTACTTCTTTGACTCATCCTTATCCACAAGACTTCAAATACAATTTGGCTACTTCTTTGGCTCATCAATTAACTCATCCTTATTCACATGACTTCAAATACAATCTGGCTACTACTTTGACTTATCCTTATCCACAAGACTTTCTTTGACTCATCAATTAACTCATCCTTATCCATAAGTTTCTTCCACAAGCTTCTAAATTCATCCATAAATTTTCACATACTTCTAGATATGATTTTCATATTGGATCAGCTGTATTTTCTTGTTGAACAAACTTATGGATAAGGATGCGTTAATTGATGAGTCAAAGAAGTAGCCAAATTGTATTTAAAGTCTTGTGGATATGAATGAGTCAAAGTAATAGCTAGATTGTATTTGAAGTTATGTAGATAAGGATGAGTTAATTGATAAGTCAAAGAAGTAGCCAAATTGTATTTGAAGTCTTGTAAATAAGGATGAGTCAAAGAAGTAGTCAAATTGTATTTGAAGTTGTTCAGCATGTCTGCATATATGTGTTCTTGTAATCATTTATATGCATGAGAAAAATAAAGAATATTTGAAAAAGAAGTGTTTAAAGAGTCGCAGCTCTTTGTGAGAAAAGAAATATTGACAGGAAAAGTGATATAGTACTTAGAGAGATATTTGTATCTTGTGTGTGTCCTTTGCACTTATAAACTTTGTTATCAATACAAATATATATCTTGTGAAAGTTCTTTTATTTGGAGCCCATCAAAGCTTCCAACATGTTTTACCCATTACGATATTGTCTTTGGTCAGACACGGACATGAATCATGTTTGGTGCTTGCATGTACATATTGATTTATAGTTTAAAAGAAATCACTCTTCATTCACTATCCTTCCTCATATATGCCATAAGGTTTTATATGGCAATAAATGTCTCACCTAATTTAAAAGATCTCCATGCTAATTATTATCATTTTTTGTTTTGTAGAAGAAATGACAAACTATGAGACCCCTTCTACAGAAATTCAAAATTTTTGGATGATGATTTTGGTCGTAGAGTACTACGTTGCCAATGCAAAATATGGTCTTAGTAGACAAGCAATCCTGAAGGATCATATAATTAAGTTTAGTCCACCATTCATATATAATTATGCAAAAGTTCAACCTGCTATTCTATGACAATTTAAGGAAAACGGGAAAAAAATTGAGATTTTGAGATTAAATTTCTACTATGATGTTAAAGCCCCAGTTGAAAGCCCAAACCTTCAACCTACAACCTGCAACCCTCCCTCAGACTCCTCCCTTGAAACTGTTATGTTGTTCACCTTGGCATACTTCATGCTATTGAAGCACAAAAAGATGCTAATTTTTTGACGCTAGTAATTAGTGAGCTAGAAGGTATTCTAAAGACATTTAACTAATCTAGTATGAAAGATTAGTAAACATGTAAAACAAAGACATGGAACATACCTGATCATCTTCCCTATCACGAATTTTATGTATTGCAGCAGCACCAAAAATGTTTTTGGGTAATGAACCCATTTCTTAAAGTCCATACACTATTAAGTTTCAGAAGGAATAAAGTTAAAATATAAGTTCAATGTCTTATACAGGTTCTAGTCACCTGCTTTTAACTAGATGAAAGACCCTTGAGCATAATTTACAAGGGGGAGGTCACGTTAAAGAACGCAAACAGTAATTTCTCTTATCACCAACCAACTAAATCAGAGTTTGGAAACAACTGTCAAAAGGGAATTCAAACAGATGAAATACATAAACAAATGAATTTGAGAATGTTTAGATATAGTTACCACGAAGAAGGATGTCCAATGTGCATGATAGAATTTCGATAGCGAAACACGATGAGGTGCAGAAAATACTTTAATTCTTCATCTTTAAATTCCCAACTTTTCATTGTTCTAAGCATTGATTTATTTTCAAGAGAAAATAAAAAGCCAGAAGAGTTAATTAGTTTGAGGCCATGTTAACAATCAAAGCTTGCAGAAATCTGCATGTCGACAAGATATACACAACATCGCTCTTTCCAGTGCAACAACTTTGAAACTAAACTCTCCATCATCTTCATTCAAAATTAACAAAAGGCAAGTATCTTAATCGAAGAAACTCAGAGGAGCGACAAAATAGACACTAATACTCCTGCTACTGACATTAACAATTTGAACTAAATGAAAAACTTCCCTTAAAATTCTTGAAAATGAATTGACTCTACTAGTCATCTAGCTGACAAGGAACTTAGAAAATGCATAATTCTCAGAAAGTGTGACAAAGATTAGCATAAATAACATCATTGCATGCAATCAAATTATCAAATTTAAGAGGGCCAACTTGAATTATACAATTGATCATAGGAAAGTAATGGGACACATACTGTCAGGTCTATACGAGCACCTATTTATCATATTAAAGCAGAACTACGGGGAAAGATCCTAAATTTCCAGGTCGGACAGATGAGGACGTCAAGAATAACACACAATCATCACTCTGAAGGTCTGTAAAACGACGGTAAAACGACCTTCACGTGCTTGTGTAGCCAAAAGAAAAGGCTTTTGACTACACAAGCTAAAATGCTCCAAACAAAAAGTGGTAGGGTAGGATATGCAGCCATAAATGAGGTTTTACTTTTTAAATTTTCCACAAACTTCCTATCTACAGATGTACCAAAGAGATCTAGATTCTGAAATGGTTTCTTCTTGTAGGTTCCAAGAAATACAAAAAACCCTATACCTAGTTTAACAAGGTTAGCAACATAAGTTCCGAGAAGTTGAGAACACTGACAAACTTAACATGCTGAAAACTAGGAGTGGAAACATTCTAAACGCAGAAACTTGCCAATCAAATCGTAGATAAAAAGCCATGAAAAATTCAGAAAATGTAACAAACACTCGTTACAAAACTAGAACCCAGCAAAATAAATAACAAAAAGCAAAAGTAATAAAAGCCATCAAGGAACTGTACCAAAGATGTAAAAAAACTAGCATAACTCCATAAGAAAGAAGCCTGTGAAGAAGAAAAGAGCATGGCCACACCAAAGAAACTGGAAGAGGAAAGGACGCACAAGGAAGAGGAAAGGACGAGACAGACAAAAGGTTTTTTACCCGAAAAGGAAAGGAGGATAAGGAAATAGGTAAATTATCAGAGAGAGCCGCGGGAGTCCATGGTTTATGATAATCTTTTGTCTTTGTGGACCCACCGCTTCAGCTTGAAAGCTTCATTGGTGAGTAGCTGCCCACGTATACGCGTATTATTTACTCTAGACAACGTCCACTAGCGGACCTTTTTGGGTCCGGACGTTGGTTTCGTAATGACAAATGCTTTTCAAAACAAAATTATTGAAGACCCTATCCCTATCCTTTTCTCCTTTTTCAAAAAATATCAACATCCCTTTTTTTATTCCATTTTTAAAATACTGTAATTATGCTAATTTTTCTGTTATCTTCCTGTTGATTAGACATTTGACACTAATTTTAATAATTTATTATATTCACATTTTATTACTTACATTAAAATATAATAATATTAAATTGAATTTATTAAAAAGGTATTATATCTATTAGTTATTGATAATATTTTATTATTTTAATAACACGATAAATTAAATATTTATAAAATGTATTAATACTAAAAAATAAATTTTATCATTTTTATATATTTTATATATTTTATAAATAATTAATTTTTACTATTAACAATTGAAATCATTATTTTTTTTATATTTACATCATATTACTTATAAAAAATTATTTAATATGTAGTATTAATTTATTTCATTCATAATAAACAATTTATTAAGAACTAATAATATATTAATCAGATTTACATGAGAATTAATAAAATTTTAGTGAAAAGACTTAATTTACTCTAATATTAAATTGACTAAATTTAATAAAATATATTATTATATTAGAAATTTGAATATACTCTTTGATATAAATCGATATGATAAATAAAAATTAAATGATTTTATTTATTAAAATTAAAAATAATCAAGCTAATTACAATTATTTATAAAAATATGTATTATAAATAAAAGGAAGAAATTGGCCACTTTATTAATTATTGTTATCACATAATAAATAAATATTTAATGAAAGAATTAACTTTCTATCATGTTAAACTAACAATTAATAATTATAAATAATTAAAAAATTAATGTAATTTATATTATTACTTGTTATAATTTAATATAAATAATTATATGTATATATGATATTACTCTTTAGTTCGTTATTTTGCCACACATGCTTACGTCTTGACTTTCTTTACGTAAAAATACTACTTTCACTTTCTAATTCCTTAATATCTTAAAAAATCCTAAAACATTACCGTCCAATCAACGTCCTAACACCAATAGTTTGGTTTCACTATAGAATCTTAAAAGTTTTAAGTTTTGGAAATCTAGAATTTCATGCACCGATAAACCAACAACTTTGTTCTTAATAGAACTAATTTGGGATTTGGAAACTCACATCAATAGGCAATTAAGACAAACGGAATTTTGGAACAAGTCAAATTGGAGTTTGATTAAATGGCCTCTTTTCCAAAATTGTTCCTGTCTGCTGTGGTGCAAACAACTACTTCAATAGAGTTGTTGTACTGGTTTAGACTTTGGATCGTTGATAGATTCTTGGGCAGTTGCCAAAGTTTCTTCAACAAACCACGATGACTGGGAGGAAATGTTCTCTAGGTCACTGGCGATGTGATGGGAAGTAGCTAACGGTGGCATCATTGATTTATAACTAGGCGGCGATTAGGGTTTATAAAGAGAAAACCATACCTTGTTTGGCTACAAGGTCAAAGTAACCTAAGGTTGGAATAAGGATTATGTAAGTATTGGGTCAATATAATCCAAAAATCAAAATAAGGATTGTTGGGTTCTTGATTATAATACTGAATATTCTAGAATTAGAAGAAGGAGTGTTTGTCAATAATTAGTTAAAATCGTCTAATATAAGAAAAATTATTTTCTTGTAGTGTTTAATTAGAAAATATTTTCTTAATTAAAGTTACTTATTTCAGTTCGATTAAAATAAATTAAGTTTATTATTTTTCTAGAGATATATTATTCTATACTATTTACAAACTATTTCACTATTTTAATTTGAATAATAATTTTTCTTCATTTATTGAAAACATTATTCTTCATTAAATCTGAATATATTTACGTTTATTGATTAAGAAAATTGAGTTTTAATATTTAGAAATATTTTTATTATTTATTAATGAATAATTTTATAATTAATTAAAAATAAGCAACACAAAGGAATTTCTTAATTAAATTTAAAATATTTTTCTTAATTTTTAAAGTATTTTCTTTGATAATATAAACAAGTTTTATAATTGAAGAAAATTTATTTCCAATTAGATTAGTAAAATAATTTTAATTAGATTAAAATGTACCAATTATTGAATGTTTGAAAAAAGTTGTTTCTCTAAATTATAATAAGCAAATACTAATTTATTAAAAATTATTTTTAATTAAATTTGTTAAAGCAATCGTAAGAGTTAGAATACAATTCTAATTGCAGGTAGACATTATTTTTTAAATTTATTAAAATTATATTTAGAATAAGAATTTAATTTACAAAAGAATCAATTTTTTAATTTAATTAATTTTCCAAAGAGGAGAATATTATATTAGTAACTAAAATCAAACAAGGCTTAGTATTTTTTTCGCATATAATTAACTATATTAGCATAATAAATTATATGTTTATGGGTGGGTGGGTGGGTGTGTGTGAAAAAAATTTCATGCAATTGGTACTTGATGAGAATGTTTAAAAATTAAGTCTCTCATTAAAATATTAGGTACATGTTTTGAAAATGATTGTTTCCTTCCATTACTATAAGAATATGCTAAAGTTCAATTATTATTAGGGTTGTTAAGCAAACTTAAGGCCATTGTAACCTAAATATGTTTAGTCTTATAGCAGTGAGTCATACTTAACTAAATTTATGTAATTTAAACGAGCAAACTTTTGATCATATAAATTTAAAGGTAGGGTTAAGAATAATACATAAGATATATTTTGGAAAGAAGTTGAACAAACTCAAAATTAACTAAATTTGGACGAGATCCTAGTCTACTAAAGAGATTAAACAAATCTTTTTGAAACGATAATGACATAGATTATTTTGAATAAAATAGTGAGAGTAACCAAATAAATGATTAAAGTTCTAATTTTTATTTAGTTGTCATGGCTTATAACCAATTACTTGCCTTCTTTACACTTATATTGTTTTGATTAGTAAATTTCATTTGTTTAGTCTACTTGATACTTTGAACTAAATTTCTTGAATATATGTTAGGTTTGAGAAGAGTTCTCAACGTCTAGAAATAGAATTTATATGTCCGTTATGCAATCTTGATTTTAATCCCTATTAAGCATTTTAGTGATAAAATTTAAGAAGTATATCAATGTCATATAGATGACAACCATTTAGAATTAATTGGTGCATCATAAATTTTAAAGGCAACATGTAAGATGGATATCAATATCATGATAGTACAAAGAAAAAGGTTTCATAAAGTATAGTTAAAAGGCATAGTAACCTAAGAGAATTATTCCACTCAATTAGCCTACTAAAAGCATAAATAAGGATTAAAATTGAATACATTTTCTTAGATATGATAATACTTGTCATTAGAAGAAGATAATTGCCTGACTTTTATTTCCAATACCATGTATGAAATAGATCATATATATTTCTAATTTATACTTTTAGGTTTATGATATTAAATTTGGATTCAACATTACCATATTATGTAAGACATTATAAGAAACAAATTGTTAAGTAAAAGTACTATATCCAAATTTTTACATATAATTTGTATATGTTAGATCAACAAAGACTTATACTAACATAAATGGAAAGAGAATAAAGTTAAATAACAAAGATCATTCTTTAATACCATGTTGGTTAAATCAATAAAATGAGAATCATCAAGTTACGTATCTATATATATATATATATATATATATAAAGTTAGATAACAAAGATCATTCTTCAATACCATGTTGGTTAAATCAATAAAATGAGAATCATAAAGTTACATACAATGGTATATATATATATACTTGTATTTTAGTAAAGTTATGATTAGTGAAAAGATGGTTATGTGTTCAATGATAGAGTCATATTTATTAAATAAAATATTTAAATTTCTGAAAAAATTTTATGTACGTAAATATAACTAGAAAATATGAATGAGAATGTTGAAACATTTCAATAAGATCTATATGGTAATTTTACATTAAAATTTCTTGGAGATAGAGGGAATGGAATTCTTTAAAGAATGTCTTAATAACTAAATTTCATATTTTTATTTTTTTAAGAAGAAATGTATAATGTGAGATATTATATGATGTAATGTTTGTTTCTTTTATAGCTACAACAATTTATTTTCGATAGTTCTATATAAGTAAGTTAATACGATTCCATGTAGGATATAAAATGGTAAGACTCTTAAAGAGTCAAAGTTATTGATTTAGAGATGCAATACTTAGTTGAATTATATATTATCTAATAATTTTAGAACTAAATTAGGTAATAAAAGATTATGAGATATCTAAAAGGTTTGAAACAATCTTACAAACTCCTTTAAAAAAATGTTTGCTTCAATAAATACTTATAGAAGAATAGTTCTCATGATAAGTAGTGGGAGAAAGATAAAGTTTAAAAAATTCAAAATAATATAAAAAAAAATCTAAATGAAAATGTCTTTGTTTGATATAATTAATGTTAAGAGACATTTTAAAATTCTCTTTTATGATGAAGTCAAAGAGTTGGATTTGAAGATGAATATAGATATATCATGCCTACAAGAAGGGTAATGGGAGTATTTGACTCTTTAGTAGGAGTAAGTAGATGACATATTATTCATAGGGAATAAGGTTCATGTTTTTAATTATTATAGATATAGTAGTTCAAGAAGAACTCTATATTAGGTATGGAAAGGTAATAATATAAATTTTGGGATAAAGATTTATAAAGATAGATATATAAAGTTGCCTACCTATTTTAATCTAAATACATAGATAATATGCTAAAGGTATTTAACATTTGCGATATTTGATACTTATAAAGATATCTATTATTTTGGTATAAGTTGATATTTGAGTTGAAGGTTACATGGATTTTAAATTTAGTTTGACAAGAACAAAATTAAGTCTTAGTTAAGGTTAAATTTTACCTATAAATATGTTTTTAAAGTTAGAAAGGCTCTATTATAGCCTTAGTTACTAATTAATCCATAATAAAATTTTCATTTAGTGAAAATTTTAATTTGGATTGAGATATTCTTTAATAAACTTAATATAGTTCCTTACATTGTTCAAAAAGTAATATATTATGAAAAACTAGAGCTATTAGTTATGCTAAACAAACTAAGGTCTCATCAAGAATCCAAGAATGTATTTCGTAATTCCTCTTAATTATGATGATAACTAAGATGAAATCTATGAGGTTTAAACAAGTTCTCTCTGAATAGATCTTATTATTATCCCGAATGTTGCATGTTTATCTTATGGTGATATGGTATAAGATATTTACGTAATTGGGTTATAGCAAATGACCAATTGCTAGTTTATATCCTACAACTAATCAATTGGTTGTATATTTATGACATAATTAATTAAAAGCATTATTTATTTTGCACCTAGTTATTTAATTAAAAAATTATATGAGATAAATAAACTTTGTAATTGAAATTATAATGAGAATATAATTATGAAATTCATATTATTTTTTTAAGTATTATTTAAATTTATTTCTAGTCATTGCATTATTAAGATTGGACATTAATAAAACCCAAAGACTACCACACATTATTTTTATTCCATGTAAAGAAATTGTTGATCTTATAAACTAAAGTATATAGATAATTAAATAAACATGTGGGTATTTATTAAAGGACAAGTTTAATAAATGTTGTGTCTGATTTCTATTGATTTCACTAACATTTATATGTTGATTTTAATTGCATATTGTTGTGTTTAACAAAAAAAATAAGGTTATGTAAATGTTGCTTGAAAAAAAAGATTTTTGCATGAAAATGTAAACATGTAAATTACATAGTCATAGACTATGTAATTAACACATTTATATGGTCACACTCGTGACACACATGTTCACAGACCATGTAATTAACACATTTATATGGTCACACTCGTGACACACCCATGCATTTACATGTTCACGGGTGTGACCATATACATGTGTTAATTATATGGTCTTTGACCATGTAATTTACGTGTTTACATTTTCATTCACACCTGTGACCAACATGCTCACGGGTGTGACAATGGGTCACCCCGTGACAACATTTTATTTAATTTTCTAACTTACTGCGTGGCATTTGCAGGTTGAAAGCATGAAACCATAGACCTAAAAGGAGACTACAAATAGAAAGAATAGGGGCTGGTGGCGGATGGATTCATTCGGGACACGAGAGACTCATTCGGGGACACAAAAAATATAGAGAGAAAGAAGGGGAGAAGAGAGGAGTGAACGGAGAGAGATGGGTAAGGAATAGAGAAGCACAACAAAGAGGTGGAAGCTTGGGACAGGGGCAGAAAGTGAGAGTTGAAGCTGAATCCTAGTGAACCTGAGCAACCATTCATCTTGATGAGAAGAGAGTAGAGGTAAAAGGCGAGAGCCAACACCAGAGAGCTTGACCTTGGAAGGATATTCACCACCAACTCCTGTGTCTAAGAGCCTTCATCTTGTTTGCTCATTTTTATCTCAACATTTGCTGCTATTATTCTTCTATCTATTAACATTATTAGTCTGTTACTTTGTTAGACCTTCTTTAGTTATACATTTTGTTCATCACTTTTACATTTTTTGTTTACTGTTAACATGTTATTGAAGTGCATGAAGATGATGAATCGTGTTTATGCTATCATGGGCTTGTCTCTTTTTCTTAAGGATTAATGTAGCTAATTGAGTCAAATATGCATGATTGAGGGATTGTGTTGTTGTCTTATATGTTGCTATAATTTCTAAACTCAATGGATGTAATAGCATAATCAAACTTTGCATCATTTTTGGTATTAAACGAAGCATGAAGAGAAGAAGTTCAACATGGAACAAAAAACTATAGATACTTAGGTTAAGAACTAGAAATATATTAGCTTAAATGGTAATTAGTAGTCGGGTTATACGAAGTTAGATTAGTTCATTATTCAAATTGATTTAGAACCCAACTATTAATTTTAGTAAGATGATTACTTAATCATCTTCCCTTAATCATGCATAGGAGATTAAATTAGTGAAATTAATTCTCAAGAGTTTCCCACTTTGATTAATTTGTTCATTTTTGCTCCCAATTAATTATGTTTACTTTTAAGTTTAATTTTGTGATTTCCTTTAAAGCCTTTACTCAACAAATCGGGATAGAGTATTTAGGAATGCATCTGCTTTTATTTTTGTTAAAGATTAATTTAAGTGGACCAATTTCACCTCTGTGGGAGACGACCCTAGGTAATCAACTACAACTATCTCGTATACTTGTGAGTAGGATAACCTAGGTATTTTTAGAACTTATTTTAGGCACAACTAAACTGACATAATATGAGAATTCTACATAAAATATACTTGTGTGTCTATAAAAATGCTTATTATGATGATTGAATAAATGATCATTTAACTTAAGATCTCCAAAGCATTTCATATTGGGATTGCTATATTTTTTAAATTATTTAGGGTTTGTTCTAGTTAAAAGTGACTCATTTGGTAGTCACTATAGATGAATTGATTATACAAAGGTAGTTGAGTGATCAATATAGGATTTATATGTTGGAAAATTGGGGAAAAATAAATAAAAATATTTTTGTATGATTTCATGAAGTAAGGATCACATAAATTTTATAATATGATTTTGATATAAAATACAATAAATCATGTATCATAATTTGTACCTTATTTTAAAGCTTGTTTCCTTTTCTGGTTGTTTCCCTTGAACCATTTCTAAAACCATCTCATCTCATCCCCCATAGCCACATAAATGTTCAACCTTTAATAGTGTCTATAAAACGTGTTGCGAGAACTCTATAATTAATGTAGAGAGGGTTAGGCAAGGAGTGCTAGCTCCTTTGGAGCCTAAGCATTATAATAAGTATTGGACCTTTTAGTAATTTAATTGAAATATAATTCTAATTTTAATTAAACTTTAATTAAAATTACTATTAAATCTAATCAAATACCAATTGGGTCCAAATAAGATATAATATCTCATATTTATCTTTATTTATTAAATATCTCATATTTAATCATAAAGTTTTCAAACTTTACAATTAAGTCTAACTTGATTAAAATACCTTTTCTCTCTTTAACTCATTATTTGTGTGTGATCCATTAGGTTCCATAATATGATAAAAACTAATATAACTTATAACCCAAAAGCATAATTTATAATTACATAAATTAAACTCCTTTAATTTATATTTAATTAAATTTGTAAAACCTCGAACCTTTCCTTTCATTGAATATAAATTTTTATTTTCAGTGAATAGTATTTTTGGATGAATAGTGATTTTTAGGGACCCAACCCTAAAGAAAAACTGAAGATATTAGAAATAAGTATTAAAGTGTAATGATATTGAAACAGACTAAAATAAGTCCAATCGAATAGATTTCGGGGGTTCCAAAAGTTTAGGACTAAAATGCCCTTTTTTGAAAAATAATGGATATTAATGATTTAAAACCCATTTGAAATTTTTTAAAGCATCCAATTAATAAATATGACGTTAATTAGAGTATTTCATGGTCAATTTGATAATAAGACAGTTTGGAATATTTTCAAAATTTAATTTGGTTAGTTGACAAATTAAATTCAATAAAGGGGCAGTTTGGTCTTTTTGCATACAATAGTGTGAGTGGATTAGTGAGTCACCCTTAATAACTAATTAGAGACTTTCTTAAGGGTTAAGCATCATGAATTAAACAGATGATGAGTCATTAGAGGTGACCAATAGGATAGTGACATGTGTAAATATTGGACCCCGAATCTAAAGTCCAACTCTTACTCTGATACCATATAATGTTGGACCTCGAATTCGAAGTTCGACTTTTGCTTTGATACCATAATATATTGGACCCGGTTTCCAGAGCCTAACTATTCAGAATATCATAAGATTTGAGTGTGATTCCTTATAGGGTTATTTCGATGTAATCTCCTTAACCATCATCAGTTCATCTTCAAAATCGTTCAATTTGATTTAGAAATCAGAAAGTTATACCCCAATCATTTTTGGACTATTATTATATTGAAATAGTACACTATACTCAAATTTCATCTAGAAATTGAAAGTCTTAGAGACTGAATTAAAATTCAATTTCTTCAGATAATTTGTATCTTTATGACTCTAGTTTATTGTGAAACAGCAATCATTTCATTCGGAGCTCTATAGATGAAGATATGATTAAAACACCGAGGTATGTTCAGTAAAATAATCAATTCATGCTCTTCCAATCGATTCCCTCACTTTCTTTCCATAAATATTTTTCTAATCAAATCCAAAGGCTACCAACTTTTGTGAGGAGATAGACAATTGTGTTAGGAATCTATTGGATCAAAAATCAAGTCGTCTGGAGGTCGAACGACAAAGTTATGGCCAAAAGAATCAAACATGTTCAAAGTTGGAAAACCCTTCAAGTGCAATCGCAAGGAACAAAGGTGCGACCGCAAGGATGAAGGTGCACTCGCAAGGAAGCCAGGTTCAATCGCAAGGAGAAAGGTGGGATTGCGAGGAATCAAGGTGCGATCATGAGAGTGCTTGGTGCGATTGCGAGGGTGCTTGGTGTGATCGCGATCGAAGCTTTCCTACATATACATCCTATGCAACATCACTAACTTCAAATGATCATAACTTTCAACTCCGATGTCTACAAATTTCATACTATATACCGTTGGAAAGATAGAAAGATAAGCTACAACTTTCATAAAGACAATGTCTAATTCAGCCAAGATCAATCTAGTTTTTCCCTAAGTCCAAACACAAATTTTTCTCTTATGAAAAACTTGAAATTTGCAATGCACAAACTTGGAATGTCATGAGCATAACCATTCAACTACCAACTTTACTTCATTAAACACTTTAATCTCTACTCATTTGACTCATCACTTACAACTAATTCTCATCATTCATAAAAATCCTATTTTTCTTTTCCATAACATCTCACTTATATATATATATATATATATATATATATATATATAAAACACACACAATATAAAAAAAAAAAAACAAAATTATGTATC
>JANVCQ010000009.1:7746417-7761957 GCA_025531925.1 Erythroxylum plowmanianum | reverse complement strand
GAAAATTTGAATTTTTTTCAAACGTAGTATTACTTAAAAACATTGCTGAAAGTAGCATTACTCCTCAATTTTAACATTTTACCATAGTTTGTACTTTAAACAGATACAAATATACTTAGAAATTAAACTTGTGAAAAGTCTGCTTTCATATGTGTACATGTATGTAGATGGGGAAGTCCAATCTAAGATCGACTTGTTTCTTAATCTTTGATCAGTTGATTTGCTCAAGTTAATCGAGTTAGGTATTAGAACGGTGTGTTTTGACTTCAACATGAGACTATCTTGCATTGCATATATGTTCGAACAAAAATCTCAATCAGGATCTTCTAAAAGTTAATTATTGATATCAACTTCAATAATGCGGTAGTCGAGAGAAAACAAGAAAGTGGTTCTGATGTATAAAAGTGGATGCTTGTTGCAATTCTGAAATTTCATGGTTTGCACGTTCAGTACGATACATTTAGTACACAAGAAACGAAAACCAATATAGTGGATAATTTCTAACGCTTTTAATGGAGCAAAATCAGCAAAGTTTAGATGAAATCGTTCACGCAAAGATAATCATTAGGGGGTTGCTTTCAAGTTTTAATTATAACCCGTTTCATTGAAAGATACAGCTCTGTAGCAGAGTCAATTACGTGATTGCTAAACCAAAATTTAAATTCACCAACAATGAACAATCAAGTGTTGGAACTTTACTTCAGCGTACATGTCGGTATATCAAATTATGTAGTTTTTGTGGTTGTCCTTTTTAGGAGATACCATTTATATCTCATGGCGTTACGTAAATCAAACATGTCACAAGGTAAATATATTATATCTAACTCTACTGACTTGAGTATGCAGTTTCCTAGTAGACTCAACTTTGCACAGCTAAGTAACTTAAAAACAAATCTTATTTAACACTTTGATAACATGTTGTGTTTTCCAATAATACATATAACATATACGTACATGCAACATACAAAAGGTTCCCTCTTCAACAACATCTACTAGCATGTGTCATAATAAAGAGGATGTCAACTACTTCTGTAAGTCCCTCTGTCTGTCTATCTTTTCTTGAGAGAGATGTTGTTTGTGTTTCTACATGTAATGCAATTATCCTGCAAATTAAAGCTGTTACGTTCTTACTTGTTATCGGATGACTTTGTCTTTACTTCTGATATATAGTCTTATCCCATTTACTGAATAGATGGAACTCCACGAGGTGCATTTGATTGTTTGTTCACTTTCTTCTTTCTTCATCGTTTCTTTTGGTAGCCAAAACATGTTCAAGCTCACGACAATGGCATCTTACTTGACGTGAAGTTCTTTGTTTTACTTCTCGATTAATGTCGTCCGAGGATTACTCGAAAGCTGCAATTAGACATCAAGCAGCGCTATAAGAGTTGACATGCATATATGGAAATTGCAAATATCAATTTTGAACATTAAGGTTTTCTTTAGAGTTGTTACAGTCAGAAGAAAATAAAAGAAAACTATCAAGTCTGCTGTTGCAGCAAGCTGAAGGACCTCAACATATAATTGATGGCTCCCTGTCTCTTTGCTTTTGAAATGACTCTTATTCTGCATATGGCTTGCACGTTTTCCACATCTCAGGTCTCAATTTGCGAGTTAAATGAAAAAGCTGAAAATCATAATTATCCAAAGTTTCATACCTCTCCATGCCATTAAAGTTGATAAAAGACACCATCGTAGAATTAAGTATTTCCATTTAGAGACACCATCGTAGAGTTAATTTATACTTGTCAAATCTTAATGATTGACAATTTAAGGCATTTAACATTTCCATTCATAGCTTCAGGTGCTCCCAGCCCATGGATTTATGACAAAATTCAATAGTTGAAAACATGACCGACAACGAGGCTTGGGATAGGCCTTCCAGTTTCGTGGTCAATTCAATAATTTATTAATCTGATTATGACCCTGCTCGTGTGAGATTATAAGACACTGACGTATTTGATAAATCCAGGAGCAAGTAAAGAAAAAGGAAAATTGCTCCTTTTCCTGTTCTTTGATCTGGGAAAGATGGAAGAAAAGGTGAATGATATGAACAATTTCTGATTGTTGCATCTAAATTCGTTCACTGAAATGAAATATTGGTGTTTTCTGGCCTGATTCATGACAAACTAACAATGTAGCAAAAACATCTCAGATTCAATCTACTTGATTATGTGCTGCTTAGTTTCTAAACGAAGAGTTTTTCTGCCAACATCTGAAATTTCTCTGTTTCCTGTTGCTGTCAGAGATATAAGGAGTCCGAAAGAATCCTGTATTCTCTTTGGCGTGTCCTTGCTGGTCTGGCTTGGGTTTTTGCTGCATTATTTATTGCGAATGCTCTTCTGGTAACTGACTATAAAGATATACATAGACAAATTCACGTACAACATGACCATATGGTCAATCATAGTACCGACGCCCAGGTTTGCTGATATCGTCCATACTTTTTAGTTTGTCCAATCTATTCTGCGAGGTTCCTTTCTATTCTGCACATTACATTGTAAAGGTGAATCGTATTGCGTGCAGAGCATTTCAGAAGCAGTAGAAGTTGTACCAACAGATGGTGCTGTTTGTAAGGTTGGTTGATACAATAAAGTTGCAATAATGTCTTCATTGTTGCTTCCAATTGTTGTTCACAAATTTCTTTTATCTAGAATCAAGACAGGCCACATGGAAGCGAGACGCTACCAAAAGGCATCGTTACGGCCACGTCTGACTTGGAAATGCGAGCGTTATGGGGCAACCATAAAATGGTGCGATGCTTTTAAACTGTCACTGCAAGCGAAAGCCATTAGGATCGCATGAATTTTAAGGTGTTGGTTTGTTTTACTTTCGTTTTCTGGCTAAGTTGGAAAATAGCACACGAGGCAAGCCATAAACAAATTAATGTCACTCCGAAATGCTTCTTTTCAAGTGTATTTCCATCTCGAGGGTTTGTCTTCTCAAAGTTTATTACCTAACCTTTATCCTTAGGAACAAATTGTAGGGCAACACTTCAGCCTTCCACAAGTATTGTTTCAATCTTATAAAACAATAATCAACTTATTCTAGCTCCTCCAATAATTTCTATGTTGATTTTGTGATGCGGTCTTGGTGTAGAATCCAGAGAACCAAACCAATTTACTGGGTATGGCCGTCGGAATAAAGCAAAAGGAGAGTGTCGACAGAATTGTCAGGAAGGTGGTCAGCTGTGAACAGTCCCTTGCAGTTTTTTTTTTCCCATCTTTCATAGCCATATATCCTAAATTCTGCTTTCATTTCTGCGTCACAGTTCCTGTCAAGTGGATTTGTTATAATGCTTTTCCATTATGATGGTAATGTGGATGCGTGGAAAGATTTTGAATGGAGTGATCGTTGCATACATGTATCGGCAGTCAGTCAAACTAAATGGTAAGTATCTGTACATTTTATATGGAGTATTAATTCTTAAGTCCGTTATATGACATCTAATAAATGTAATATGATGGATAATGGATATCCTGCATGATTTAATTAGGTGGTTTGCAAAGCGGTTCTTGCACCCAGATATTGTTTCGGAGTATGAATACATCTTCTTGTGGGATGAGGACCTTGGAGTTAAGCATTTCAATGCTAGAAGGTTCTTCCATATTGCTCTTTCGTTTTTGTTCAAACTTAAGGCTCAATTTACAATGAATTCACTTCCCTCAAGTCGCTTAAAGGCCGTAGTTGCCTGCATAATTTGCCTAAGTAATCGGTTGTAAGGTTTGAAATGCACAAAGCCACGATAATTCAACCCTGCTCCTGAAAATTATTTTGATGATGATGAAGCAAAGGAGGGCATATCTTCTACTCGTGCCTTTTCATTCCTTTAAAATGCTGCTAAAAGGATAACAAATGCCTGCTAAAATATATAGCTGTAGAGAAATATGAAAGTCCACTTAGATTGGCCGATCATAAACCATATTCCCAATAAATCCGCTTTTTGGGGATGTCGTTATTGATGATTAAAAATGAAATTGCAGATATCTTTCAATTATCAAAGAAGAAGGGCTTCATATATCACAGCCAGCCCTTGGTCCCAATAGTACAGACGTGCATCACGCTCTTACCAGGAGAAAACCCAGAGATCGAGTCCACAGGTTCTCTTCTGATTTATCTGCATTTGCGATTATACAAGAATGCATATATATATATATAATGAAATTGAGTTCTCATTAAGTAGGAGGGTGTATCAAAAATTTGGTGGAACAAAGTGTACGGAAGACAGCACGGGTCCTCCTTGCGCAGGGTTGGTAGAAAATACTCACACTCGCTTTTCATCAAGAAAGTTGATGGGAGCATGATTTGGAAGTTGTTTATTTGTACAGATACGTGGAAATGATGGCTCCTGTTTTCTCAAAAGCATCTTGGCGTTGTGCATGGCATATGATTCCAGTAAGGTCTCTTTCATGTAGCTCCTTCATTACTAACCGGAAGGCAAAATGTATAAGCAAGCAAAAGTGAAAGTGATCATCATAATGAATTCCCATTTCAGAATGACTTAGTGCATGGATGGGGTTTAGAATTTCGTTTCGGTTGCTGTGCACAGGTAACTGAAACCCAACGTGATTGTCTTTTTCTTTCTTTTTTATGAATATAAATTCATTGATAGGGTAAGCCAACCGAGAACGTCGGGGTTGTCGATTCGGAGTACGTAGTTCATAATAGTGTGCCCAGTCTTGGAGGAGGTTTTACATCAGACAAGGTCAGTAAAAGTTCCTATTTCATATTTCATAAACAGTTTATTCTGCTCAAATCCTCTTTTAGTGTCATCTGATACGCACAAGAGAGGAAAATAGTTACGAGTGATGTTAACGTCCCCACAAAATACATTTTCCCTTTCGTATGCTATCGCATTCATTAACTGATGCAACTGTTTGATCTGCAGACACAACCATATCGAAATTCTGCCAGAGCAAAAGTAAGTTTTCTTGGTAACTACTGATCCCAAAAAGCAAAAAGATAATGCCGATTGCTTTTGTTCGTCTTCTTGCTTATATGCAAAAAAAAAAAAAAAATGTTAACTTGAAAAGATCCCATGAGCCCAACAACCTTGTTACATTGTCAAGTTGTTGCGATCTAGAGTAAGTACCAGCGCATATAGGCTACAGGATGTACCTAAAATTGTGATGGGTCCGACAAATCATAACCAGACCTCAGTGTTTATCTCTCGGCGCTTCAGCAAATTGCATTTTGCAGGTGAGAAGGTGGTCATCCCTGGAGCTTGGAATGTTCAAAGACAGGTGGAACAATGCAGTTAAAAATGACGAGTGTTGGACCGATCCATATAACTAACTAATAAGAAAGAGGCAGAAGGGAAGTGCTTACTCGGGTGAGACTAGACATCAACAGATTAGTGTTCCCGTCCGCAATTTAAATAGACTACAGATGCCATTGAGTTACATTCTTTCTACTGTGATTAGCAATTCAATTGGAAAATAAAAGGTGGGACACAATCTTTCAATTCAAATATCAACCCTCTCTGATCAACGTTATCATTAACTATGCCACATAGGCGTGCGTATGCTGTAATTAACGAAAGGTATATCACACCACCCATCTCCCACTCGATGAAAAAGACAAGACATCACAATATCAGCCAATAGAAGGGAATGACCGGGTGAAATTTTTTCCCAGTTCATTGGGTGAATCTCTTCCATTAAATCATTTATTCCATAAACCGAATATTTTTGAAACAGTTTGATCCTTCCAAACTCTGCAAGCCTGATACACCAATCACTGGGCTGAATGATGAAAACAAATTACACTCCAAGGGACATCTAGTTGTGTCACAGAATAAGAAGAGACATTGTAAATTGCATAAAACTGCTAACAGAGCCCCTCCTCAGACAAATGGGTATCCATCTCTCACCACTGATTGCAACGATTAATATCAAACACATCATTAGAATGACCTCTTTCTGCTAATTACTGCAGAAATGATTCTCCAAGTTCCTCACCTCAATCCTCCTGCACGTGATGCCCTGCCTTCAAAATGAAATTGTCCGACATATGTTCAAAAAGTGGACATGTGAAAAAGTTATGTTCCTATCCTAAACAAAGTCTTTGTACAGTATGAAGGAACTAGATTAGTATAAAGTATTATGACAATCGATCGGATTAAAGCAAGTTCGTAGCTAAATAGGACTAAAAGAATAGTAATGAACATACAAATTTTACGTAGAAAACCCCCAAATTAGGGTGAAAACTATAGACAATGATAGAAGACTTTAGTACTAAAAAAACTAGAGAATTAAAAGGAAAAACTAGACAAAAAATATACAGAATATTTTTGTATCTCTCTTTGTCTTTCTTTTCTCTGTCACCTCACTATCTCTCTTCTTCTCTGCTTGCTATGCAATTCTTCATGCTACTCCTGCCTTTTTATAAGCAGGAGTGCCTTTTGGCTGTGATAGGCTTCGGTGCCTACCAGCCAACAATTGTTGACAGCCACAATTGTTAACAATTCTCCCACCTACAATTCTCCCACCTGAAGATTTGATTGATAATTAATCATATCTTCACGCCATCCTTTTCTACCTTGCCGCTTTATGTTTCTTACGTCTTTGTCAGGCCATATGAGGATTGACACCACATAAACTTGTCATTATTGATGCTTTTGTATTAAAATCTGTCAGGTTATCCATTGTATGATTTTTTTGTATGTCCATTGTTCCTTCTTCCATTTTCTCATTAACAGAGTGATATTGAACTCGGATGTGCTTTGTCTTTGAATGAAATGCTAGATTCTTTGCAAGATGCAAAGTACTCTGACTGTCACAATATAGAGTAATATTCTCTTGTTTATTCCCAAATTCTTCCAACAGTATCTTCAACCACACTGCTTCTTTACTAGCTTGTGCAGTTGTTACATATTCTGCTTCTGATGTTGACATAGTCACAACTGACTGCAGTTTTGAAACCTAGCTCACAGCTTCATTAGTTAGAGTAAACACATATCTTATAGTAGATTTGCTTTTATCAAGATTACCCGTATAATCAACATCATCGTATCATTTGACAGTAAATTTGATCCTCTATAACATAATGCAACATCTGAGGTTCCTTTGATATATCTAAGAACCCTCTTAACAGTATTTCAATGCTCTCAACTAGGATTCTCTATGTATCTACTAACTACTTCCACTGCATGTGCAATGTCTGGTCTTGTATAAATCATAAAGAACATGAGGCTCCTCACTGCGATACATACGGTACTTGAGACATCTCTATCCTCTCTTCTTCATTGCTAGGACTAATACTTGAAGATAACTTGAAATTAATAGAAAGAGGGGTATAAATTGACTTACAATCTTACATGTTGAATCACTGCAATATCTTCTTCAAATAATTCTTCTGAGAAAGCCAAATCTTCTTATTATTTATGTCTTGGTGAATTTGCATCTCTAGAATCTTGTTTGTTGGTCCCAAGTCCTTCATTTCAAAATCCCTAGCCAACTATGCCTTCAATTCTTTGATAAGATCATTATTAGAGCCTACTACCAATATGTCGTCTATATACAATAGCAAGACTATAAAATCATCTTTCTTAAACCTTTTAAAATATGTACAAGGGCCTGTATTCAGTCTGCTATATCCACGGCTCATGATGAAGGAATCAAATCTCTTATACCAACACTTCGATGCCTGCTTTAAATCATGTAGAGATTTGTTCAACCTGCAAACTAAGTTCTCTTCCCCTTTTTCTTCAAAACCTTCTAGTTAGAGCACTTAAATTTCTTCTTCAAGATCTCTATGAAGAGATGCAGTTTTCACATCTAACTGCTTAAGATGTAAGTCAAATATAGCACACATTGCTAGAAGTACTCGAACTGTAGTGAGTCGAACCACAAGAGAAAATATTTTATTAAAATCAATACCTTCTTTATAAGCATATCCTTTTAACACCAATCTAGTACGATATCGCTCTACTTGATCGTCACCACTCCGCTTGATCTTGTAAATCCATTTATTGCCAATAGGGTTTCTTCTTTGTGGTAGTGATACCAGCTCCTATGTCATATTCTTATGCAGAGCTTCAATTTCTTCCTACATTACTTCCATTCACTGAGATGCATCTAAACTATTCATTGCTTCTTGAAGAGTTTATGGCTCTCCGTCCTCAGTTAAAAGACAGTATGCAATATTGCTCTCTATAATATAATCTGAGCTCCAGCCTGGTGCTCTTCTTATGTGAGTTGGTCTCCGAGTATCTGGGACATCATATTCAACTGGTTCTTACTCCTAGTGCTCTGATGCAGCTTCAAAAGAATCATTTTGATCAACTTCCCTATCCACTTGTATTGTTGTATTTTTTAGGTTTTCTTGTACAATGCCAACATTTTCTACTTACTCTTGATCCTTATCTTCTATGAAGATAACATCCCTGCTGATAACAATCTTGTGGGTAGTGGGATCTCACAGACAATACCCCTTCATACCTTCAGTATACCCTAAGAAAATGCATCTTCTGGATTTTGGATCCAACTTTGTAGTTTTTTGGGTATTAAACATCACATAAGCCGGACTTCCAAATATATGGAGGTTAGAATAATATACTGGTCTACCAGTCTATATCTCTATTGGTGTCTTCAACTCAATTGCAGTTGATGGAGCTCGATTCACCACATAACAGGTAGTATTGATTGCTTCTGCCTAGAATTTCTTATCTAAGCTTGTAGTTCTTAACATCGCTCTGATTCTTTCCAACAGAGTTATATTCATCCACTCTACCACTCCATTTTATTAAGGAGTATATGCTGTAGTAAACTACCTTTTGATGCCTTCTTGCTTGCAGAATTTATCAAATTCTTTTCCAGTATATTCACCTCCATTATCTAAGGGCAAACACTTGATCTTCTTACCAGATTCGAGTTCCACTGGCACTTTATAAAATTTGAAAGTTAAAAACACATATGCCTTCTTCTTGATAGGAAACACCCAACATCTCCTCGAATAATCATCAATGAATGATACAAAGAAATTTGCTCCTCCTAAGGATGTAACTGGCGCTTGCCATACATCAGAGTGAATCAATTCTAGAATTTATTTACTTCTGAACTTTGATCTGTTGAACTTTAATCGATGTTACCTACTCACAATGCAATGCTCTGCTTTCATAAATACTAGCGCTCCTTTAATCACTTTTATGATCTTGTTTTGAATCTCAAATCTGAAACTGAGATCATCCAATTATCCTCCAGATAACAAATTCTTCTTCAAGCCCTCCACATGTCGCACTTTTTCAATAGTTTGAGTTATCCCATCATACATTTTTAGCTTGATGGTGCCGCTACCAACGATCTTTAGAGCTTGATCATTACATCTATACATAGATCCCTCAAAGATAGATTCATATTGATGGAACTATTTTGTTCGAGAGGTCATATGAAAAGTAGCTATTGAGTTGAGAAGCCATACATCAACAAATCTTCTCTTACCTCCAATAGTCGTTGCTGCTTCATAGACCATTGCACCTGCATCATCTAGAGTATTTACTGCATTTCCTTAAGGAATATAATCTTTCTTATTCAAATTTTAACAATCCTTCTTTAGGTGGCCTTTCTTACCACAATTGTAGCACTTGAAATTCTTCTTACTCTTGGATTTTGATCTACCATGACTATGACTCCCACTTGGGCCACGTTCTATTGATCCTCCTCTCGTCATCGCCAAAGCCTCCGCTTGTTGTGAAATTGCTAGCCTATCTTCCTTACTTTTGCACCAACTCTCTTCTTCCAAAATAGCAACTGTAATATTGTCGAAGACTAGAGTGTATGTATTGTTTGTTAAATTGATGACGAGTTGATTATACGAATGTGGTAGACTTTAGTTCCGCACGCTCACTTGTCTCTATTGTGTATCCCAATGAAGTGAGTTGAAAAAATAGAGTACTTAAATATTTAAGCACTCCGTCACTGAAGTAGATTCCACCATGTCTAAAATGTATAGTTTCCTTTACAAAAAAATTTTATTATAGAATGATTTGGCCTCGTACAATTTTGTGAGGTGGTCCCATATTTTTTTGTAGTCTTCTTTTCCTTTATGCTGGATAATATTCTATCAGCTAAAGCTAGGTGAAGATTAGCTACAGCATTCCCATCCATCTCATTCCATTTTTCATCTGTGACTCAAACTGGCCGTTCACTAATGGCTGCCAGACAATTATCTTTCCTCAAAATTGCCTTTATCTTCAATTTTCACAATAAGAAATTACTTCCATTGAACTCCTCAATCTCAAATTTTATTGTCATTGCTTCTATCAAAAATAGAATTTAGCTCTCACTATTTCATGTAAATAGTACCCGTATGTATGAATAGTATCGTACATGTGAATAGTACCATACACGTGAGTAGCACTGCACACGTGAATTATAGTATATGCACAGTTTAATATAAAATTAAATGAATGAACAGTTGTCACCTTTTGGTTACTATTCACCAACTTTCACTATATTCACTGGAACTTCGAACGGATTACATCAAAAAATTTATCGTAATTTTTTGACCTCACTCTAATGCCACTTGTTATGAAAATCGATCGGATTAGAGTAAGTTCGCAACTAAATAGAATTGAAGGAATAGTAATAAACACACAGATTTTACGTAAAAACTTCCAAATTAGGGTAAAAATCACGGGCAAGGATAGAAGACTTTTACTACTAGAAAGAATTGGAGAATTATAAGAAAAAACTAGACCAAAAATATACAGAATTTTTTGTATATCTCTTTCACTTTCTTTTCTCTCTCACCTTGCTATATATCTCTCTTCTTCTCTGCTTGCTATGCAATTCTACATGCTACTCCTGCCTCTTTATAAGCAAGAGTGCCTTTAGCTGTGTTAGGCATGATAAGCATCGAATTTAGTGCCTACCAGCCAACAATTGGTTACAGCCACAATTGTTGACATAAAGTAATTCAGCAAGCATAAAGAAGGATTCGAACAATATCAAGAATAGGGATGTTTATATTAGGAAAACTAAAATTTCCAGTCAATTTTATGCAATTGCTCGTGACAAATCTTATGGTGAAGCTAACTTTAATAAAGGAAATTGTTATGTCTAGTAACAAATCCTACAGTGGCTCACATGCCTCCAACGTGTTGGAAGTAGCTAATTGACTAAAAAATAAAGCAAACAAACATAGATAAATGGAAGAGAAACCATCCAAAAGGTCTCTCATTTATTTTCTTTTTGTCTAATTGCACTTGAATAGTTTCTGCTCTGCAGATTTAGACTCAAAAGCTTGAGTCAGTGAATCATTTCAATTTGGTACTATGTCATTATGTGTCACAAATCAAATACTTTAAATTATACATATTGAACATCATTCCTTTTAGGTGAAGAACCTGTGAAATTTGCAATCAATGGGCTAACGGGCTCATACGAGAAGGAAAGTTAGATCACACACAGGTTCAAGTGAGGTTCCATTCTAAAACTAATTGGCAATAAGTAGAGTAGCCCATTAGGCTTATATGTTAGTCTTCTTTTCCCTTTTTTTCCAATATGGGGCACTCACATGTGGGTATTATCAATACTCTCCCTCAAGTGCAATTGGAACTAGACATCTAGTTGTTACTTGAAATAAACACAGTGATAATTGGACTGGGCCGCTAGGACTAGACATCCAGACGAGCAACTAGGAAATTAATAATCCGGATGAAACCTGCTCTGATACCATGTGAAATTTGCAATAGGCCTGCAGCCCACACGAGAAGGAAAGTTAGATCACGCACAAGCTCAAGTGAGGTTCCACTCTAAAACTAATTTGCAATAGGTGGAGTAGCCAGTTAGGCTTATATGTTAGTCTTCTTTCCCCTCTTTTTCCAATATGGGACACTCACATGTCGGTATTATCATGTTAAGTGACTATTTCACTATAACAGCATAAGGTAGAGTGAGCCTGTATAAGTTTCAAGCCCAAAAGACTTTCACTTGAGGGAGTGTGTTAGTGAATATATAAAACTAATTAAGTTGGCCTCACACAACATGTTAAGCTATTCTGGTGAAACGGTCACTTAACACCAATGCCAGTTACAAGCTGCAAAGAAGGAACTCCACTCAAAGAAGGGCATTGTTAGTGAGGATAAAATTATCTGTTCACGATGAGTGTTACCTATTCTAGAGATATGCAATTGATAGGATATTTCAAATCCTGATTATAGGTTTAATTATTGGTATTATATCCCATAATTACTTTTGATTTACTCATATATATATATGTCACTCCTTTGTTCCTTTCCCCACATGGTATCGAGTCAATCTTTGGCTATTTGAATTTTTTGTCTTTGTTCTACCCAGTAAGTACAAGTCTTAGTTTCATCCTCATTCTCAATTTGACCCTTTTTATCATCCTAGGTGACCATTTGCCCTCACAACTAGTACAACTAGGGGTGTAGCCAGCCCACCAGTCTCCCCCCAAAGACTAGTCACCAAAAGCCCTACGTGTGAGCCTCACATGCAGTTTGAACCTTATGTCTCCTCTCCCACGCGTCAACGCTGGACAAAACGCACAACGTTGTCTTGCCCTCCTGTCAACTTCTTCGATTTCAACACTCTTCCTTTCTATCACCTTTGTGTGCTAGGTTTTGCTCAGTCCTCTATAATTCCACACATATTATTGTCAGTGATGCTATAGGTGACTCGCCTCTGCTACATTGTGTCTTGGGTGATATTACTGATTTTGATATCGGAGACCAATGTTACGAATACCGTACCAGATTTGGTATCGGATTGAGTTCTCATATGGTACTACATCGATACCAGTTAATACCAGGTACCATTTCGAATAATTTTTTAAATTAATGAAATAGTCTCTAAATTTTTTTGAAAATTACAAAATAATTCATTGTTATATTGTACAGTTGTACTGTATATTTTTAACCATGTCTCCAAAAAATTATAATAATAAATAATAATCATAATTTTAATTTAATTTATAAATTGATTTAATAATTATTAATAAATATAATTAAATTTAAAATATATTTTTTAAATATATAAATTTCAAATAAAGTTTGATTTAATATTTAAAATATATAAAATAAATATTAGTTTATAAATAATAATTTTAAAATATTTATTTTAAAAAATAAAATATTGTTATTAATACATTATTAATAAATATTAATAAAAATTAGAATAAAAATAATTTATTTTTAAGATTTATTTAATTTATATTTACTATTAGCAATAAAATATTTATTTTTATTTAAAAAAATTAAAAATTTATAATAATTATAAAAGTTGAAGTAAATAAAATAACTAATTAAAAAATTTTTGAATAAAAAGAGGGGGGAAGATGAGGCAGGAGTACGGAAGGAAAAGTTTAAAAATTTTTGAAAATTTTGTAAAAAAGTCTTATTTTTTAAAATTTCCGGTATCGATTGATTTTTGGCTGGTATTTTGAATACGGGCTAGTACTGACTAGTACGGGCCAATATCGACCAGTATTTAAATTTGGTACAACTGACCCCAGTACCGTACCAATTTTGATCTAGTGCGGTACATACGGGTATCCAAAACACTGCACGAACAACAAGAGAATGTTAGAATGTGGTCCAATTAATGACCATATTATATATATAATGGAATACATCTCAATTATTTATTTTAGTCACTTGATGGACATACTAGATTAAAAGTGATAGATAAACAAATTGGTCCTTTCTTACTAATTAAGGTTATAGATTATTTACTATCAAATTTTTTGTAACCATAAGAGAGTTAGGAGAGATCAACCAATTTTAACCAAAAATATGGTGAAGTTTCTTTATCTCTTTTCCCAAAATTTTGAATATTATTTTTGATTTATGTCATAGAGATCATATTTTTAAATACCTCTATTAAATAACAAATTTGTATTAATAAGGATAAAAATTCAGAAGATCGCTACAATCACCCACGGTCACATAATTCAAAAGAACTACATTACAGGAAATTCAAAAGAAGTACATTGCAAGAAGTCAGTACGTCAGCATAAAGCATAATAGATAGCTAAACATTCTAGTTTGCAAGAATGGTACTAAACTCTTGTTTCTATATTCTTTGCCAAAATAACTTCTTTCATTCAAGACATAATTAAGTAGCAGAATTCAAGTGTACTTCTGATTCATTTTTTGAATATTCTGTTGCTTCATTTTGTCTAGATACTATTTTAAACAACAGTTGAGCAATTGATAGGTCCCAACAATTGCGATTGATGTTAACGTTAACAACTTTCTCTTTGGGTGAGAAATAAACCATAGTTTTTTAAATGTAATACTTGATATCCCATTGACGACAGTATTGGTTGCTTAAATAAGCCCAACTATGAACAAACAAATTGAAATACAAGGAAAACTTACAACCAATAATTGGAACTTAACTCACATAAAACAGAGCATAACTAATGGAAATAAATGACGTCAAACTCTCAACGAACTACTGCATGTAACTTATGCGCAACTTATTTCTCACCTTATCCCATATATTTGGGATTTAGTTTACGGCCCCTAGAGGAGCATCGTGGCTTAACAATACCTCCCCAATCAAGAGGATCCTTGTCCTCAAGGTCCATACGTAGAAACTGCTTCAGCAATAACTGGGTTGACTCCCAAGTGGCTTCCTTTTTTGGTAAACACTTCCACTGAACCAAACTCTCCGCGTTAAACTTGTTCCCCAGCTTGACCCAACGCGTATCCAATATCTGTAGAGGCTTTAGTAAGAGTATGCCCTCATCAGTCACTGGTGGTAGTTCCACAGATTGTTCCACCAAATCTCCCACAAATTTTTTGAGTAATGAAACATGAAAGATTGGGTGAATTCGAGCTCCTGCTGGCAGCTGAAGTTTGTTAATGACTACTCCAATTTTCTGCACGACTGGATACGGCCCGTAAAATCGTCTCGCAAGCTTCTGGTAGACACATTTAAAAATTGATTGTTGTCTGTAAGGATGTAGCTTAAGAAGCGCCATATCTCCTACTTCGAAAGTCACATCCTGCCAGCCTTGATCCATTGACTGGTTCATACGATTAATGGAAGTCTCTAAATTTGCCTTTAATTGATGCAGCAACTCATTTCTAGACACAAGACTCAGGTCTCCCTCATGTACCAATAAATCACCACTATGGTAATTAGGAAGGAGAGGAGGAAAACGACCATACTGTGCTTAGAATGAGGTTATTCCTATAGATGCATGGTACGTCGTATTGTACCATACTCTGCCCATGGAATGTAGGTGCTCCATTTGTGTGGCCATTGGTGACAAAAATAGTGGAGGTACTGCTCTACACAATGATTGACCATTTCTGTCTGTCTGTCGATTTGCAGATGATACGCGGAGCTTAGTTTTAACTTGGTACTTGACATTTGGAAAAATTCTTGCTAAAAGTGACTAATAAAAATAGGGTCCCGATCACTAATGATCGATCTGGGAAGACCATGTAATTTAATGACCCCATCAACCTTTAGTAGTAAAAGGATGAGTTAAAGTTAAGAAATGGGCAAATTTACTTAACCTGTCGACAACTACCAACATTGTATCATTTCCGTGGGATGTCGG
>JANVCQ010000009.1:7729331-7746317 GCA_025531925.1 Erythroxylum plowmanianum | reverse complement strand
CATTTCCTAATTAGTTTTGATTTACTTATATATATATATATATATGTCACTCCTTTGTTCCTTTCCCTACAAGGTATCACAGTCAATCTTTGGCTATTTGAATTTTTAGCCTTTGTTCTACCCACTAAGTAGAAGTCTTAATTTCATCCTTATTTTCAGTTTTACCCTTTTTATCATCCTAGGTGACCATTTTCCCTCACAACTAGCATCATTAGGGGTGTAGCCAGCCTACGGGCCTCCCCCCAAAGACTACTCACCAAAAGCCTTACGTGTGAGCCTCAAGTGTAGTTTGAACCTTATGTCTCCTCTCCCACGCGTCAACTCGGGACAAAACCCCCAATGTTGTCTCGCCCTCCCGTCAACTTCTTTGATTGCAACACTCTTCCTCTCCATCACCTTTGTGTGCTAGGTTTTGCTTAGTCCTTCTCTATGGTTCTGCACGTATTGTTGTTAGTGATGCTCTATGTGACTTGTCTCTGCTACATTGTGTCTTGGGTGATATTACTAATTTTGTTATTGGAGACTGCTAGTTTCTCAAGCTCTTTCACTCCAAAACCAAACATGAAAGTTTGCCGTTTCTTTTCTTTTCCTTTACACTGTGGTTTTGTTTCATTTAGAAGCATAAGGAGTTGACTGCTTCAATTTTTGTTTTACCTAAGGACCAATTGCATCTTTAGTTGTCTTTAAACTTGTTTGGGTACCCTTGATTGGTTTGATCATTTTTTCCGAATGATTGATGAACAAAAGCACCTAGTTATGACTAGTGTTATTCCTATGATGTCTAAAATCATAAAACATAAACTAATTGGTGATAGATATTTGAATTGGTGTAAGACAGTTTTGATTTACCTTACAAGTATTTCTAAAGATCATTACCTCAATGATAATCCACCATCGAACCATACTCACAAGGAATGGCTACAAGATAATGCCCGATTATTTTTTCAAGTAAGGAACTCTATTGACAACCAGGTCATCTATTTGATTAATTACTGTGAGTATGTCAATGAATTGATAGATTATTTAGAATTTTTGTATTATGTAAAAGACAATAGTGCTTGTATTTATGAAGTGTGTAAAGGATTTTACCAAGATGAACAACAAGACCAATCTCTTCAAGCATGTTTTATGAATTTTAAAAAGATGTATGAAAAATTAAATGTTTTGCTACCGTTTAATCTTAATGTTAAAGTCCAACAAGCTCAACGGGAGTAGATGATGTTAATGAGGTTTTGAGTGGTCATAACTCTCAGTTTGAGATTGCTAAGTCTCGTGTTCTTTCTAATGCTAACTTTTCCCTGCATGAGGTCTTTACTCGAAAACCCAACACAAATATTATTGCCTTTGTTGCTTTAATATTTAGAGTTTTGTACTTTTGAGAGTCAGAATAATGGATCTGACACTAGAAAGTCATCTCAGAAGAACCATAACAAAGGGGGAACAGGAAATTCGGACAACAAGAATCAAGATATAGGAGGAATTATTTGTCAATATTGTCATGAGCGAGACCATACTAAATGCATGTGTCAAAAGTAACAAAATAAATATAAAAAGATCTCATTCAACTCATGTTGCAGCTATTAATATTCTATATATATAGCTCATCCACTAAAAAAACATGATGAATTTGCTAAATTCACTCGATACTAAGAAGCATTAAGAAATTCATTTTACCCTATCACTACTATTGATAATTTAAGGAACATACCTACATGTCTTCTTTCCTCTTCCCCATAATAAGTCATTGATTCTGGTGCCTCAGATTATATAGCAAGAAATTCTAGTCATTTTTCTACTTTATAGAAACACTTATGTCCTTCCCATGTCACTTTAGCTGATGGATATAATTCCTCTGTTATTGGTTGTAACACTATTAACTCCACTCCATCACTATCCTTATTCTCTGTCTTGAACCTGCTAGGATTTTTCTTGACTTACTATTTGTGAGTAAACTTACTCATGCTTTTAGTGGTTATATCTTATTCTTTCTTATTCATTTGACCTTTTTAGGATTTTATGACAAAGAAAATTATCGGTAAAGGCTTAAATTAGGAGGACTATACATTCTGGATAACTAGGTGCCTAGAACCATTGCTTATTCAAGTGTCTTAACTCTCCTTAAAGCTCATTGTCGATCATAACATCCTCTTAACCTCTTTTTTACAAGTTATGTCTTGAATTTTATAAGGTATCTTGCTTACATTGTGATTCTTATCAGTTTGATATCATCGTTTGTCTTCACTTCCTCGGATTCCTAAATAAGCTAGTTTTCCTCTTGAATTAGTCTATTTTTGTGTTTGGGGTCCAAATCTTGTTATGAAAACTAGGTTTCAATATTTTATTACTTCTATTAATGATTTCTCTAGTGTGATTTGGTTTTATTTAATAAAAAGTTGTTCTAAATTGTTTTCCAATTTTATTGCTTTTTGTTTTGAAATAAAAACACAGTTTATTATCTCTATCCATACTTTGAAAATTGATAATGCCAAATATTTCTTCACATCATTCTAAACTTGTATGATCCAAAATGACATTCTTCATCAATCTTCATATGTTGACACATCTTAGCCATATAAAAAAAATCTCCTTGAAGCTGCCAGGGCACTTTTATTCCAAATGCACATTGCCAAACCATTTTGGGTCCATGTGATCTCCACAACCTACTTTTTGATCAACCATACGCCTTCATTTATTTTTGAAGTTAAGATTCATATAATATTCTTTTTTTTCTAAACCATGAATATTCGGTAGTACTTGTTTTGTTCGTGATTTTTATTCTAAAGTCACTAAGTTAGATCCTAAATCTTTAAAATATGTTATTTTGGGATACTCTCATCTATAAAAAGAGTATCTATGCTACTGTCCAATTCTTAGACAATATCTTTTGCCAACCAATATTACCTTTTTGAAACAAATTCTTTTCTTTCCTACTTCTTCCATTTATGCAAAACAAGATGATCAGTTAGTTTACAAGCACATCTAACATACCACAAATGTTACCGTCATACATACACAATCAAAACCATTGCCAATTAGCCTAGCTTATTCTAGCAGACGAGATCATCCTAATACAAGATTGATACATGTCTCTTCTTTGACATCAGATCTAACACTCGGTGATCTCCCAATTGCTCTTCACAAAGGTAAATGCCAGTCACTTATCCTATTTTTTCTTTTGTTTCTTTTGATCTTTTGTCTGCCTCTTCCTATTCTTTTATTACCTCACTTGATTATGTGACTCTCTCAAAATCTTTTTATGAAACCTTATCTCATCTTGGTTGGCATAATACTATAATAGAGGAGATGAATACTTTAGATGCTAATGGCACGTGGAATTTAGATGACTTACCTAAGAAAGAAGACTATTGGAAGTAAATGGCTATCTAAAGTCAAAGTCAATTATGATGGTTGATATGCAGTTTGTCTTTGGGTTATTCATTTGGAAACCGAATCAAAAATTTAATTCCAAGGATTGCAATGTAGAGTACAACCTTGGGTCATCTCACTTAATTGAAACCTAGTGCAATGGATCTAAGCTAGCCTAATTATCATGAAATGCAAACTAAATTAGTTAGGAGGGGATTTTGGATCTTTGAGAAAACTCACTAAATTGAGCTAATTGAAAGCAAAGTATATAAAAAGATATTTTCAGATTTTTGGGAAAGGAATTTGAAAACTCAAACGATGATCGAATGTGATAAAATCCTCTTGAAAAATGAGCTTTGGTTATCATAGTTCAGAATAAATCTTTTTGGGAGTAAAAATCACTAAGTTTTCAAATGAAAAACCTTAAGAACCCTTTAAGTCCAAAGTTTTAATCAATGAACTCCATTTCTTAAAAACTTGTTGAATGCATCCTAGTGTGTATGTAATGGGTAAGTTAATGCAAGTGGTCCATTTGACATCAAGCATTATCTCAATATCTAACACAACTAGGCAGATAAAAGAGAATTAACAAAATCACCAAAAGGACATATATGAGACTTCATATATTTAAGCTCCAAGTTCTACACCAACAAATCCATAACACAATGCATTGTTCAACACTTGATTAAACTATAATCAAGAAAATTCAACTACAAAGCATAAACCCTAACTCAGGAGTTCATAACAATGCAGTTAAACACAACAATGTAGTTAAACATGAATAAACTTCTCCCCTTTGAAGCTCATTGAACACAAGCCATCGCTACATCTTCAAGAGGAAGTGGTGCCTAGCCAAGCATCTCTTTGGGAGAAATCACAACCGGACACCCACAAATAGCATCCATGGCAGCAGCGGCAGCAGCAGCAGATAATGAAGGCGGCGATAAACCATGGAAGAAAATGATGGATGTAGGTCGAGTGAGAGAAAAGAGTGTATGTGTGATGTTCTGAAGTCGGCTCTCCCTTCGTGTGTAATGTGTTCAACCCCTCCTTTTTCTCTTTGCAACCTAATTTAGTAGGTTTTTAAATATAAGATCGATAGGTCGGGTCACATAGTGAATGATTTTTTTCTAAATAGAGTTCGAGTTTTTGACGGTAAGATTCTGTTCCTTGCTGGTTCCTTCGTCGCGGCGAAATAATTAATCTTCACCTCGGCGAACTTTTCCCGAAAGATTATGCCTGGATTTCTTTGTGTTTCACCGCGGCAATAGATGCTTTGCCACGGTGAACTTTTCCTGTAATGCCGGTCCTCTTGTTGACTTCACTTCAGCACATTGACTCCCTTCTCCTTAAGGTTCCTACAATAAACAATAGCAATTTACAGTATCAATTGTTCTCAGAAAAATTAAGTAGTGCAATTAATACCAATTTGTAACAATTTTTACTATCAAATTGCATAAAATAAAAGTACACACTCAAGGGTTAATTTAAACACAAAATCAAGAATTAGGAGTCAAAAAGTATAGTAAAAGGTATAAAAGTGTTGCCAATTTATATAATAAACTTGAGCTTAATCAATTGTTTAGTGACTCGACTGAAAGTACAACATGTGAAAAAAAAGCTATGCTTGGGCTTATGGTGTAGATTATTCTAATACTTTCTCACCTTTCTATAGTAGTTACTTATGATTGGCCCTTGCATCAATTAGACAAAAAAGTCACCTTCTTACATGGTGACCTTTAAGAGGAATTGTATATGAACTAACCACCTCAGTTTGTTGTTTAGTGGATTATGGAAAAGTTTGTTATTTTCAGAACTCTTTATATGGTTTAAAACATATTCCTTATGCTTGGATTAAAAATTTTAGTCAAACAGTAGAATTTCTAGAATGAATAAGAGTAAATTTGTTGACTCAATTTTCTATAAACAATATACTTCTGACATTATTCTCCTTATTGTGTGTGTGGATCAATTGTCATTACTAGAGCTATGGGCATTTCATCTTTAAAATCATTTTTATAGTCAATTTCAAATGACAAATTTAGGAGATTTAAGGTGTTTTTTGAGAATAAAAGCGATAAGAAGTAAGAAATGCATTTTCTTGTCTCAAAGGAAATATGTACTTGATCTATTAATTGAGTCTAAAAAGTTAAGAGTAAGACCATGCAATACTCTAATGCTCCCTAATTTACAACTCACCAAATATGTATACTTGCTTGAAGGCCCTGAGAAATATAATATATAGGTTTAAAAGATTAAACTATCTTATAATAACTCGTCATGATATTGCATTTTTGTTAAGGCACCTAATATAGGATCTAGTTATGGGTCTCTATTCAACGAAATCAAATAAGAACTGTGAGTGTTTTTCTAACTTTCTTCCCTTCTTGTTGAATTTACTCATGAATATGAGAGCTCATTGGTGATGAGAGAACTCTCTGATCTCTGATACTTTGTTTACGGATAAAAGGCAACTTATCTTGCTTGTTGTCTTTATTCAACATATATAAGAACACAACTGTCCCTTAGATAGGGACTACCACTAAAAACAGTAGAATAATTAATCACTAATAACTGTATAATAACTAATAAAATAGACCAAGTAATTTGACTTATTCACTGAGTTGTTGCCCGATCCTTTTGCTTTAACTTCCCATGTGTAAAATGCTCATACACTTTAGAAGATGTAATATTACTTCCCTCCCCAACAACACACTTGTCCTCCGGCGTGAAATATGGATAATGTTGGTGGATATGATCAACATCCTCCCAGGAAGTATCAGCTAGTGATAGTCCTTGCCAATGAACAAACACTTGAGAAATACCATGAAAAAGGCGATGGTTCATAATAGCCTATGGTTGGGGTAGTACGTCATCAAAAGGAAAAGATGGCAGTGTTGGTTCAACAATAAGATCTTTATGAGAATGGTAAGGCTTCAAATACGAAATGTGGAAAATAAGATGGATGCGGCACTCCGGAGGCAGATGTAAGCGATAAGCAACCTAACCGAAATGAGCTAGTACAGGAAATGGACCATAACATTTTGGAGATAGCTTCTGATTGGATTTGTCCCGCAAAGAAAGTTGACGATAAGGTTGCAACTTGAGTAACACCAAGTCCCCAACTTGAAGTTTCATATAGCGATGTTTAGCATCATAATTAATTTTCATATTGGATCGAGCTTGCAGTAGACGATCACGAAGTGTACGTAACATGTCATCCCGATCTCGAAGAGAAAGATCCATAGTAGCCAACCTGGAAGAGTTCGGAACATATGAAAGTAGACATAGAGGAGGACGGCCATACACCACCTCAAAAGGTGTGCACTTCAAGGACTTCAAAGAAGAATGGAAACTAGTGTTATAACAATATTCTGCCAAGAAAGTCAATCCATTTCTTAGGCTTATCACTAGTGAAACAACAAAGATACGCCTCGACAGTACGGTTGACAACCTTCGTCTGACCATCCGTCTGTGGATAATAAAAAGAACTGAAATATAGTCGAATGCCATATAATGAGAAGAGTTCCTTCCAGAAAGCACTAAGGAACACAACATCCCAGTCGGAAACAATAGTTTCTGGCAGTCTATGTAGCCTAACAATATGTTCAGAGAAAAGATGAGCCACAGATACAGTAGTATAAGGATAAGAGATTGCCAAGATATGAGCATATTTAGTAAAGTGATCAACCATAATAAGAATAACAGACTTGCCACGAGAGACCCGTAACCCATTAATGAAATCCATTGAAATATCCAACCAGATTTGAGTAGGAACAGGTAAAGGTTGGAGGATGCCTGTCGGATGGAGATGCTCAACTTTGTGTCGTTGGCACACCTGACAAGTGTGAAGAAATGACTAAACAGCTGACTTCAAGCCTTTCCAATAAAAATCAAATGCGACACGCCTTAAAGTCTTTTGACAACCTTCATGTCCCCTATTGTGTAGTGAAAGTATTGTCTCACATAATGAAGAAGAAGACAGCAGGTAAACTCTATTTTTGAAGAAAATTAGACCATCCAAGAACTCCAAGGACCAACAGCTTCCCTTGTTGAATTTTGCTAATCAACTATTATTATTTAGAATTGACAGCAATTTCCTGACGAATGTGATCAAAAAGAGCCAATAAAGGCATAGAAACAACAAGTAAAGACTGATCATTGTCTTCAAACTAACGAGATAAAGCATTTGCTACAATGTTTTCGCAGCTAGCCTTATACTCCATAGTAAAATCATAACCCAAAAATTTACTTAGCCAATGATGTTGTGGAATCGTGGAGTTTTGCTGCTCCAATAAATATTTAAGACTGGAATGATCTATGCGAATCAAAAACTTAGTTTCCCAAAGGTATGGGCGCTAGTGAAACACAACTTCAGACAAAGAAATCAATTTTTTTTCATAGGTTGGAAGATGATGATGTCGATCAGCGAAGATTCGACTAAAATAAGCAACAGGTCGCCCATTCTGTTGCAAAACCGCGCCTATACCACTCCCCAAAGCATCACACTCGATCTCAAATGGCATTGAGAAATCTAGTAAAGTGAGAAATGGTGTTGTAATCAGGGTTGCCTTTAAATGCTCGAAGGCCATAGTTGCCTCTAGGGTCCTATTGAAAGAGTTTTTCTTAAGCATAGATGTTAAGGGTGTAACAATTTTATTATAATCCTTAACAAACTTTTGATAGTAACACGTTAATCTAAGAAAACCTCGTAAGCCCTTAACGGTAGTTGGTTGCAGGTATTGAGTCATCGCCTTGATTTTATTAGGGTCAACAGAAACTCCTATAGAAAAAATTTGATGGCCCAAATAAGAAACTGTAGTCTGAGCAATAAAACATTTAGAACGCTTTAAGAAAAGCTGGTTCTGGTGCAAGATTGAGAAAAATTGCCGCAAGTGAGCTAGGTGTTCTGCTAAACTCCTACTGTAGATCAAAATATCATCAAAGAAGACCAAGACAAATTTCTAAAGATAAGGGCAAAAAATGTCGTTCATAAGAGCCTGGAATGTGAAGGGTGCATTGGTCAGGCCAAATAGCATCACTAAGAACTCAAAATGGCTATGATGTATATAGAATGCAGTCTTGGCCACATCATTTGGATGCATGCGAATATGATGATATTTGGATCGTAAGTAGAGATTAGTGAAGAATTGAGCACCATGTAGTTCCTCTAACAATTCCTCGATGATTGGATTCCCGAGAAGGGTCCTCACATGTTCAAATGCACCAATTGAAACAATGATAGTTCTTCCCTTAGGTGTAGGGTTTTTAACACCTTCTTGTAACAGCGTCTCTGTTATAACTAAACTTGTAGAGGATACAGTAAATTAGTCGCCAGATTTAGTAAGGAAGACAAACTCTCCAGATGAACTGCCAGTACAAAACGGTTTTCTTAAAACATAATGAGTATAAAACTTAGATATTGTCATATTACAAAGCCAGTAAACGAACCAAATTTGGAGTGACATACGTGGATGTCCAGACGAGGTCTACGAAATTGACGAATTTCCCAAAACAACTAATTTTCCTAATCTTTTACGGATTGTTTTGACATCGCTCCTACCTCTATGGGCATACATATCATCTTTGAGATTCAAAAAAGCTTAAAACAACATGTAGTATATACCATCAAATGTGAATATATATATAAGCTTCATAAAAGGAAATGAGATGTACATGATAAGGAAAGTGACGTTGTTCATACTACACTAAACTACTTGAAGCAGAAGATCGGCCATGGAAGGCAACGATCATTAGTTTATGAAGTGGACATTTTTTCTGCATTTTTTATTCCTTCAGTAGGGACAATTTTGTCACATTCCTCCTAATGAAATGAATTACTACCATCCGGAACTAGTCACTATGTTGACATTCCTTGATTAAGAATTTGAATTAAATATTTTACACAATATACTAAAAAGGAAATAATTGATTTGTTGAATAAAATATTCAATTACAAACACAAATTAATCGTTATCATAACTTAATTATAAATTACAATCATCTTCTTTTTCTGAAGAATAAGAATCAAATTCTGGGTCCTTTTCAGATCTCTGGCCCTTGTCATCTTCTCCGGATGAAATTTCAACATATTCGTTAGATGGATCATTCAAAGGTTCATTATCGTCATATGTGACACATGTATTTATTTCATAAACATCTTCCTGGAACGCTTCACTTTCAATTCTTTATTCTCCTTTTCCATGTGATTCAAAAACATCTCTAGGCTTAACTTTGCAAACGAACAACCAATCTGACTTATCTCGCCTTAAACTCGAGAAAGGGACATAACACAAATGTTTTGCTTGCATTGTTAACACGAAGAGTTCAAATTATCTCAATCTTCTTCGATTGTTGATTTTAACTAGATTGTATCGGCTATACACTTTTGTTCCAACATTTGGAGTCAGGTCAAACCAGTCACACTTAAATATCACATTTCGCTTTATTGGCAATGCAGAGTACTCAATTTCAAGTATCTCAATAATTTTACCATAGTAATCCATCAATTCTCCTTATATGCAAACTCCACTATTTATTGTTGCCATGCTATGACCATGATATTCTGTATGATATTTATATCCATTAACGATATACACCGGATATAATTTAATAGTTCGCAGAGGTCCTTTCACAAGATCACAAATAAACTTGTTCTCTATTGGATTTTCTAAAGCCTACATAAAAGAAATTATCATATCAAAGATTATAATGTCATTTGAACACTTAAATCTTATAATTCAATTATTTGAATATTTGTAAGTGAAAACTTACGTATCTCTCGAACCTTTGAGGAAAGTGTCTTCTACCTTCTTTATTTATATCATCTTGTGTGTTGTCCGGCATTATTTAGTGTAACAATTTCTCATATAATCTAAATACATTATTATGTATTTCACTTATGAACAATACAAAATTTGAAAACTGAGATAATCATTTCCAACTCACTGCACGAAAGGTTGAACATCTTGATAGTTCAATAAGATGTAACCATAAGCAGACTCAATTTCTTACTTTATTAACATTCTTCTTGTTGGACATTTATATGTTCGTCCAAGATTTGTGAAAAATGGATAAGTTACTATCAGCATAACTCATTTCTCCCCCCATCATCATTACGAGAAATTTTTCTTTCGCTTGTGGAAACATGCGGCTCAAAATAATGTGAACAAAATGTACTAGCTTCCTCCACTAAATAAGCATTACATATCGAACCTTCAACTCTAATCTTGTTTTTAACATTTTTCTTCAAGTGATGGAAATACCTATATTAGAGAATATGGTTATTACAATTTACTAGTTAAAACATGTTATTACTTCAATTACAATAATTTGAATTTGAATTACCTCTTAAACGGATACATCCATCGATATTGAACTGGACCGGCTAGTTTTGTCTCGTGTGCTAAATGCACAGGTAGATGCTTCATACAATCAAAGAAGTTTGGAGAAAAAATCCCTTCTAACTTGCACAAAATTACTGAAATTTCCCTTTTTAGTTTTTCCATGTCAGCCGACTTATTTCGGATGGTGTTAAACTTTTGAAAAACAAACTTATTTCTGTTATTACTTCTCAAACCTTATTCAGTAGCAACTCCCGAAATGTGATTGGAATCAACCTTTGCATAAACACATGACAATCATGACTTTTCATCACAAATAATTTGTACTTCCTCATGTCAACACACTTCCCAAGTTTGAAACATAACTATCGGGAAACTTTAGACTTTTCAATCATTCACACAAAAAAAATTTTTATTTTTTGTCCAAAATAAAACATGCTTTCGGATATTTACGGATGTGAAGATCTTTATGTAACTCATTCATTCTACAAAAAGGTTGCAAATCAGCTCGTGATTTTTCATTATCTTTTGTCCTTCCTTCAATATTCATTATGGTATTGAGCAAATTGTCAAAAATATTTTTTCAATATACATCACATATAGATTATGATGTATCAAATTAGTTTTCCAATATGGCAAATCCCAAAAGATGCTTCATTTTCTCTAACCAAAGTTTTTACTAATGCTTGTATTTACTTCATCAGCTTCAAATTCTGTAACTTTCAGCAAACCTAATTCTTTAACCTCCTACAAAATCTCGTCACCAGCTTTGTGAGGGTGTGAGGTGCTTTTACCATTCTATTCTTAATAGACTTGTGTTTATTGCATCTAAACGGATGATTTAGAGGAAGAAATTTCCTGTGATTGTCAAACCAACACATTTTGCCCCTATTTGGAAGATAAAATGCATCAGAATCATTACCATAATAAGGACAAGCCAATTTTCCTGTTGTGCTCTATCCAGACAACATAGGATATGCTAAAAAATCACTAATGGTACGCATCAAAGCTGCTCTCAATACAAAATTTTGTTTCAAAAACACATCATATGTCTAAACATCATATTCCTAAAGATGCTGCAATTCAGATATCAATGATTGTAAAAAAGCATCAATTTTATACTTCGAATTTGTAGGCCCTAGCACAATCACTGCCAAGAATATATATGCGTCTTTCATACACATCCATGGAGGCAAATTATAAGGAATAATTATAATTGGCCATAATGAATATTACTAGCCGGATTGATCAAAAGGTTGGAATCCATCCGTCGACATCCCAACCTAACATTTCAACTCTCAGCTGCAAACTCAAGATGGGTGTCATTAAAACATTTCCATGCCAGTGTATTTAATGGATGACTCATTATTTCATCATCTTGTTCATGTTCATTTGCCATCTCATGTGAGATACAGTAACATCAGAAGCATATAATCTTTAAAGTCTCAGAGTTAACGGGAAATAACACATCTGCTTCTAGGGTACTAATTTTTGTTTCATAGAACGCTTTCTAGGCTTAAACCTAGATTGATCACAAAATTTGCATTCTTGTAATTACAAATCATCTCCCCAAATACAACATACATCCCAATTTGTAATAATCAATCTTTTCAATAGGCAAACCAAGATCCTAATAAGTTTCTTCATATTGTAAAAACTATCAACCACTGTATGATTAGGAGACAATAATTCATTATACCATTTTAGAATTTTATCAAAACTACGTTCCAAAATATGCCCTTCAGACTTTATATTTAATATTCAAGCAATTGAAGACAATTAGGTCATTGTCTCACAATTTGGCCATAATTCTTGGTCAGCTGACTATAATAAGTCAAAAAACTGTTTTGCATGTAAGGATTTTCATTTCCATCCACATAATTTGATCTAAATCCAATCCTCCCTTTAAACTCATTTAAGTTCACAGATGATTGTGCTTGATTACCTCTTGAGATGCTACAAATCAACGATTCCCCATGTTGTGTCCACTCAAAATAATTGGGGACAAACCTTTTTCTTAGCAAATGCCCATTGACCTCATCAATAGGCAGGAAATGAATGTGTTTACACTTTTTACATAGACATATGATCTTTGGCTCATCCATATATGCAGGTTGAGAACATGTATAATGAATAAAAGCTTCAACTCCCTCAACAAACTTAGGATTAATGAAATCATTAGGTGTTAATCGTCTATACATACAAGATCTATTAACATTTCTCATTTCTACAAAACTGTTAATTTAAAACAGTGCTTCTATAGTTAGTATCATTCATGTTCGCCAAATATTACAAAACATCTAAGATAAGACTTGTGAATCAAGAGAACAAGTTCTCGTTGTCACTCCTAGGTTCCTGGTATATTTTATTGATAAGCCTCACAAGAGCTCCATCACAGATTATGAGTTAAGATTAGAGGGTTGAGATCAAAATTATTTTTAAACTGAAGATCGATTTTGTTTGTTTGTAATCATATATGTTAGAAAAGAAATAATATCAGAAGTTTGATATTTAACCTATATTAAATATGTACTAGTGCCAAATATAATAAGTATCTATAAAAGTATGAATACTTATTTTAATAAATTACTTTAACATATACAAATTTAAAATGATGCGTGTAAAAATTCGCACATGAAAAGTAAAGAGAAGTTATCCGTTATTTCAAAGAGCATCATATGAAATAACGGATTGACATAATTAAGATAATTGGAACTATAATATAAGTCAAACTCATCCTATATTAATTCATTGATAAACTAAAATTTATACCAAAAACAAGTTTCAGTTGGTACAGGCCATTTACCTAAAAAATGCAACAATTTTAAATGGAAAGTTCAAACCGCAAACAACTATCCAAATTAAACCAAGTTCACAAAAACATAGTAATTGACAAAATCACTAACCTTAACCAACACACAGAAGGATCTTCCTAAAGAACGTGAAGGAAGATAATGACGGAGCTAGAATGAAAAATATAGAAACTGATAAAAATTCGATTAAAAAGTGTGCAAAATCATTGTTGACAGTGTTAAAAATAAAAAGAAATGAATGTTATTTGAATACCTACTAAAGCACAAATAAGAGATAAATACAAAGATAAAGGGTAAGTTTAGTAGTCTGAATAAGGGATGTGAGAGATACATACTTGGCCAAGCGTTATATGTTTTTCTTATTTACAAAAAAGTCTTTCCTTTCTTATGATATTGATGTTAATGCTACTTTACCGAGTAGTTTTGTGCATTTTCTGGTAGAAATTTGAGGATCTTTTTCAAGAGGATATTTTGAATAGATTAGCCTTTGTGAGATGGATTAAGTACTAAATTGATTTTACTCAAAAACTTAAATTTCAAACTAACCAATGTATATAATAAACTTGGTATAGACAAAAGATATGTATAAGCAAGTAGATGAACTCCTGGAGAATATGAGAGGAAGCTTAAGCTTAAGTTTTGTTCATGTTTTGTTAGTACTAACGAAGTTTGAATAATGGAGAATATGTTGGATTATTGCATTATCAACAAAATCGTTGTACAATATAGATATTATATTTTTCAATTAGATGATATGCTTGAGTGTTTGATATATGTTTATTCTCAAAAATTGATTTAAACCTAGAAATTAGCATTTGATATATGTTTAAATCTAGGTATAAAAGAAATTAGCATTATAGAAGGAGATGGATTAAAAGCTACCTTTAAACTTAAACATAAATTGTATAAATGGATATTAATGTCTTTTGACTTGACTAATACACCTAACACTTTCATAAGGACGATGAACTATCATGTTTAGAAAGAGTTTTTAGGTAATTTTGTAGTTAGTACTTTGATGATATTCTTATCTATAAAATTATACCTTAGATGAACATGCTTAGCAGTTTTGCATGTGCTTAAGTAATAAAAGTTGTATGCAAATTTGAAGAAGTGTACTTTTTATAGTAATTAGGTTATATTTCTTAGTTATGTGGTAAGTGAAAATAGAATAAAGGTAGATATGGAGAAAGTGAGAGCTATTAGAGAGTTTTCAACACCCAAATTTGTTAGTGATGTTAAGAGTTTCTATAGGTTGGCTAGTTTTTATTGGTGATTTGTTAAACATTTTAGCATAATAAATGCACCTTTAACAGAGATAGTAAAAACATGTGTAGAATTTAAGTGAAGTAAATATCAAAAGAGAGTCTTTAATCTATTGAAAGATAAGTTCAATTTAACTCCTTTGTTTGCTTTATCTAACTTTTTCAACAGCTTTGAGAGAAGTATAATGCTTCAGGTGTAGGAATTCGATCTATTTTGATAAAAATAGAAAATTGATATCATAATTTAGTGAGAAGCTTAATGGAATAACTTTAAATTGCCTTAACTCAAAATACAAATATGTATACATTGGTGAGAGCCTTAGAGACTTAGCAACATTACTTATGCACTAAGGAGTTTTTATACATATGGACTATGAGTTTTTGAAATATAGCCAAGGTAAAATTAAGTTGAGTAAGAAACATACTAACTGTATAAAGTTTATTAAGACTTTTCCTTATGTGTTAAAAGTAAAAGTAGGTTAAGGAAAATATAGTAGTTAATACATTTTCTAGGATACATGCATTATTGAGTATTATGCATACTAAATTATAGGTTCTGAGTTTATTAGAGATGTATATACTGATGATCTTGATTTTGATAATATGTTTAAAGCATGTGTGGATTGTGTATTTGGAAAGTTCTATAGGTATGAAGAGTTCTTATTTATAGAGACTATCCTTAGGTTTTTATCATCTTCCCTTAAATTTGATTGATATACTTTATTATTAAAATAAATTTTCAATCATCGTTGTTATTAAGGTTGAGAGTGAGGAGCAAGGATGGATCATTTCCTAATAAAATGGCCTAAAAAAAGAACTTTATAAAATAATAAAACACATTTGGAATCCAAGAAAGGAGTCAAATTATGATAGGCCACTTAAAATGTTTAAAAAATCTCTTAAAATGTTTAAAAAATCTCTCAAGCTTTTATCGCCTTTAAAGCATCAAGCGTAAATGTCTAAATTTAGAAAAGTTGTCGTGTCTTGTTCCATATAAATGCATGTTTTTGTCTACTAAATATATCAAGTATTTTATGAGTAGTTTCATTTTTAATATTGGTTTGTTTTGTTTGAGATTATTTCATTCAGGTTTATGTTTAGTTATCTTTGATAATTAAACAAAATTGAATTTCATTTATTTTCGAGCATTAAATTATCACTTGATACTTGTTCCTTCTTTTTAAGCTAATTAAAAATCTTGATAAGATAGTACATTTAAACAAATAAAGTTCATCTTCACACAATATATATTTTTTCAAACAAGAGGCATATCATCAAACACCTTCTAGGCATCAAACAATCATCCCAACATCACAACCAAATTTACATTTCTATCACTAACATTTCTACCTTAATGTTCTTATCCATTTACAAAACACAAAAACGTACGAAACAAATCAAATAAAGACAAACATCCACGGTGAACATGTATACCTCCACAAAAATGCAACAGTGGTCGGAGAAGAGGACGAGCTTCGGACGTAGCACGATATGACCACAATGTTGACAACATGCGACGAATGGGAGAGCAGAAATTGCAAGAGGAGAAGACGCAATAGGGAGGAAAAAGAAAGAAAGAGTGACAGGGTCAGGTCTGTTTTAACGTTAAAAAAACGACATCGTTTGGTGTTACATTGTCAAGTTGTTGCGATCTAGAGTAAGTACCAGTGCATAAAGGCTACAGGATGTACCTAAAATTGTGATGGGTATCATAACCAGGCCTTACGCTGCGTATGGTTACTGTCTCCCGTATGTAGAGACAAAACGAAACAAAAATTTGGAGACAGGATAAAACAAAAATTTGGAGACAGGATAAAACAAAAATTGAAAATAGTGAGGTGTTTAGTTGTGATGGACAAAACAGATAAAACTGTATTTGTCTCGAGGACAAAAATGTGTTTGGTTGCAATTGACAGAACATAAAAAATAGTGTCAATGACTAAAATATCCCTACAGTATAATATGATTGGAAATATATAATTCATTGATTATTTTAAAACGAATGATTTGTATTAGTAAACAAGTTAACCAATAATAATAATAATAATAACAATAACAATAACAATAAGAAATTAATTTCGTGTAATAATAATAATAATAATAATAATAATAATAATAATAATAATAACAAAAGAAGAGAAAGAAAATTAATAATAATAAGAAATTTAATAATCACAATAATAATAAGAAAATTAATTA
>JANVCQ010000009.1:7716846-7729231 GCA_025531925.1 Erythroxylum plowmanianum | reverse complement strand
AGACAATAGTGCTTGTATTTATGAAGTGTGTAAAGGATTTTACCAAGATGAACAACAAGACCAATCTCTTCAAGCATATTTTATGAATCTTAATCTTAATGTTGAAGTCCAAAAAGCTCAACGGGAGTAGATGATGTTAATGAGGTTTTGAGTGGTCATAACTCACAGTTTGAGATTGCTAAGTCTCCTGTTCTTTCTAATGCTAACTCTTCCTTGCATGAGGTCTTTACTCGAAAACCCACACAAATATTATACAAATATTATTGCCTTTGTTGCATTAATATTTAGAGCTTTTGTGCTTTTGTGAGTCGGAATAATGGATCTGACACTAGAAAGTCATCTCAGAAGAATAACAACAAAGGGGGAACAGGAAATTGGGACAACAAGAATCAGGATATAGGAGGAATTATTTGTCAATATTGTCATGAGCCAGACCATACTAAATGCATGTGCCAAAAGTTACAAAATAAACATAAAAAGATCTCATTCAACTTGCAGCTATCAACATCCTACCTAGCTCATCCAATGAAAAAACTTGATGAATTTGCTAAATTCACTCAGTACCAACAAGCATTAAGAAATTCATTTCACCCTATCACTGCTATTGCTAATTTAAAGAACATACCTACATGTCTTCTTTCCTCTTCCCCATAATAGGTCATTGATTCTGGTGCCTCAGGTTATATAGCAAGAAATTCTAGTCATTTATCTACTTTCTAGAAACACTTATGTCCTTTCCATGTCACTTTAGATAATGGATATAATTCCTCTGTTATTGGTTGTGATACTATTAATTCCACTCCAACACTATCCTTATTCTCTGTCTTGAACCTACTAGGATTTTCCTTAACTTACTATTTGTGAGTAAACTTACTCATGCTTTCAGTGGTTATATCTTATTCTTTCTTAATCATTTGACTTTTGTTAGGATTTTATGACAGAAAATTATCAGTAAAGTGTCTTAACTCTCCTTAAAGCTCATTGTCGATCAGAACATCCCTCTTAACCTCTTTTTTATAAGTTATATCTTGAATTTTATAATGTATCTTGCTTACATTGTGAGTCTTATCAGCTTGACATCATCGTCTGTCTTCACTTCCTCGGATTCCTAAACGAGCTAATTTTCCTCTTGCATTAGTCTATGTTACTGTTTGGGGTCCAAGTCTTGTTGTGAAAACTGGGTTTCAATATTTTATTACTTCTATTAATGATTTCTCTAGTGTGATTCGGTTTTATTTAATAAAAAGTTGTTCTGAATTATTTTCCAATTTTATTGCTTTTTGTTTTGAAATAAAAACAAAGTTTAATTTCTCTGTCCATACCTTGAAAATTGATAATGTCAAATATTTCTTCACATTGTTCTAAACCCGTATGATCCAAAATGACATTCTTCATCAATCTTCATATGTTGACACATCTTAGCTATAAAAAAAACCATCATCTCCTTGAAGCTGCCAAAGCACTCTTATTCCAAATGCACATTGCCAAACCATTTTGGGCTGATGTGATCTCCACAACCCACTTTTTGATCAACCATATGCCTTCAACTAATTTTGAAGTTAAGATTCCTTATAATATTCTTTTTTCTTCTAAACTATGAATATTCAGTAGTACTTGTTTTATTCGTGATTTTTATTCTAAGTCACTAAGTTAGATCCTAAATCTTTAAAATATGTTATTTTAGGCTACTCTCGTCTACAAAAAGAGAATCTATGCTACTGTCCAAATCTTAGAAAATATCTTTTGCCAACCAATATTACCTTTTGGAAACAAATTATTTTCCTTCCTACTTCTTCCATCTATGCAGAACAAGATGATCAGTTAGTTTACACGCATATCTACCAAACCACAAATGTTGCTATCATACATACACAATCAAAACCACTGCCAATTAGCCTAGCTTATTCTAGAAGACGAGATCATCCTAATACAAGATTGATACATGTCTCTTCTTTGACATCAAATCTAACACCCGATGATCTCCCAATTGCTCTTTACAAACGTAAATGCCAGTCACTTATCTTGTTTTCTCTTTTGTTTCTTATGATCATTTGTCTACCTCTTCCTATTCTTTTGTTACCTCACTTGATTATGTGACTCTCTAACTCTCTCAAAATCAGTTAATGAAACCTTATCTCATCTTAGTTGGCATAATACCATTGAGGAGATGAATACTTTAGAAGCTAATGGTACGTAGAATTTAGATAACTTACCTAAGAAAGAAGACTATTGGATGTAAATGGCTATCTGAAGTCAAAGTCAATTCTGATGGTTTAGTGGCTCGACTAAAAGTATGACATGTGATAAAAAGCTATGCTTGGCCTTATGGTGTAGATTATTCTAATACTTTCTCACCTTTCCAGTAGCTACTTATGATTGGCCCTTGCATCAATTAGACCAAAAAAATTACCTTCTTACATGATGACCTTTTAAGAGGAATTGTATATGAACTAACCACCTCAGTTTGTTGCTTAGTGGATTATGGGAAAGTTTGTCATTTTCAGAACTCTTTATATGGTTTAAAACAAATTCCTTATGCTTGGATTGAAAATTTTGGTCAAATAGTAGAAATTTCTGGAATGAATAAGAGTAAATTTGTTGACTCAGTTTTCTATAAACAATCTGCATCTGACATTATTCTCCTTATTGTGTATATGGATCAATTGTCATTACTAGAGCTATGGGCATTTCATCTTTAAAATCATTTCTTTATAGTCAATTTCAAATGAGAGATTTAGGAGTTTTAAAGTATTTTTTGAGAATAAAAGTGACTAGAAGCAAGAAATGCATTTTCTTGTCTTAAAGGAAATATGTACTTGATCTATTAATTGAGACCGAAAAGTTAGGAGCAAGACCATGCAATACTCCAAAGCTCCCTAATTTACAACTCACCAAAGATGTATACTTGCTTGAAGGACCTAAGAAATATAAAATATGGGTTTAAAAGATTAAACTATCTTATAATAACTCATCTTGATATTGCATATTTGTTAAGGCTACTACTATAGGATCTAGTTATGGGTCTCTGTTCAACGAAATCAAATAAATACTGTGAGTGTTTTTCAAACTTTCTTCCCTTCTTGTTGAATTTACTCATGAATATGAGAGCTCATTGGTGATGAGAGAACTCTCTGATCTTCAATACTTTGTTTATGGATAAAAGGCAACTTATCTTGCTGCTTGTCTTTAACTGTCCCTTAGATAGGGAGTACAAGTAGTTTTCTAACCACTAAAAAAATGGAATAACTAACCACTAATAACTCCAGAATAACTAATAAAATAGACCAAGTACTTTGACTTGTTCACTGAGTTGTTGCCCGATCCTTTTGCTTTAACTTCCCATGTGTAAAGCGCTCATACACTTTAGGAGATGTAACATTAATCCCCTCCCCAACAGCATGCTTGTCCTCAGGCGTGAAAAAAGGATAATGTTGGTGGATATGACCAACATCCTCCCAGGAAGTATGAGCTGGTGATAGTCCTTGCCAATGAACTAACACTTGAGAAATACCATGAAAAAGGCGATGGTCCAGAATAGCCTATGGTTGGGGTCGTGCGTCATCAGAAGGAAAAGAAGACAGTGTTGGCTGAACAACAAGATCTTCATGAGAATGGTAAGGCTTCAAATACGAAATGCAGAAAACAGGATAGATGCGGGACTCTAGAGGTAGCTGCAAGCGATAAGCAACCTGACCGAAAAGAGCTAGTACAGGAAATAGACCATAATATTTTGGAGATAACTTCTGATCGGATCTTTCCCGCAGAGAAAGTTGACGATAAAGCTGCAACTTGAGTCTGCAACTTGAGTAACACCAAGTCCCCAACTTGAAATTCTAGATTGCGATATTTAGCATCATAATTAGTTTTCATATTGGATTGAGCTTGCAGTAAATGATCACGAAGTGTACATAGCATGTCATCCCGATCTCGAAGAGAAAGATCAACAACAGCCAACCTAGAAGAGCTCGGAACATATGAAAGTAGACGTGGAGGAGGACGGCTATACACCACCTCGAAAGGTGTGCACTTCAAGGAAGAATGGAAACTAGTGTCATAACAATATTCTACCCAAGAAAGCCATCCAATCCATTTCTTAGGCTTATCACTAGTGAAGCAACAAAGATACATCTCGACAGTGCGGTTGACAACCTCCGTCTAACCATCCATATATGGATGATAAGAAGAACTGAAACAGAGTTCAATGCCATATAATGAGAAGAGTTCCTTCCATAAAGCACTAAGGAACACAACACCCCGATCGGAAACAATAGTTTCTAACAGTCCATGTAGCCTAACAATCTGCTCAGAGAAAAGATGAGCCACAGATACAACAGTATAAGGATGAGAGATTGCCAATAAATGAGCATATTTAGAAAAGTGATCAACCACAACAAGAATAACAGATTTGCCACGACAGACCGGTAACCCATCAATGAAATCCATTGAAATATCCAACCAGATTTGAGTAGGAACATATAAACGTTGGAGGACATCTGTCAGATGGAGATGCTCGACTTTGTGTCGTTGGCACACCTGACAAGTGCGAACAAATGATTAAGCAGCAGACTTCAAGCCTTTCCAACAAAAATCAAATGCGACACTCCTTAAAGTCTTTTGATAACCTTCATGTCCCCTATTGTGTAGTGAAAGTATTGTCTCACATAATGGAGAAGAAGACCGTAGGTAAACTCTATTTTTGAAAAAAATTAGACCATTTGAGAACTTCCAAGGACCAACTGCTTCCCTTGCTGAATTTTGCTAATCAACTGCTGTAATTCAGAATTGGTAGCAATTTCCTAACGAATGTGATCAAAAAGAGTCAATAAAGGCATAGAAACAGCAAGTAAAGACTAATCATTTTCTTCAAATTGACGAGGTAAAGCATCTGCCACAATGTTTTCGCGGCTAGCCTTATACTCTATAGTAAAATCATAACCCAAAAGTTTACTCAGCCAACGCTGTTGTGGAATCGTGGAGTTTCGCTACTCCAGTAAATATTTAAGACTATAATGATTTGTGCGAACCAAAAACTTAGTTCCCCAAAGGTATGGGCACCAATGAGACACAACTTCAGGCAAAGTAATCAATTCTTTTTCATAGGTTGGAAGACGACAATGTCGATCAACGAAGATTCGACTAAAATAAGCCACAAGTCGCTCATTCTGGTGCAGAACCGCGCCTATACCACTCCACGAAGCATCACACTCGATCTCAAATGGCATTGAGAAATTTGGTAAAGCGAGAACTGGTCTTGTAGTCATGGTCGCCTTTAAATGCTCGAAGGCCATAGTTGCCTCTAAGGTCCAACTGAAAGAGTTTTTCTTAAGTATGGATCTTAAGGTCGCAACAATTTTATCATAATCCTTAACAAACTTTCGGTAGTAACCCGTTAATCCAAGAAAACCCTGTAAGCCCTTAATGGTGGTTGGTTGCGGGCATTGAGTCATCGCTTTGATTTTATTAGGGTGAGCAGAAACTCCCATAGCAAAAATTTGATGGTCCAAATAAGAAACTGTAGTCTGAGCAATAAAGCATTTAGAACGTTTTAAGAAAAGCTGGTTCTGTTGCAAGATTGAGAAAACGTCCCGTAAGTGAGATAGGTGTTCTGCTAAACTCCTGTTGTAGATCAAAATATCATCAAAGAAGACCAAGACAAATTTCTGAAGATAAGGACGAAAAACGTCGTTCATGAGAGCTTGGAATGTGAAGGGTGCATTGGTGAGGCCAAATGGCATCACTAAGAACTTGAAATGGCCATGATGTGTACAGAATGCAGTCTTGGCCACATCATATGGAGGCATGCGAATCTGATGATATCCAGACTGTAAGTCGAGCTTAGTGAAGAATTGAGCACCATGTAGTTCCTCTAACAAATCCTCAATGACTGGTATAGGAAATTTGTCCTTGACGATCTTTGCATTAATTTGTCCTTGACGATCTTTGCATTAACTCCTCGAAAGTCTACACAGAATTGCCAAGGAGAGTCTTCTTTCTCAGCTAATAACACCGGAGAAGAATACGGTGATTGGTTTGGGCGTATTAATCCCTTCGCTAACATCTCATCACATTGCTTTTCAATCTCTGTCTTTTGTGTAAGCTGATATTGGTAAGGGTGGACAACAATTGGGTTTGTTCCGCTTATTAGAGTAATTTTGTGATCACACCAACAAGAAGGAGGTAACCCCACTAGTTCCTTAAAAAGTCTCAAACTCCACTAATAGGTGCTGAATTGATTGGGTGACATGGTCATCTTGCGGCATCATGATAGGTTCCAGAAAATAGGTATGGAGAAATAGGTATTTGCTATTGATTTCTGTAAAAACGAATACAAAGATAATCTGGTTTCGAGGACCAGCACCTCCAGCCTATGGCTCACACACTCAACAATATATGCAATGCCCTCCTCTCCTCGTCTATTGCTTATTTATACTAAGAATCTGTTAGGAATAACAGATTCGGTTAGCTGACAACCAATCATAAGGTTGTCAGCCCCCTTCCCGCAACTAACATCATATACGTATATATATATATATATATTTACTATATATGTAAATTCATTTCTGAGTTGTCCTGGTTCTACCACATCACCTACTTAAATGAAGAAGGACCCTGTCGTTGTAGCCCTTGCAATTGGAGGTCAACGCCATCTCTCACAAATTGCATGCATAACCTTTTAAAATCCCACACAATTGGTCCCAACGTGCCAAGCCAACTGATATCTAATACTGCATCACAATTGTGGTTTCCTAAATGGAAACAAACATTTTTGCAAAGTCTAAGACATTGCAACTTCTTAACATTTTCCACCACAACCTGAAGATGATTTTTCTTATCAATATTCAAATTAAGATTAGTAGCCAAAGAAGAATCTAGAAAACTATGTGCTGCTAGTATCAACCAAGATGCACAGAGGCCTTTTGTGGGTGTGGCCCTCAAGTTGCATCTTCTAAGGATTCGAAGTTCTTATGATAGTATGGAGCGAAATCTGCAGAGCTAGGTCGGTGTCAGACGGTATTTCATCCTCTGACAAATCTACAAGGCCAGCAATGAAGAATAATTTCGGACAACGATGTCTAGGCAAAAAAGTCTCATCGCAGTTAAAACAGAGATTCTTCACACGACGGTCTACCATTTCAACTTTAGTTAATCGCTTGATATACTGAGGTGGAGTTGGTCGTGAGGACGGATCTTTGTCCGAATTAACCCAAGCAACTCGTGGTTACCGCTACTGGATATTTTCTAAACGTCTCGCTCCACGACAACATTCATATAATCGGGCTAAGTTCATGGCAATGGTGAGATCCTCTAGTCGACACACTTCCACTTCCACGCCGATCAAATCCTGCAACCCACTAATAAAAATCTCCACTTCTTGATTTGGTCGGAGGAAGGATGCACGAGCAAACAATTTTTCAAATTGACGTTGGTAATCTTCTATCGAGCCAATCTGGCGAAGTTGAACCAATTACCAATTCCCCCAACTTACTGCAACTGCTTGAAGGTGCAAATCTTCTGAGGTAATAGTCCTTAAATTCCTCCCAATCCAAGTCTCGACGATCCTTGTCCAATTTCAAAAACCAATACTGAGCATCATCTTCCAAATGTGGAGCAACCATGCTCAACTTATCATGATGTGGAACTTGCTAATGCCGAAAGTAGTAATCGCAGCAACTCAACCACAATTACAGGTTGGTTGACCCATCATAGCGTGGGAAGTCCAATTTGCAGTGGCGGTGTGGACCACTACCTCCGCTGCCTTCCAGACCCCCATCATCCTAGCGATTGGAGCGATCACGATTGACGCTTCCCTCTCCATGTCCCCAACGATTGCGAGTAATGCCAGATGCTTCTCGCATCATCTCTTGAAGTTGGGCTTGCAATTCGTGACAATCACATTCTCGTTCTTCCCTGTACATTTCTTGATCTTGTTGGTATTGGACAAGAAATGCATCCAACTACTGCTGCATTGAATGGTTTGGGTCACCCCTAGTAGTCTCTGATACCAAATTGTTTAAGGCCCCTACTGTAGGATTTAGTTATGGGTCTGTTCAACGAAATAAAATAAGGACTCTGAGTGTATTTCAAACTCTCTTCCCTTCTTGTTGAATTTACTCATGAATATGAGAGCTCATTGGTGATGAGAGAACTCTCTAATCTCCGATACTTTGTTTATGGATAAAAGACAACTTATCTTGCTTGTTGTCTTTATTCAATATATATAGGAACATAACTATCCCTTAGATAGGGACTACAAGTAGTTTTCTAACCACTAAAAACAATAGATAATTAACTACTACTAACTGCAGAATAACTAATAAAATAGACCAAGTACTTTGACTTAATCACTAAGTTGTTGCCCGATCCTTTTGCTTGAACTTCCCATGTGTAAAGGCTCATGCACTTTAGGAGATGTAACAATATTCTGTTAGTGTTGAAAGTCAATTCATGTCTTCTCCAACCGTTCATCATTAGGTTGCCCTACAACATATCTTATGTTATCTAAAGGGATACTGTGCGAAATCATGGACAATCACGTTGAATTATTTTCATATGCTAATTAGTCAAGTTGTAAGATTGACTAGAAATCTACTACTGGCTATTGTATCTTTGTTAGAGAAAATTTGTAGTGGGAAAAGCAAGAAGTAAAATGTTGTATCCAAATACAGTGGAGAATCTGAATATAGAGCTATGGTGTAAGCATCATGTCAGATAATGTGGATATATCAATTATTTGAATTTGGTTTGAAAGCCTCAATTCCATCAGAATTGTGGTGAAGTAATCAAGTTGCTATGTATATTGCTTCTAATCCTGTGTTTCATGAACAAATTAAATATATTGAGATTGACTATCACTTTGTTTGTGAAAAGTGCAATAAAACTTGATTTCTACAGGATATGTCAAAGTTGGAAAACAACTCAGAGATAGTTTTACAAAAGCTACAAACAGATTCAAGTCAACTATATTTGTAACAAACTGGCAATGATTAAAATCTAAGCTCCCACTGAGGGGAGTGTTACAGATTCTAGAGATATGTAACTAATAGGATATTTCAAAGCCTAACTATAGGCTTGATTATAGGGATTACATTCCCTAATTAGTCTTGATTTATTTTTCTATTTGTAACCCTATTATGTATAAAAAATTAAGAAAGAAATCAAATAACTTTCCTCCTTTCGTTACAATGAGCAATCACTATCCTATGTGCAAAGTTGATGGATTTGCATGTTATACAATGCAATGCATTAAAAAAAAATAGATAGTTCTTTTTACGTCAAGTTAGATAGTTACCATTGGAAGCTCGATTAGTTTATGTCCTGAATTTTTACAGAAGGTTTCAACTCCATCATAGCTCAACCAACGATCTCTTTGACCCCAGCAAAGAGTAGTTTGGACTTTCCAACTTTGATCCAAGAGAACCATGCTCATATCTTCAACATATTTCTATAACGAAACCAAAACAAAATGATAGCAGAACACTATACAAACATCTGAAGATGAAAACTAGTATGAAAATTTTCACTTGTTTTCTATAGACAACAAGGTGAAATTGCTCCTAAATCAACTTACAGAAACACTTGGAATATAGCTTTAAACAAACAAGATAATTTTATATACAGTTAAATTACATAAAGTTTACGAAGTACACTACTAAATTAGGTGTAGATTGTGCATATCGTTTTAATTAGAAACGTGGAACTTGCGCTTGCAATACTCATGTGTCAAGGATATCTTCCTTTTAAAAGAGATCCATCGATATTTGGATAAAAGGAAAATGATTAAGTCCACCTGTTACTCTCTTTTACTCTCTGCCTCTCCATATTTCCTTTTTTTTTAGTTTTTATTTTGTTTGCATACTATCCAATTATAAGAAAATAGAAAGGAAGAAACTAAGCACCTTTAGGTCCTTCTTCATGGCCCTACTAATTGCATTCAATGCAAACCCTGCTGAACCTGATGTGAGATAAGGTCTTCTATACACCATTGCATCATCTTCTTTCATTTTATAAGGACCACAACTTGTCAAGGCTTTGTCACTGGCCCTTAGAGGATCCTATGCGGGTGCAGAAGTGAACCATAAGTTGTGTCAAACGGATATTGTAAAAGATTTGAAAATTAACTAAGCATAATAGTTGTGCAAAAAGATGACAGATAACAACAGTAAGTCGGTAACCCCTCTTGCACATAACTTGAAACAAACCTTTACCTGAGAAAAAATTTCACCTAGCAAGAAGTTGCTGAAAATAGACAAAGCCGATGGAAGGTTCGCATGTGTAGCTGTTAGCTTTGAGTGAACGAGAGACAAAAACAATGTGTGTTAGTCATTACCATCCTAAAAATTGAAAAATAAGAGAGATTCTTTTATATTTTTTGTTGAAGATGTAGGAAGACAAATTCAGCTGACTGTATACACTTCTTATAAAGTAGCAAAGTAAGTCAAAACATAGAAAATATGAGATTTGCTATGGGAAACCTTTATTAATTACGTGGAAGAGTTAGGATGGCATACCCACTCACCAAGATTAAGATCGTTGGGAAGGAGGGTGGTCATCATAAAAAAAGCAAGGTCTCCAAGACAAAAATGAAAGTGAAAGTTTTTTCTTCTGTTCTTTGAATTTCTAGTCAGATTAGGTGTGTGCTATAACTGCACAGAGATGTATAAAGTTTAATATTCTAAAACTACATTAACTGCTGTCTCTAGCATGAAAACACAAGATAAGTATTGACATGAAGAAATAAAAGAAATGGTGAAGGTTGAGAAAATCATTACAGGAGGATTCAGGAGTACTAAATCTTTGAGCTTTTCCTGATGATTGTAAGCATATTTAACAACCACTGGCGAAAAGTAGTCCTACAAAGTACATCAATTATTAGAGGATCATCAGTTATATTTCAATGAAAATAGTATTTATGAGGTGCATCAAACACTTGGAAAATTATTTTGCAAATCAAACCTGCACAACAATTGAAACCTTATCCACAGTCATTTCATCAATAAGGGACTTCAAGGCTAATACATATTCTGCCAAAAGAAATAAAAAATTCAAGTCAGTGTTTTCCTGGTTTTTTTTCCCTCTCATGGATAGCTACAAAGTACAAAGTATAAAGTTATTATTAAAGAGATATTCCTTTGCTTGTTTGTGTAGCTATTTAGGCTTAAGCAAATACCATCCAAAGTGTAGTCAAATCCATATCTAGGTTGAGGTTTATCTGAAAATCCAAAACCTGTGACAGAAAGTAAGACAAAACCAATTGAAACAATATTGAAAACAATCAGATTTCAAAAGCAGCTAAACTCATTTCAAAATGTTGTTAAGGACAAAATGAGCTTTGACTTTACCTATCCAATCAAAAGCAATGGCACGAAAGTTCTTAGAGAGTTTGGTAACAACTTTGCGATAAGAGTACGCCTGTAACATAACTAAAAAGATTTGTCTAGGTCAGATCTTTATAAATGACTCATAAATAGTATCATTATTCTTCTATTAGGCTAATGTCAGGAACAAGGTGTTCAAGGAAAGGAAATGAGCAGGTCCTATTGATATCCATATTGAGAACAACCTGTCGTATTACACTTTTATATTTAGATACAATAATCAAGAGTAGAAAGGCCATGAAGTGATTGAAACATCCTAAACAAAGGATCAATCCAAGCACGACATGGATACATACTTAACCAACAGAAAAATGTTAAGACCTAGATGAAATTTTTGTTTACAACTGTTGCAATTACATGTCTATAATTTCTCTTAGAAAAGATAACAGTCTATCCTAATTCATAAGCAGTAATACCATAAATTTAAGAGATGATATTCAATGCTAAAGGCAATCAAGTCATAATATTACTTATCTAGCATAATTAGAACTGGTCTATTGAACTATTGCATGGTAAAAAGATTTTTAGCATACTCCTAGTCAATTTCTAACACCCATCAAAAAGAAAAAGACGCACCTGTGAAGGAAAACCATGAATCAAGACAACTGTAGGATAACGAGCATTTCCACTTTCAACACAGAACCATCTGATTGCCCAAAATCACACACATGAATCATAATTCAAAGGATATCCCTGCGAGTAATCCAATTTGAATTTACACTCATTAAGGACGCCTATGAAGTCAAAATGCTTATGAGCTAGTAACCCTCCTAATGCAGCTTTAAGTTTTACCTGAAAACATCACCTGAGGCCTGGGAACCAGCACCCATTTTAAGTCCAAATATAGGATCGTTTGCCCTGTTAGCAGATCCTAGAATAGGATGAGCTTTCACCTATAAAAAAATACAATGATATTTAACATTATTCCACAAAATTCAAACAGCAATAAATACCAGTTTGTGATATAACAATATACAGTAATTGAGCAGTACTAGAACTGAAATCAGAAC
>JANVCQ010000009.1:7668457-7691693 GCA_025531925.1 Erythroxylum plowmanianum | reverse complement strand
TTTTTAAGTTTTATTTAATTTATAATTATTATTAGTAATAAAATATTTATTATTATTTTAAAAAGTTTGAAAAAAAAGGAGGGAAGGAGAGGGAGGGAAGAGATTTTGAAAATTTTGCAAAAAAACCCCCTAATTTTTTAAAATTTTCGGTATCGACCGGTATTTGACCGATATTTTGAATATCGATCGGTACCGATCGGTATTTAAATCTGATACAAAAATTTGAAATCCGATACCGAATTTGGACCGAAACGGTACGTACCATACGAAATTCCAAACCATGGAGAAACATTTAAGATATTTCTTTAATGCAAATCATCCTTGATAATTAGTACTTATTGGTGAATTTCTTTTGCAGTCACGTCGATTATACAGTATGTGCGTTTGCGTATATAGAGTTTTGGGATGACCAAACCTTACTTAATTGGAACAATAACAGGAGTTATGTATCACAAGATTGTCACCGATATACCAAGTATTTTTCCACGTGACAATTATAATTTGAAGGAGTGGTATAATACTCGATTTTTTTTATAGATGTATGGCGATAAACTTTGCATGGTGTACGTGGTCGACATGTTGATAGATAGTCAAAATGTGAGGATTAATTTTACATTACCAAACACACAACTACTCAAAAGTGACTAACATCATTTGGTAACTTTTAAGAGTTATTGTAGTTATATAAATATGTAATTTAACAATATTTTTAAGCACGAGGTTTCATAATGTTGAGCAAGTTTGATCTAACGTAGAACCCCAAATATTCCACAAGTATACGAGTTGTAACTCGTAGTAATTGAGGTGTCAATCCTACGAGGAATTAGCTAAAATTAATTGAATCATAATCTTGTCTGAGGTTGTAAAAACGTGATTTAAATGAAAATCAAAATAATCATAAAATTAAGCAAATAAGCATGAGTTGAATGAAATTAAAATTATGAAATTAACATAATTAAATCAAATATAGCATTGACCACTTAACAAATGAGAAGTCACAATAAAACAATATCAATCAATTATGAGAACATAGGATTCATTCTATCCTCATTTTGCTACCTTAACCACTTTTCATTCAATTGTTATCGATCCTAGATTTTTCGAAGAGTTGATTATTCTCTTTCAAGATCTAATCATTTTACCGTAACTAATAATCCCCAATTGAGTTTGAAATTCTGATTTTGCTATCTCTCAATTAACAAAAATAACCTACGTTTTAAATTAGTTCTTAAGCGATCTATTAGATAATCGGGTCCTCACATAAGATTTCTCTTCATATGATTATATATTTGATATTTATGTGATCTGTTAGGTTGTTAATTCTCATTACCCAACCTAATCATGTTACTATCAATTCAATCTCTCAATTTATTATCAAAGTATGTGAAAACCATAAATATACAATACCTAAACAATTCATTGACATCAAAAGCAATTAAGTCACAAAATGATTCAAGAATATATCCCACAATGAAATTAGAACATCATCAACACGTTCAAAATTCTCAAACCCAAGTCATATATCAAGATGAAGTAAATAAATAAGAGAAAGTAGAAAAGAACTTGAAATGACTAGGTTGGAGTGGATTGGCAGTAGTTACATATGCTCCTCTTTTCTTCTCGCCTCCTTGATCTTCCTTAGGTTCTTTCTCAATTTGGAGAATGGAGGCTAGGTCTCATCAACGTTATTAATGTTCTTATATAGTTCTTGTCACTTAAGGTAAAAATAAGGTTTTACCCAAGCTAAAAAGTCCACAAAGCTTATTTTTACCCAAGCTAAAAAGTCCACAAAGACCCTCCAAATATCAAAATAAAAGGAGATTCTCACGTCTGGCAAGTGCCTTTCACGATCGTGAAAGAAAACAATCATGACATAAATGTCACAACTGTGACCTAGTGTGATCCTCCTTTGTCACGATTATGATAAGGGTGTGACGATCATGACTCTACGGGAGACCTTCTGTCTTAACCGTGACACTCATGTCACGATTGTGACCTAGCCTTCTTATCTAAGCTTGCTCCAACTTACTTTAATCTTTATTATTTGGGCTCCTACAATAGCAAATACATCAAAACACCTCAAACGCGCAAAACGAAAGTCCAACATGATGCTCCAAACCACAAAACACTCAAAATCGTAAACGCACAATCACATTAACATATTTCTAAAGCTAAATATGTGCAAATCATTTAATCAACACCTAAAAACACACTAAAACACCTACCAAAATATAATGTACACTACAACTATCAACATCCCCACACTTGAACTTTTGTTTGTCCTCAAGAAAAAACAAAACAAATACAAACTCAAGCTCTAACTCAAGCTCTAACTCAAACCAGAAACACATACATTCATGCACATGCAATAATGATATAATAGAATCTAACTTCACGAAACTAATTTAACTTCAAACAACAATCAATCAAGTTGTTCCAATATATTAAATATAAGGCTAAGCACTTTGGAGTGAATATACATACTAATCAAGACCTTAATATCATATTCATTCACCTTATGCACTAGTACTCACACAATGATAATAAACAGCCAATCAAAATTGTATCTATCACTAAGTAGCTTTTCATTAAAATTCTTGTTATTTTCAAATATCAATAGTTTTTGTTCATTTCCTTTAACATTAACCTAGTCTTTTGACTCAAAAGCAAACATTTGTGATGAGTGTCCCCCAATTACTCAACTAGGTCACGTTTTATTAATAGGTTTGGTTAGAATGTCATTCTAGTTTTTTTACGCAAAGGCAAACATTTGTGATGAATGTACCCTGATTACTCAGCTATATCACATTCTTAACTAGCTACTAACTCTATTCATAACCTGAAGGCCGGCGGAATAGTTATTTATTAAAGATACACAAACATTTTTATCTTTTTTAACAATTCACGTAGCCTACTTCATTTCTTTTAGCTAATCGTCCTCATGAAAGGTTACTAATCATCCTACTTATTTAATTGACTTATAATTAAAAAATAACAAATTTACTAAGGTAAACGAACTAACGTCATATTTGATCAAGGTAAGTTTTAATCTTATAAATCCTCAATATTCTGCAAGCGCATGGTTCGTAACGTAGTATTAAAGGTGTCGATCCCATGAGAAAAGAGAGTAATTTAACCCTAAAATCTAAGGCTAGAAAAACTATAAAATTGAAAATAAAAGATACAATAGAAATTAATCACGGGAATTGAGTTCAACCAATCAAATCAAAAATTAAGCATAAAAGTATTAACAAGTGAGCAATATGCAATCACAATAGAAATCAACCTAAGGAATTTACCAATTTATAAGAAAGAGGATTTTATTTATCATTAATGATAACCTAGTCGATTATGTGACAATGGAGTGTCGATTCTAGACTATCCTAGGGCTGATTACTTTCTCTCGAATTATAATCATTAAACCCTAATTCCATGTATTATATAGTAAGTAGTACAGAGTATGCAAACGGAAGTGCTGGATGTGGTCAACATGAATGAGATTTAGAATTTTCTTCTCAAGTACGTAGGATTCAACATATTGACATATGGATCGAATATATATATTTATTACTAAAAATTCCTTATATATCATTGTTTAAAGATAGTAAGGATGTATATAACATTGATGTGAGCTTATGATGTCACATATATTGATACCTTTTCTATTTAAGGTGCTTAGGCTCTATACGTCGTCAATTTAAAGGAAACAAAGATAGATAATTGATACCATTAAGGATAATTCGGGAGAAGAGCTTGCAACATTTAAAGCTATGATGATTCTTTATTTGTAATTTATTTAAGAATTAACCATGTCGTAATATTCAATGCATTGATCCTTAAAAAACCAATCTCTATTTTTGATTCCAGTTATTTTCAATGTTAACAAAGAGTAGTTAAAATTATTTGATTCATTTTTTAGACATTTATAATAGTCTTGGAAAATATGTCACAATAGAGAAACATTTCAACCATTTATGATGAATGTCCCCCGGTTACTCAACTAGATCACGTTTTATTAATACGTTTGGTTGTAGCCTTTTGAATCGAAGGCAAACATTTGTGATGGATGTCCCTAATTACTCAGTTATATCACATTCTCAACTAGCTACTAGCTCTATTCATAACTCGAAGGTTGGTAGAATAGTTATTTATTGAAGGTACACACATTTTTCTTTTTTTTTTCATAATTCATGTAGCCTACTTCATTTTTATTAGCTAATTGTCCTTATGAAAGGTTACTAATAATCCTACTTATTTAATTGACTTATAATTAAAAATGTATATAACAAATTTCTTAAGGTGAACGAACTAATGTCATATCCTAATTAATATGCATATTCAATCAAAGATACTTAGAACATAAATTTCACAAGCTAATATGTCTTTACAACTTAAAAAACTATGTTCAAAGCTACACTAATTCCATCAAGTTACATCCCATTGACGCATTCACACAATTCACACCTATAATATCAACCTAAACAAAAACTAACAACATGACATGCAAAATTTACATTTACGATGACAAATTACACATAAACAACATATTGTCCTCAATATAAAGAGGATAACAACACAAAAAAGAAACTAAAAATGACAAGAAAAGGTAAAAGCAAAAGGAAAAGAGAAAGGTTAGAGCATAAACCCATTACAGTGATTGAAGTGGTGACGGTGTTGTTAAAGGAATTTGGAGATACTTTCGGCCATGAAGTTCCAACAATTCACTCCCTATAAAATAAAAATAACAAAATACTACTAAAATAAAATAACACAAATAAAATTGATCTTAATTCTTAGGTTCCTCCTACATAGTGCTTAGTTAACGTTACTAGCTTAACGTGCTCTTCCTTCCACACTCAACCTGGGTCAATTTTGAGTGGCTTGCATCCACCCGTGTTGCCCAATTTTAGCTTCATAGATTGTAAATAAGCTACATGTTGGAAGATAACGAAAAAGAAATAATCAATTGAATCCAAGTAATTTGTAATTCCCTTTTTTTATAACAAATTGTCAACATAATTAGGAATGATGAAATCTTGTAAATCTTCAATAAAATAAAACAGTTTGTGTTGTAAGACGGTGAATTGCTCATCTTCTTCTACAATCATCATCCTCCACTCTTTTGCTTCAAATTCTTAAATAGGGACATCAAAATATTCCTTAAACTCTACATCCCTTGTCATCTATTCCTTGTAGCTTACTTCTTCAAAGCATCCCTTCTCTTATACTATGATATACTCATCCATTACATCAATTTTCATGCAAGAGTTTTTTTCTTTTGGATTATTCAAGTCTTTGTTCATAATGAACTGTACATTTTCATCACCAATTTGAAGGAGTGCCATGCCTTCATAAACATCTATCAGTGATTTTTTGATTTTCATGATGGGTCGTTCAAGAATTTGTGGATAAATCTTATCCTCTTCGAAATCTAATACGACAAAATCCACAGGAATAATGAACTTGTCCACCTTAATGATAACATCTTCCACTATACTAAATGGTTTCTTTATGGATCGATCTACCAATTGAATAAGCATCAAAGTTGGCTTTACATCACCGAGCTTCGATTTACTAAAGGTCGATAAAGGCATAAGGTTTATACTTGCGTCTAAGTCACATAAGCATTTTGCAAATTCTAACTTACCAGCCATATAGGGTATTGTGAAGCTTCCAAGATCCTTTAGCTTAAAAGGCATGTGATTGGTGATAATAAAGCTATAGCTTTTAGTTAGTGCTACCTTTTGATTCTCTTCCTAATTCTGCTTCTTTGTTAACATGTCCTTTAGGAATTTGGTGTACTTGGACATGGGCTCCAATGCCTCGACAAAAGATAGATTGATTTGTAAGGCCTTTAATTTCTCCACGAACTTTGCAAATTGTTAATCTAGTTTGTTCTTTTGTAATCGTTGAGGGTATGGAATCTTGGGTGGATATGACTCCCCACACTTCTTGTTGACAATGCATTTGCCAGTTAACTCATTTGTACCTCTATGTTATAAATGGAAGAGGCATAGTTTTTAGTGACTTGTTTGAACTTCTCTTCGAATTTCTTATGATCTTCATCCATTTTTACGAGTTTGTCTAAAATTTTGTCCAACTTAAAGTCTATAGAATTGGCTCTCTCTTGTTGAAATCTAGGTGGCCCTTGAGGTCAGAATTGACCTCCTGTATTATTCGACCAAGAAAATTTTAAGAGTTTCTGCCATCCTGGGTTGTAATTGTTTGAATAAGTGTTGTTTCTTCCTTTTTGGCCAAATTGTGTATCCATGTAGTTGAGTTGCTACATGTTATTTTGCATTAAAAACAATTAACACTAAAATGATTATATTGACTGCATAATTTGCATCCATGTTGAATTATTTTAAGTGGAGCGGATGAAGAGGCTTGGAGGCTATTAAGTTGTCTTGTTAAATTGTCAATCTTAGCCTGCATTGTTGTCATTAAATAAACATCAATGACTCCTTTATGATCTCAGAAAGTAGATTGTTGTCTACTTCTATCTGATGACCAAAGACAATTATTGTTAGCTATCTCTTCTAGCAAGTCCTCTGCTTCCTCAACTATCTTTTGCATAAGAGATCTTCCATAAGTTGCATCTATGGTGGCTCTCGTGGGGGGATTAACTCCACTGTAAAAGGTTTGTAGAAGGAATTCTTTGGGTAGGTTATAGTGAGGGCACCTCTTTTACAAATCCTTAAATCATTCCCATGCTTCATAAAGTGACTCCCCATCACTTTGTTGGAAATTTATGATCTCCTTTATCAACTTTGTCGTCTTGGTGAGAGGGAAGTATTTTTCTAAAAATTAACAAATTAACTACTCCCAGGTTGTGATGTTTACAAGGCTTAACGAATAATACAATGCCTTAGCTTTATCCCTTAATGTGAAGGGAAAGAGTCTCATCCTAACTGAATCTTCCGACATTCAATGATATCAGAAAGTATCACATATTTTCCAAAAAATTCACTAAATGAGCATTAAGATTCTCATTAGTTAACCCATAAACATCAAAGATGGCTTAATCTCGAATGATGCAACTTGAGCTAGTGGTCAAGTCATGCCTTGATGTGCCGAATTTAACCCTAGTCTCATGAAATCTATAAGGGTTCGCTACTTGTCTTCTTGATTGAATTCTTCCGCCATTGTTTCTTTGATCTCTTCTTCTTGGCATCTTGCTCTTCGAATTACTTGTTCTAATCTGGTGATATCAAGTGTTAAAGTTTTGGTGATCTTGCTTGAACTCCGAGTGAATCTTGTGTTCATGCAGTAGCATGAACATATGAAAGAAAAAAAATTCCTTAGAAAAAAGGAATCCAAATAGTCCTAAACTAATTCCCTGATAATGATACCAAAAACTTGTTAAACAAGTTTTATCTACTGTAAAACCCTCAATATTTTGAAAGTATATGAATTGTAACTCGTAGTAATTAAGGTGTTGATCATAAGAGGAATTAGCTAAAACTAATTGAATCCTAATTTTGTCTAAGGTTGAAAAACGTGATTTAAATGAAAATAAAAATAACCAAAAAAATAAACAATCAGGTATAAGTTGAATGAAATTAAAATCCTGAAATTAACACAGTTTAATCAAATAAAGCACTAACCACTGATCAAATGAGAAATTGTAATAAAACAAGATCAATCAATTATGGGAACATAAGATTCAATCTATCGTCATTATGCTACCTTAACCACTTTTAATCCAATTAGTATCGATCCTAGATTTTTTAAAGTATTAATTATTCTCTCTCAAGATCTGATCATTTAACCCTAATTAATTAATCCCTAATTGATTCCAAAATTTTGATTTTGAAATCTCTTAATTAACAAAACCAGCCTACGTCTTCAATTAGTTCTTAAGCGATCTATTAGATAATTGGGTCCTCATACAAGATCTCTTTTCGTATGATTATCGATATGATACTTATGTGATCTATTAGGTTATTAATTCTTATTATCCAACCTAATCATGTTCCTATTAATTCAATCTCTCGATTTATTATCGAAGTATGCAAAAACCATAAATATCACAATATCCAAACATTTCCTTGACATCAAAAGTAATTAAGTCACAAAATGATTCAAGAATATATCCCAAAATGAAATTAGAACACCATCAACATGTTTCAACATTCTCAAACCCAAGTGTATATCAAAATGAAATAAATAAACAAGAGAAAATAGAAAAGAACTTGAAATGGATGGATTGGAGTGGTTGAACAACAACTACTGATGCTCCTCTTTTCTTCTCTCCTCCTTGATCTTCCTTAGGCTCTTTCTCAATTTGTCAAATGGAAGCTAGGTCTCATGAGGGTCATTTAATATTCTTACATAGTTCTTTTGTCATTTAGGGTAAACACTAGGTTTTACCTAAGCGAAAAAGTCTAAAAGATCCTCCAAATATTAAAATAGAAGGAGATCCTCAACTCCAGTGTTTGGGGGGGAGTTTTTAGTGGTGTTGAGAGTAGAGAAAGAAACTCACTTCCTGCTCTACTAGTGTGGAGGTGTATTTGACGATTTGAACCTTTGAGGCTCGAAATCTCTTAGGAATTTTGAAAGAAAAAGAAGATTAAGATTCAGACCTACATGATTAAGAAGTGATGCAACAAAACCCTCATCTATTAGGCATTGAGATCATGCATACCTTTGGAGACAACCTAGAGGAGGAAAGCCCTAATTTGGTTATCTTTTCATAGGTGTCGAAAAAGGTTTAAGAGATTATTATCTGCCAATTTTCTCAATAGGGAATTTTAGTATGTGGGTCTAAACTGCAGTGTTTTAGGTTGGGCTCCTTGTAAGACTATAGGATTGGCTCCTTGTAAGACTATCTACTGTAAAAGTTCTTTTATATATTCAATTAATTCCTTTTTTATTATAAGAAAAGAAGATAGATAGAGGCAATATCTTAGTGGGCTGGGTGGACAAATTAAGCACTTATGAACCCATAAAAGAACATAATCAAGATTAAGCACTTATGAACCTATTAAAGAACGTAATCAAGCTTCTTGGGGTGAGATCTTCTATGCCCATAACTTAGTTCCTACTTCGTGCTAGAAGATTTCAATCACATATTTCTCCAGGTCTCACTTATTTATGTAGATGAAATCTTCTGGCATAGAATTAGAATTGAGTTATGAGCTCATAAGATCTCATCCCTTCAAATGAGATTTTGCCTGCACTACACTACAACGCTACAATAAAAGAAAAGGAAAACATAAAAACGCGACGTCGTATAAAGGTCAATGAGAGGCAGTGTCTGATAAACTAATGAAATGATTGTCGAGGACGAGTTACTATGGCTGGTTAAGGTTTGACGGTGTCCAGATTACAGACTTTGCCTATTTAGTATTTACCCATAATTGGGTGACTGCTACTGCAAATGGCTCTCTACTTTCTCAAGCTTCCTGCTCTCTTACGCTCCCCCACAACCTCGTTTTCCTTGTCAAAACCTCTCGCGCCTAATCCTACAGGTTACTCTCTCTCGTTGAGTGATTTTCACAAACATCTTGTGGTTGCCTTTGTGGTAATGGGATTTATTTACCGTCAGACGTTTTTTGGAAGTTTTGTGGCGCGAAACACGAAAATACAAGTTCCATTTCTTCAATAATTTGTGCTAGTCTTTTGTGGCCTAATCAATTGATCCCGTGGGCTTTTCAGTTAGATGGGTCAGTCCAGAAATGCATTCTATGTTCAGAAGATTTGCTGCTAAAAAAGCAGCAAGCATTCAAATACCCAAGAAGTAAGCCGTTTTTTGATGCTGTCTTGTTTTCTTTTTTCTACATTTTCTTGCTTATTTAACATCGCCAGATTGCTGGAGCTCAAATTTTCAGAACATTTGGTACCAATGCCTGGTGAATTCCAAAATGGTCTCACGATCTCCTTTTAGCTGGACAATTGTTACTGTCCCTAGCATGCTTACGCAAATGCGAGCCATATTACTAAATTATTGTGGTTATGGTGGTAAAAGATGTCATTTGTTGATGAGATTTAGCTTGGTGAGTTGAACTTTGTGAATTTTGAAATGAGAATTTATCAGGCCAATCTTATTGGTGTTTCCTGTAGTGACCATGCATGTGTTTCTGATCCAGTTGATACCTTAATTGTTCTTTGTTCTAATGACTTGATTGTCTTGTTTTTTTTTCTTTTGTCTCTGGGACCAAATTTAGATCACGTTAGTCTAACTTAGTGGCTGATTTACACTACCTCACGTAGACAAATATAATGAAGTCAAAGACATTTCTTGCAATCATTGTGCCAAAATATAAAAAACTTGACGAAAGCCCAGTGGTATGTCTATGCATTGATGTTTCATATTGAATCATATTTCAAACATTTGCAGAAAAAGGAGGCTGGATGAAGTATGTGTTGAAAGGTTTCAGCAGTACAGTAGGTCACTCATCCAGTCATGGATTTTGCAAGGTAATTTTGTTCTTAAATTGGTGTAATCATCTTTGTTTTCATAATAAAATTCGCTGTTCTACTTTGTCTCTGACGTGAAGTAAAAACATCCAATAGAGTTTAGGCTTAGACTTCCTGCTAATTTACCACTATCAACTATTACAATATTGGTTACTTAGACCGATATATTTTTGGATTTAAGTTTGGGTAAAAGAGACAAATCTCTTCTTGGTTTTATTCATTCTAAAAGACATTCTTATGGTTTAAAATTACTTAGAAAAACACTTTGTAGTATCTGAAACATTTTGTCACATGCTTAACATTCAATCAAATGAAAGTTTATGTTAAAATACTTGATAGGAACCCGATAAAAGGTCCTTTTTAGTATTTCTAATACCACAAGATCTTCTATATAATTTAGAACAATAAGAGTATTTTAAAGAATAACCGTACCATAAAGAAGGTCCCTATTTTTAACCCTTTAATTTTTCTCATACTATAAAGGGTTCCTGTGTCTCAAATTTTGCGCATTTAATTGTCTGAGAGGGAATAGTATTAAGCAATTTGTCAATTATGTAAGATTTTCACATTAGCATAAATGTCTTATAAACTCAGTACTATTCAGTTTTCTTGCAGCTAAGCACCTCTGGGAGTTAACTTCTGTTGTTTCATATTTTGTATAGGGAAAGTACTCGTGGATGGGAAGATGGTGAACAAAGCTGGGACACCTGTCTCTAACAAAGCTATTGTAGAGATAACAGCTGAAGTTCCAAAATATGTATGTAGGTGATTACTGACCCCAGAAGACCTTTTCATCCACTTTCAATGCATGAATATTAGTTTGCATCGGCATTTAGCTGATTTACAATTCCGTTTGATCTTTTCCTGATCCAGAGCAGGATTTAAGTTAGAAGCTGCAATTGAACAGCTTAGTGTTGATGTGGTAGGCAGAGTAGCCCTGGATTCGGGATTGTCTACTGGAGGATTTACTGACTGCTTGCTTCAGTATGGGGCATCATTTGTTTACGGTGTAGATGTAGGTTATGGACAGGTACTCTCAACCTAGTTTCTAAAAGTGCAAGTTTATACCTGCTGCAGTGTGTAATGTCTGATTGTTCTTATGACTGGGAGTGTAAGATGTAAACAGTCGCTTCTACAAATGACTTACATCAGGTGGCAGACAAAATTCGCCGTGATAAACGTGTTTCTGTAATAGAGAGAACAAACCTAAGATACCTCTCTGGGCTTCCCCAAAAAGTCGATGTTGTAACTTTGGATCTCTCATTCATCTCCATCCTCCTGGTACGCCTTCAGATAAATGCAATATTGCGTCACTTCACAAATTACTGGCAGAGTTTGTAACCATCGTGGTAGATTTAATTCTGCTTGAACTAATGTTCATTTACTTGTCCAATTTAGGTCATGCCAGCTGTAGTTAACGTCATGAAGGAAGATGCAACTTTGATAACCCTTGTTAAGCCTCAATTTGAAGCTCGAAGATCTCAAGTAAAGATTTTTCTTGCCCTTTTAATTGTAATCATAAGCCAGTGAAGTTCAATGGAGGCTAAAGACTCCGGATGTTAGTAACTTACATTACTTCTAAATGTGGCAGTCAAGTTCTGCTACTTTTCTGGTAAAGCATACGTATAAATCCTATTTGCCCATAGACAACCCCTAGCCTGGGAACCGAGAGTCCAGCAAGAGATACCTACACAATTTAAACCTCTTTTGATGTGCTAAAGCATAGTCATTAAAAAAATTACATAGTCAAAATCTTCTGTGCAGGTGGGAGGTGGTGGAATTGTAAGGGATCCTGAAGTCCATCAAGAGGTATGCTTTTTCTCTCTCCTTGCTAGTCGCTTTTCCTTACCAAATGCCTACAAGCTTTAACTTGATTTGTATGATCCCCTTCCCACACGTGATATTTTTACATGCTTTTGGAGATGATCATTACACATAAATCATCATATGGAGATAAATTCATACTGATTTTGGACCTAATTCATCCATCTAAATAGAGATGTTATGCATATGGTTGGAATTAGGTTCTTGAGAAGATTATTAATGGTGTTGAGAGCTTTGGGTTTCGCAACAATGGCTGGATCGAGTCTCCTTTAAAGGGCGCTGAGGGTAACACAGAATTTCTTGTTTACTTCAGTCGAATAACCCAGCAACAAGAAGAAAGAGTACTGAATTGAAGTGGACGAACACTCTGCATTGTTATGTCTACACGTAACGCCCGTAAGGAACGCATCAGATGAATTATTCTGTGTTATAAAGGATACGATCCAAGTAGCTTGGCAAATTCTATTATTTGAGGACAAAACCCAGTTCGATACGCTAGTGCATTGAAATGATGAAAGATCGGGTGGCCTTGCTATCCCACATTTTGCAATATACTTATCATGTAGGGTTATTAATATATATTCATAGCAAGTTTTCTCCATCAATTATCATGTATGCTTTTCACCATTTTAATAGGCGTTCTAAGACCAACAACCTGCCCAACAACAGAAAACCATGAGACGAGGTATTGATCAATGGCAAGTCCATTTTTGGCCATAACAGCATCGGAAAGGAAAAGCAATTTCATCCACTCGCTGGTGCCACAGGGATGTAACTTGTACCACGGTCTGTTCATGTATGGATGCTCCTGAAATTTTCAAGATGCATGTCAGCTTAGACAAGTTATGGGGATAAATCTAACAACATGACTTTGACAGAAATAAAAGCTCAGCTCACCATGTATCAATAACTATTTACTAGACCAGAAACTGCAAATTATACGTCATATCAGCATCTTGATCGATTGAAGGACGCATATTAAACATTTATATGCTAAAGTTTGCTTAGTCCATAAAATATTTGCTTCGTATAACTGATAAACAAGATCACAGGCTGAATAGTTGTCAATGGACAATAACACGATTAAATTCCCCAAAAAAGGCAAAACCCAAAAGTTTGAGAATCATAAAATTGTGATTGAAAATGAATTAGTACCATATTGATCTATCCAAACTACAATCAATATATCTATTTCAATAGCCTCCAGCCACCAAACAATGAACAATTTAAGAATGCCAAAAACGTATCCATTCTCAAAACATAAGAGATGAAATAAATATACCTCTAGAGTGATGAAAGACCACTTTGATTCCAACAAAACCTTTGCAGAGCAGGAAGGAAGGTCCTTTTCAATTTCATTCAACATCAAAGGCCTACCATCTGTATGTTAAAAATAACCGTTACAAAAATTAACCAACAAAATATACCCTTCAATTGGAAAAAGCCCAACACTTGAATATGGTACATACAAGAACTCATTTTTGAGTGAGGCAACCTTGACTGCATATTCAACCTAACGATTCTAACATGTTCAAGAATACTTAAAAAGAATAGTAACGTAAAGCATACCACAGCAATATCCACGAAAATATAAGGCCGGGACCCGGTATGAAGCACTATAAACTATATGAAAATCATAGTAATGAGCTCCGTCGTAGCTTTTATTGCTGTGGACCTTGCCAAGAAGATCAGAAAGAGGATAAACATAGTAAGGTGGACAGAACAAAAACAGTGGCAACCAAATAAGTACATGAAATTCCACAAGTAAGAAATCGACCTGTCTTTAAGGTTCAAAGAGTTTCACGTCAGGTAATTGTAACGCAAAAAAGAAAAGAATTAGAAAAACAAAGAGCACAAAACAGTAAAAACAAAGATGAAACATCTACCAAGGTGGCATCATCGTCATCAATTGTCTCCTCCTCATTTACTTCTTTTTGAATGAGATTTGCATCGAAGAGACTTTCCTATACAGAACAAGTGATAAACCATCAAATATATTGAAAATCAATCTTAGTTTCAAAACAATAACAAAATCTAAATTCGAATATATGGAACCTGATGCGATGAGGGAAGGAGACAGAAGTTGTCCAATGAGAGGTAACCCTCCATCTGGGAAAGAACAGAGCTTTGGGGAGGGTGAACCCAAATCCAAGAAGGAGAAGAAGAGTTGAGGCGTTCCCATTTGTGGACAAAAGTAGGAGCTGCTGCCACTGCAAATTCCTTGTACGACAGTGTTCCATCCCACGAGAATAAATCCATCTCTTTGATTGTTTTCAGAATAAACGGGTAAGAAACGAAGGATTTGGAAAACTTCGATTACTTGTTTTGGTCGCTCCTCTTCTGAGGAAAAGGGAGTCAAGCGGCAATTGGAGGAGAAACGATTTCAGCGAAGGTTCGAGTGAGAAACAAGGACAAAGGCCTCAGATGCAGCTATTGTATTTGTGGGTAGATCGAATAGTCATGGGGATTTTGTTTTGCAAAGGAATATGCAATTATATAGTTTATACTAAAATTTAAAAAAATTATTAATACGAAAAAATACAATATGGCTAGTTACGAAAATTTAATATTAGATTATTATTATCATATTTTTAATTAAAATTATAAATATAAATTTTGTAAAATTAAATATATAAATCTAAATTTTATAAAAATATTTAACGAAATAATAAGAAATATAATATTTATATTTTATAATTTTTTTTAAAAAATTTATCTTTATAAATTATTTTATATATCAGCAGTTAATATTAAATAGCTAGTTTTATTAAATATCTTTAATAAATTGATATTATTATGATATAATCGACTATTAATTATCAGATAATTTCAAACAGAGGGTAAGATTATATAAAAACTAAAAGCGTCAGAAAAAGCTGAGCGGATAGGATGGCAACAGTTGACCCAGATGTTTTTAAGAGCTAATCACATTACCTCTGTGATTGTAATCACCATTATCCAAGTACGGTTGTAAGATTACAAGATGGCAACCAACTAAGTTTGGTTCTGCCTTTAGGATCAAACATTACTAAAACAAAGCGCAAGTTAAACTGCTCCATTACTTGAAAGCAAAGTTGCAGAATTATCTCGTGGAAATTGTATGTGAATGGTGACACTCCTACACTCCATGCACCAAAACCACGCCAAGAATGCTCAAAAACTAGCATTCTTCATTTTGTCCATGCAATCTTAAGAATGCAGAACAAAATCTGCGCCTGGAAAAACTGCAAGATATATGAATACAACAAGAATAATAAATCTGACGCAGGAGGGGCCCCATAGCAGTCGTGAAACCTCTGACGGTAAAGGATGAACTACTTTACATTACAATTACAGCATCAGTTTCGTGGCTTTGATGGAGTTGGAGAAGACGGAGGTTTCAAATCTGGGTACTGCATCCAAAAAGACGTTATGTCAGGCATGTACACAAGTTGGCCCTAACACAATTAAACATTAAGATGATACTAACTATTGCAAAACTGATGTAAGGAAATTCCCAATACAAAAACATGGGTAATCATGGCCATCATGCACATAAGATAATAAAAAAGATAGAAAAAGAGTAGACACCATACGTTAGGGTAGGGACATCTGTAGTCACTTGTCAAATGTGATTTGGAATTCATAATCTTGTTTACAGGTCCATTGTCTGGAACGCGGCTTTCTCCAGCAGGCAGGGCAATGGAGGAAGCACCATCCTTGACTTCAGCTAACTGAGTACGTGCTCCATCATCTCCAAGTTTTCTAAGTTTAGACTTCTTCTTCTTCTTCTTTGGGTAGACATGGACAGAAGGAGGCAAGAGGTTTTCCTGTATTTCCTGCAATATAACAAACAGCAAACCCAACATATATTACCAATTATCAACAGATTTAAAATATATCACATCAAAAAATGCACCACAATCAGAATGGGACAAGATGCAGGAGAACCTTCCTCTGTACATAATAAGTAAGTTGGGTACTAACAGTGTCTATATGCCTCAGCTATTCAAGTTCAAGATCAAGCTCAGACAGGCTAAGTGAAATATAATGATCATAATTAATGGTTTAAACAGCCAAAGAAAAAAAATGAAAACAGAATCAAAATGGAGCTTAATAAAGTAAACCAACATATGTGAAACCCATAGTTTACATTGGTGATAATTCAGCACCAAACAGAGGAAAGAAGCATACCAACCATCCCTTTTTCCCTCTGACTCCACCTCTGATTGCATAAGCCTCTTTGAATCCATTTTTGACTAGCAATTCAGCTGCTTTGATTGAATTGCCATCAAAACTACCTTGCAGACAAAATGAGGAAGCAAATTCAAATTTAGACCCATTTGAAACCAGCTAATTTAGTAATTCTCAAGAGCTTGAACGCAGGCTGCAATGCTGCTAGAAATTAGAAGTAGCACAAAGGTATGTTTACAAAAATGTGCTATAGAAAACTATATCAATCAAACAATCTTTGAAAAAAGTCATGGAAGATACAGAAGAAGCTAAAAGATGGGACATTCATGTGCAAAGATGAGAAACTGACATATTAAAACATCAATGGATGTCGTTCACCATATACATAAACCTCCAGAAGCTGGCCTGTCCAATCTAGAAAACATTATGCTAAAGGCATACTTCATCAGAACACCAAAATTTTATTGCGAAAGGAACAATTATTCACCCTTTATAACTAAAATCTAGAGCGTTCAATCTACAGATTCTTATTTTTGACTTTACTCTTGGACTATACTGCCTAAAGTAAATTAATCGAAAGTTACTAGCCACCCATTATATCTAGTCCAGTAAAAGATCTGAATAGCTTTGCTGAAATTACTTTGCTTGATTGTTCAACTATATTGTTAGACAGAATGATTGCAAGGTTTACATTACATCTTCCTTTGTCATCTATTACTTTACTACTTTCTCAAGAACTTTTAGTGCTCAGCCAAACACAAAATAGCCACGCCTCATCGAAAATAAGCCAAAATGTCCCATTTCCTAAGTTCCTCATTGTAAACTCCCTGTTGTAAACTCTTAATATTACATGCTGTTTATAGAAAATTTCAAAATTAAGGTGTCAAGAAGCCAAAAGAGAGAGAGAGGGAGAAATCCAAGTAGTCACCAACTGACTCTAGCGCTTACTTGTCCAGAATACACAAAATGGTATTTGCTGGGTCCTGAAAACTATCCAATACGTTTTTCACAAACAACATTTCGTCCCCCTCCTCAGGGAACTCAACCTGAACCGCACTCTTATTGAAAATCTTCAAATTGGGAGACCCCAAAGATATCAAAGTCTTCGCCTTTCTGATATCCAAAAGCTGCGCATCTGGGATGTCCCGGAGCTTTCGAAATGCATCAATAGCAGAGATAAACTTGTACTTGCTTAAGTACTCTTGGGTCAAAGGTATAACAAGCAGCCAAATGAAAGTACACCCAGCAACAAAAAATGGGTTTCTGTTAAAGAAGTCATCAATTGAGACTAACACTGGTTCCAAGTTTATTCTTTCGAAGACTTGCTGGGGATGGGAGCTTACAGCTTCGGAAGCTAAGCAAGGGAGACAAGTGAAGAACTCGAGAGCAGCGAAGGAAAGCGAGGTTTTAGCAGCAACAGAGTTTCTGAGCAACGAGATAGAGCTCAGAAGACAGGGCTTTGAAGGTGTGAAGTTGAGGGCTTTCGGGTGGTTTTGGATGGTTAGAGCAGAGGCTAGCACCATGGAAAGAGACTCCATCGAGAAGATGCAGAGAGAGGCGTCTTTCTTATCTTAAGTTTATTCCACTTTTACAAGGTTTTGAGTTTTAGGTACTTTCAAGACGTCGGGGAAAAAAAATCGTATTTCACTTTAATTCTTTTTTTTTTTTTCAGTTTTTTCAATATTTTTATATCATAAAAGAGTTAAAAATTCTAATATTTTAAATACCGGATTAAAAATTAAGCTAATAAGATAAAAAATTTAAAGTTTTAAAGATTCAACCGATATTAATTTAGAATAAAATTAGCTAAAGATTAAATAAATTTAAAAAATTTAAAATGTAACTAAAAGAAATTGTCTTTATCAATCAAAATTTTTTAAGTTTAATTAAAAATCTTAAATAAAAATTAATTTATTTATTTTAGTTTATAAGAATTTATTAATTTACGAAAATTGACCGATTAATTAATCAATTAATCAGTTTTTAATAATAAGAGTTATCAAATTAAACTGAATCAAAAAGTTAAAAATCGAATCAAAAAGTTATGATCAACATTGAAGAGGAGTTTGAGAACCTTTGGTCTTATGCTGAAATCATTAGGTAGACCAACTCAAGTAGAATAGTTAAAATGAGTGTGTCTTGGCCAATTATAACATCTCCACTGTAGCACTCAGCCTCTTGAGACACATACCCGACATCCTAAGTGATGTCCGAGTGCGAATTCCGCAAGGGTGACATGCTATAATAGTCAAACTCTCGAAAAACTCAGTACAATTTTTGTTCACTTTTAACATACACGTATGCGGAAATTAAATTGGGCCCCTTCTTTGCATAAACCATTTCATTCAAGAGTGTTACTAACTCATTAATCAAACTCGTTTACATCATTTCTAAATTGGAAAGTTATTGCATACAGAAATATTTACATATACAATTTGCAAAAATTTCGGAACATATAATTGGATACAAAAAATGAGAAAACAAATGCAGACACAAATTGATCCCGACCTCTATCTCTCACTTGTATGTAGTAGGTATATCCGGATTAATGATATCCCATCTTATTAATCCTATGACTAGGGAAAGTTTAGATACTAACATTATTACACATAATAAGAATCTCATTAACATGATCTTACTATGATTTCGTCTATGCTTTGTTTTGTATTAAGAACTTCATTAAATCAATTTAAGATTAACATCAAATCCATAAATGTATGAACATTGGAATAATGAAAAATGTCTTTGTTAATCATTAAATGATTTGTACAATAAGTGCTAAAGGTGATTGCCTTTAGAGTAATTCTCTAACAAATTCCCACTTGCATTAAAGCCAATCACTTTGATATCTAATACCATAGGCGTGTACATGTGACGCAAAACTCTTTTGGGAAATATGCTTAGTCAACAGATCAACTATATTTTGATCGGTAGGAACTCTCTCTATCTTGTCATCATTTCTACCAATGATTTCTCTAATTAAATGGTAGCGTTTGAGTACATGTTTAGACTTCTGATGAGACCTCGGTTCTTTCACCTACACTATAGCTACGTTGTTGTCACAATACAACTATACTGGGTTAGCAATGCTCGAAACCACACCAAGTTTCATAATGAACTTTTTGATCCAAACCGCTTCCTTTGTCACTTTTGAAGCTGCAATGTACTCTACCTCTATTATTGAATCTACAATCGTCTCTTGTTTAGAACTTTTCCAACTGATTGCATCACTATTCAGTGTGAATATGTATTCGAACTGGGATATGGAATCATCCTTATTAGATTGGAAATTGGCATCAACATACCTGCTTACCACAAGATCACCTTCTCCATGTACAAAGAATACATCCTTAGTTCTTATCAAGTACTTAATGATATTCTTGATAGCCACCCAATGACCTTTACTAGGGTCTGACTGGTATCTACCGTAACGCTTGGAGCATACAATACATTAGTCTAGTGCATAATATAACATACATGATTGATTCTATAGCCGAAGCATAAGGAATCAAACTCACACAAGTCCTCTCATCTTATATCTTTGGACATATAGATTTAGAGAGTTTAATGCCATGTACCATAGGAAGATAACCTCTTTTGGACTGCTCCATGATAATCCTCTTTAGTATTTTGTCTATGTATGTAGACTGAGAAAGACTAAGCAACCTTTTAGATCTATCTCTATAGATCCTTATCTCCAAAATATAAGTTGCTTCTCCAATGTCTTTCATGGAGAAGTTCTTAGCTAACCAAAATTTGATTGATTGCAACTTAGACATCATTTCCTATTACCAAGATGTCATCTACATATAGTACAAGGAACATGATTGCACTCCCACTAGCCTTTTTAGACACACACGGCTCATCCGGATTTTGTGAGAAATCAAAATCTTTGATTGTCTCATCAAATCAGATATTTCAACTCCTAGATGCTTGTTTCAATCCATAAATGGATTTCTAAAGCTTGCATACCTTTTCTCTATTCATGGATATGAAAACATCAGGTTGTGTCATATACATATCCTCGGTTAGGTTTTCATTAAGGAAAATCATCTTCACATCCATTTTCTATATCTCATAATCATAATGAGCGATAATGGTTAGGAGTATTGTAATGGATTTAAGCATAGCTACTGGGCTAAATGTTTCGTCATAGTCAACACCTTTCCTTTGACGATAACCTTTAGCTATAAGCCTAGCTTGATAGGTAACTACATTACCCTCAATGTCAATTTTCTTCTTGAAAACCCATTTGCACCCTATAGGTTTTATCCCTCCAAGTAGGTCAACCAAAGTCCATACTTGGTTTTCATACATGGAATCTATTTCAGAATTCATAGCTTGAAGCCATTTGTCAGATTTTGATCTCTTCAAAACCTCTTCATAGGTAGTAGGCTCATCATCTTCTATGAACAACACGTCGTTAAGTTCACTTATGAGAAATTTGTATCTCTCAGGAACATGACGTATCATACCTGACCTATGAGCTTCTTGTGTGTTGGAAGGTTGAACTATTGTTTCATCTTCATGAACAATAGTCTCGGGCCCAGATAGTTGATCTACGTCTGTTTGAGCATCTTAAACTTCCACAATTTTAATTTTGCACCTACTGTCTTCTCTTAGAAGAAACTCTTTCTCTAAAAAGATAACATGTTTTGAAACAAAAATATTTTGTTACAAAACATGGTAGAACTAATATCCTATAGTTTCCTTAGAATATCCTACAAACAGACACTTGTCATTTAGCTTCAAGCTTATCTGACTGAATCCGCTTCACATAAACAAGACAACCCCAAACTTTCATATAAGAAAGATAAGGTTTCTTGTTAGTTCATATCTCATATGAAGCAACATCAACTAACTTGGATGAGACTCTGTTTAATACATAAATAGAAGTTTCGAGTGCATACCCCTAAAAGAATTTTGATAAATCTGCTAAACTCATCACAGACCTTACCATGTATAACAAGGTTCAGTTTCTCCTCTTAGCCATACTATTGTGTTGTGGTGTGTAAGGTGGAGTCCACTGAGACAATATTCCATTATCCCTGAGATAATCCAAAAACTTTTAGCTTAAGTATTCACCACCTCGATCTGATCGAAGTGATTTAATACTTCTTCCAAGTTGTTTCTCAACTTCATGTTTGAATTCTTTAAACCTTTCAAAGGTTTTAGACTTGTATCTCATAAGATACACATCCCATATTGAGAATGATCATTGATAAATGTAATGAAGTATACAAAACTACCTTTGGCATGTATGGACATCGAACTACATACATCAGTATGCATTAGGTCCAAAAGTTCACTAGCTCGTTCACCATTTCCCTTAAAGGGTAACTTAGTCATCTTACCTAATAAGTAAGATTCGCATGTGTCATATGATTCATAATCAAATGACCCTAAACTGCTACACTTGTATAGTTTAAACGTACGTCTCTTACTTATATACCATTGCACAATGTACCAAAGCATATAACATTCCATTCAAATAAATTGAACAGTCATTGTTACTGAAATTTAAATAGAATCTAACTTTATTAAGACTAGAAATGGACATTAAATGTTTTGTCAAAGCAGGTACATAAAAACAATTGTTTAATTCTAATACAAGCCCACTAGGGAGTGTCAATACATATGTGCCTATAGCTAATGCAGCAACTCTTACTCTATTGCCCTTTCACAGGTCTAACTCTCCCTTATTGAGTTATCTACTGTTCACGAGGCCTGCATGTTAGTATAAATGTGTAAGCCACAATAGGTATCTAATACCCATATGTTGTTATAAAAAACAATATGAATATCAATAACATAAATACCTGAAGTAGATAGGGCATCAGATGCCTTTTTCTACTTTAAGGACTCCAGATAGGCCTTGCAATATCTCTTCTAGTAGCCATCCTTGCCACGATGGAAGCAAGTTCCCTTTGCGGTAGTCTTCTTTGCTTTCTTGACACCTCCTATAGGCCCTACGGACTTCTTATTCTTTTGGTTATTTTTTTTCGAACCAGCGGAGTCCACCAACATCACATCCTTGTCCTTACAGACAGATGGCTCAGTTACCGTGAGCATATTGATAAGCTCAGGAATTATGCTAGATATATTGGTCATCTGGTAATTAAGCACAAATTGTGAGTAACTATCGATTAAACCTGTCATAATTAAGTCAAAACTTAATTCATGATCCAAAAGAAAACCCAAGGAGGCCAATCTGCTTAATGTACCCATTCATCTTCATTGCGTACTGCACTGGAGATGTCTCCTTAACCATCTTGGAGTGGAAGAGCAATTATGAAGTCTCGAACCTTACTTGCTCATCAAAGAGCTCCCTAAGACGATAGACTATGGTATGAGCATCCATAGCCTCGTGCTGCCTGTGTAGCTTTGGTGACATAATTATAACACCCCACTCCCGCATGACCCGAACCCGACATCAATGGTGATATCCAAGTCCTTGTCCTAAGAGGGTGGCGTGCTACATCACTCAGTCAAAACTCAGTATTATATTTTTTTTTTGAAACATACACATACATTTTATATTATGCGGGAAACAATGAACATACACAATCAGTAGTAATTACATTGGCCACGGGGGCCCTTTTATAAATACAATTTATTTTAGTCTGTTGACTTTACAAATTAACTTAATCATTAATACAAAAATTCAGAAAATAAAAATATACTAATGCAGACGCGAACTGATCCCGACCACTTCTCTATTTCATTAACCAGCAGATGCAATACGCCCGTTGCCTAACGGGGTATTCTTCTGAGTCCTGAAAAATAATTGCAAATTTTGGGTGAGTTTTGCGAACTC
>JANVCQ010000009.1:7640399-7663391 GCA_025531925.1 Erythroxylum plowmanianum | reverse complement strand
AAGCCGAACAAAATTTCGGGTAATTCGGGTCGGGTAAGCTCGGGTAAGAAAAAGTTCAGGTTCGGGCCGGGTAAGATGAAAAAAAATTCGGGTAATTCGGGCCGGACCCGAATAGTGAAATTTCGGCCCGAATTACCCGAATGCTCACCCCTAGTGGTGATGAATCTCTAATCCTAATAATAAGCTACAAATTCGGAGTCAAAGTAGAGAAGTTCAAAAGATAAATAAATGAATAATTCAAAAGAAAAATAAAATAAAATAGAATAAATACAAAAATAATGGTTATATTGATAAAAGCTAGATTTCCTAATATTACTAGTCCCTGGCAACGACGTCAAAAACTTAAATGATATGCTTTCTATGTTTATATAAATTATCAATATTAAAAACAACCAGTGCATAGCATAGTAATAGCTAACACAGGCAAGTACGAATTGATCCCACAAGGACTATAAGTATTAGTAATAACCTTTTTTATTGTCTAATCTTCAATTTAGACTGTGATTTTATTAAAAATTAAGCTAAACAACTAAACTAAGATTTAAACAATACTGAACTAAGATTTAAACAATACTAAACTTAGGACAGAGGAAATTACTTGAAAAAGTTTATATCAAACAAATAGTATCTAGGTGATGAATCCCCCTAAGAATCCTTAAATATCAACCCCTTATCATGCAAGTATATTATTGATTATTGGACCGCGAAAATTTCTATTTTATGTTAATATCTTTCTCAAGACTATTAACAACTATTCTATTAATTGATTAACAGAAATCTTTCTAGTGAAAACCCTAAGGATTGCATTATTGATTTACGAATTTCACTATTTGATTTGACCTTAATCTAGGGAATTTATGTCCACTTATCTATGGGTTTGCATGCAACTCCTTCTAATTATGGTAACTTTATTCATACAAAAGGATTTCTCAATCTCAATCATATAAAATCAAATCATGCACTAATATTTTGGATATATTAGAACAAGAATAAAACACATAATTGAATCTCAATAAACCAATCAATAAAATTGCATTAAATAAAAGATCGGATCATATTGTTATCATAAGTTATGGTTTATAACCCCTAGGCACAAAACAAGTTTAGCTCCTACTATAGAAAACAAAATCAAAGATAAATATGCATAAGAACTAATAGAAAACAAAGAAATCATAATTCTAAATCTACGCTTTTCTTCTAATGGATCTTCTTGCAAAACTAGATTGGATGTTGTTATCTATCGAATCTTTTAATGTATTCTTCAAGTTTTCCTCGTCCCTTGATCATAATTATCGTCTCTCTATGTGGTTTATGACTCAAAATCTCTTAAAAACTCCACTCCTTTTACTTTGCCTTCATTCACCTCCTTTTATGGTGAAAACTAGGGTTTTTAGGTTATACATGGTCAACTTACATAGATGTGTAGGTGACTGTGTTATCTCTAAAAACACCTGAATTCGCTATTTCACATAAGCACAAAGACTTACACGAGCAACATACATGGTCATGTATATCAACATACACGGGCATATATCTTCACATGACTAGGACTAAAATTCTTCAATCTTCACATATTTATAGAGACTTCCACAGTCACTGGTCATGATCGTGTAAATCCAATTTGCTTTAGATCTTCGTTTCATGCCACGATTTTATATGAGTTCTTCTCCTTTATTTGGAGAAGGTAATTATCACCTATAAATGCATTTGAAGTGAATTAAGTACCAAAAATACAAATCATATTAAATATGGGTACATAATTATAGTCAAACAAGCATTTATCATAAGATTATGGAACGGTAGTAGTATTGACAGTGCAATTAGTGGATTTGGTTATAGTGAAGATTCTATTTCAACTTTAAAATCAAGGTCAAAATTTGGTGGTGGTAAGAATATGGAATCCGATAAAAGCATATTGAGAAGTTTGAATAACTAGAATTTTTTAAGCTTAAAATCAAATTATTGAAGTTAAATCAAGTTAAATTGGTAAATAAACTTAAACTAATTTAAACTGATCAAACATGTGAGTCTCGTTTTGTCATGCTGTAGGCATATAGTATACTGAGACTCATATGTCTAATAAAAGATAATAAATATATATCACGTCAATGCTAATGTGATATATAACTAATTAAGAGTTATTTCTTAATAAATTTCCATTCTATCTAATTTCATTTTGAATGTTTTACAATCGTTATAATTCATTTTATTTGCTTTAAACATAAGATGTAATTTATATTGTAGTAAAATATTAAAATTAAATTTACACCTTTTGAATTTAATACTTTACAATATTAGAATATATGCTGAGGTGACATCAATGACTAACTTCTTATTAATTATCCAATTGAACTTGTATTTAAAGCCTACATCTACAATGAACCTAAATCCACAAAGACTAAAATGATAAGATCTTTGAATAGACATTAAAAAAAAGAACCTAACAAATATTGAGTAGGAGTACTAATGGGCTAAGCCTGCCTAAATTTGAGCCCAGTCAAACAACTTTTAACTAACCCTAGGTCCAATCTGAGGCTTGATCAAACTAAATTACAGACAAGTTTCAAGAAGCTATGTAGGGATGGCAAAAGTGGCCCAACCCTGACCTAACTCCAACCCAACCCGACTTCGGTCTAGGTTGATAAGGCCATGACTGAGATTACTTGGCCAATCTCAGTCCATAGTCCGACAGGAATGTACAAAACGATGACATCTTTTAAAATTAAAAAAAATAAAGTCAAGTCAAGCTAGGCCGAGCAACCCCCAGCCCTTTGAGCCACGAGGTAGGCAGCCTATGATGCCATCACTAAAGCTATGAAGTCTTTGGAGACTACTACAGGTTCTTTGCAAACTGGTGGGCTAACTGCTATGTGATGTTGAGAAAGATTTAATTTAATGGCTATAACAAGGTTGATTGTAGATCTGAATTAGAGTTTTATGAAAAATTTCTTGCGATCAATTTGAGAAATAACAAGTCTTGTTTCTTGTACATAATGTGAGAAATAACGATCTTCTATCTAGTATCTTCTATATAATTTGGAAATCTGTCTTTTACATAATTCATGGAAAATTCTATTGAGATGGAGTGCTTTGTTATAGAAGGCTGAAATGGTAGGTTTGAGGACGTAGTAGTGTGTGGTCTTACGTTACTTGTTTTGGGTATCTGTAGCTTGACATCCAGAGGCAGCAGATAAAAGACATCTGCTATCTGCTATGCACATTATAAGCAAAAAAGACATCTGTGCAAGATTCATGCCTCCAGAGTTGTAGAAGAGGCTTGTTTCAACCGTTAGTCTGTAATTGGGTGTTTTTTTCAAAAGCAGTCAAGAAGTCTGTCATGCATGCCTTGTAAGTCTCCATTCCATCAACCTTCTCAGCAAGCTCCAATCCAACACTCATCCACTTCTTAGCTGTGTCAACCTTCCCCAACTTCATAGGCAATGCTGCCCTGTTCCATGCGGTCAGTGCAAGCCATTTGCCTTCATCAGTTGGATATTCACCTACCTTTAAGCCAACCATGATCCGGTAGGCTTGCTTGTAGATGTTATGCACAGAATCGTCATCTGAATCCCCTTTGTGAATGGTTGAAACTGCAATAAGCCTTCTCAGAATAAGCGCAATCTCTTTATAGTTTGGTGAAGGGGAAGAAAGAAGTGCTGAGAGGGACTCGTTCAGAGCAAAGACAGCTACTTCATGGTTGGCCCTTGGACCCTGCGAAGCACAAAGTCCAATTTGCAGAAGATATTTAGGATTGCTCGCATTTGAGCTGACAAATTTCTTGACAAGGAGGAGTTGAAGGGGCCCTGAATTGTCAGTTCTTCCATGAATTTCCAAGGCATTAAATGTGTACATGAAAAAGAGCTCAGGCTCAATTCCGGTGATCTGGTCATCAAGAAGTCTTTTATCCATCGAGATTGAGGTTAATATCTGCATTCATGCAACAAAACTTTCAAATAGAGATGAAGAACCGCTGAAAAGGGGCATAACGAACACAAATCATTTCATTATAGAAACAAAGAAAGAAGATAGTTAATAAGACATACCTTCCGAGCCGTATCCAGGAGTACAACGGCTTGTTTGACCTCATCGTCCACCAGTGCAATCTGTTTTTGATTCTCCGAAGCTATCATAGCAGAAACAGTCAATACCAGGGATTTGAAAACAGTAACACTTATTTCGCCATCAAGAAGGCCATCATAAAAGTCTGGTACCAATCTCAGAAAGTCAGCACATAATTCATATTTCTTCTCCTTCCCACACTGAGTCCCAAAATTCCAAGAAGTTACTGCAAACCAGTTTTGTTCTCGTCTTCCAGCCTCATCTTTTCCAAAAAAGCATTGAGTCCCAAGCTCTGATACCCGAGAATGTGCCCGTTTCATAAATTTGAGAACTTCTGGTTCATTACCTGGACCTTGAGAGAGAATTGTGACTAATGTGCGTAAAACTACAACTTCTGCTGTTGGCATGGGCTTTCCTGAGGTGTATAAATTCAGAAGATTGGACAGCGAGGCAACTGCAACGGGAAAAGCATGGCAAGCAACAGCTTCATGGGCTGAGAGGGAAAGAAAGTCTGGAGTAAAATCAAGGCACAGTTTCATTGCTTCTATCTGATTGATAGCACCAACATGGTCCTTTCTTTCCAGATTAATTTTGAACTGCATAAATCAGAATTGTAATTTGTAACCACTCAGAAACAAACCATAAAGAGACCCATGTTCAGCTAATCCAATTGAAATAAATTACAGATGTACAAACATTCATTGACACATTTTCCCGGGATCAGTTTATTTTAACAGCATTAGACTGTGCACACGCGACTATGAAAAAAGACAGAGAAAAAGAGAGAACCTTGAGGAAAGAGGATGCTACATTAGGCTCGAGCTGAAAAAACATATACTAGAGCATTAGAAGGTTGATTCAACTTCGCATATTTATGAGGTAATTAGTTCTCAGAGTAATGCCATCGACTAAAGCAGTGGGATTTAGATGGGATACCTTTTCAGCCTCGTTGATGTATTCTTGAGCTCGATCAAGTAAAGAAAGGCCAAGGTAGCATAGACACAGAACTCTAAACCCCTTAGCCCTGAGAGCTCTGTTACCCATGCTAGATGGAACATAAAGCAGTGATTTCTCAAACATCTCTGCGCTCGTTTCATAATCTTTTGATCTGAAACGACCTGAACCGCTGTAGAAAAAAGCAGAAGATGGTAAAAGATCTGACATGACGAGGCATTTGTACCCTTGTCAAGTAGTGTTTCGTCTGTTAACATATTTCCCTCATTGAACTACAAACTAAACATATGGAGCTCATTTGAGGTTGACCAGTGACCCAGATCATCAAGTTAGAGCACAGACATGGATCATTCTCTTCACAAAATTCAATGCACTCAACCAAAGTTGCTGGACTCCATTCAGGTAGAGGAATGATAGTGTTTCAAGTAGCAAACTGAAACTGGCAATCTTAAAAATTTAAGGGCATGTAGAACCTATGCCCTTGACTAAAATGACACCTCATCTGCTTCGAGAAGTATCATGCTTAAAGATTAGAATAAATTATATTTTAAAAGTAAAACTTCACTCAATCAATTTTCTAATAAAAATATTAAAAAGTTTTAATTAAATGTTAAAATTTTTTAATTTCAACCATTATTTTATTAAAAATTAGATGTCATATAAATTAAATTCATTTATGGTAAAATATTTAACAAATTAAAAATTCAAAAATATAAAATTAATAATTTATTTTTGATAAACTTTAACAATTACAAATAGACTAATCTATATGATATTTAAAGTTAGTAAAAACTAACGATAAAATTAAAAGAAATCACTGTTAAAATATATATGTTTAATTAGTATTATAAAATTAAATATAATTTTATATTTACATATAATTTATCCTGAAAAGTATTACAAACCGCCAGACTTGGCATATAAGAAATAGAGGTTACCAATTCCAAAGAATAGCATGCATTGCCATCCTCTCTTTGGTAACAGCATCACCGGCAAAAAGTGCCACGACCCTCTCATCAGATACCAAATCCGCGACCACTTTAGCCCTGACCTCGGATCCTTGAGCACAACCTGCAGCATCAGCATCGCCAACAACCCTATGGACCACCCTAACTGCAGAGCCTGCACTCACATGGCACCTTCCAAGAAGCCCCAAAAACACTCCCTTGGCAGTCTCAGCCCCTGCTGTACCCGCTGCCTCAAAGTAAGCCTCCACCGCTGATACCCATACTCTCTCCGGAATCCCTTTGTTCACAACCATACTTCTCAGCTCATTCTCCGCTTCTCCATATCTACCTAATCCCAACCACGCCTTCATCGCCAAAACTGGCAGACTAGCGTGCTGCTCTCCATCATTCCCCTGTCTCAAAACCCTCACGCATTTGATCACATTCTCGTATTCCCCCTTTTGCAAATGAACGGCCGAGATGAATCGAAGAGTCTTCGACCTCAGTTCCTTGAGCTCCATTGTTTGATCTCTTGTTCTCGCTGCACTCAACCCTTTCTCGTACAATTCTAGAGCCTCGTTCATAAGTTTTAATCCTTCGTTGTTATCATTCTTCGATAATGCATTCTTGCCAAACGCCAGGTATTGACTCGCTAGAAGTTTCAAGTGGTCCGATGAGCCGAAAAGCAGAGATTTGGCTCTGTTTAGTAGCGTCAAAGCGAGACTCCGATCCGACGCTTCCCATGCAGTGCGAGATCTCGCGAGATTCAGGTCCATTAATAGTTTTCTCTCTCCCGCATCAGAGATCTTGGAGGCATCGAGCTTCGAGACGGTGTCAGTGGCTCTCTCGAAGCAAGTGGAAGCGAGTTCGAAGTTTCGAAGATCGTTCCAAACCAGGCCAGTCTTGTAGTAAAAGGAAGCGGACTTGATGACAGGAGAAGGAACGCCGGTGACGTCCACTGCGAGGGAGAGCATGTCAGCGGCGATGTGTCGTAGCATGGCGACGGAGGCCAGGAAGGGGGAGGAGGAGTGGGGGGATGGGCGGATGGAGACGGCATTGGAGATGTCGACACAAGCGTTCCATAGGCGGTAGCTGAGCTTCCAGATGTGAAGCTTAAGAGAATTTGGGAAGGGAGAGAGTTGGACGAGCTGAGTGAGAGTTTGGCGGAGGTCGGAGGAGATGTTTTCCGGTGAGGAAAGAGTGGGCGTAAGGGGTTCGATTTGTTTGATAAGAGAGTCGATTTGTGAGAGGAGGTGGTTGTGGTGGTTGGATGGGGAATCCGGCGAGGAGAGCTCAGCTATCCTCATTTTTTTGGCGGGTAAATAATGGTTACGGGAGATTTGAAAGTTTGATTTGGAGAGAGTTTTCACTCCTATTAGTTGGCAATTCAAACTTGAAAGTCGTAAGCTACAACCGTTTCAGTTTTCTCTTTTCTCCAGAAATATGTTGTACGATATTAATCCTAATGCTAATAATGGAATTGCATGAATCCACCGGTCCACTTGGATCCAATTTTTTGCATACAAGTGATCTTTCCAAATCCTAAGCATAAACAAATTTAAAAAGAGGTGCAAATATTAGAGGATCAAGATATCTCTTGTACAGTAGTAATAGATTAAAGATTAACATAACACTTCTTTTGTTTTTTGGGGTTCATGGTTCTTGGGATTAAGAAACTAAGTTCATTCATACACATCATCAACCAACCAACCAACTGCAGGGTTAACGCTAACAGTTAAAAGAGAATCCAAGTCACCTTGTTGACATTTCAACTAACTAGTGAAGATATGGGGTTTGGTACTGGTAGCCATTTCCAAAGTAGTTGCCGTGACCGTGAGTGGGAGGGAAGCTGTAGAGCTGGGGGACATGACTTTCAGCGGGTGCGGGATAAACATACGGTCTATCATACACGTACTGCGGCTGCGGGTACCTATCGGCAACTCCGGGGTAAAACAACTTGTCGGCAGCCGTGTTAGTGACACGAGGACCACATCCTAATCCTACACCCGCACGTGGTCTCTTAGGCTGAGGCCTCGCAGCTTCAGTTGCCCTTTTCTTATCAGCCTTCGCCTTTTCCAGCAGAAGAAGACGCTTCTGGAGAGGGTCAACTGGATATTGCTCCTCAAGTTTATGCTCTTCAATACACTTGATCACAGCCTTAAGGGCTGTCAGCTCTCTCTCATTAACTTCATTCTGAAAACAAAACAAACTTTCTTAGACGTAATCATTAATGAATTGAGTATTAATATTTAAGCACATGCAACCAACAATCTCAATGTTAACAACGACTCTCATGTCTGAAATTCGCCGGAAAACATTAAGGAAACAGAACTACAAAAAGCCATGTACGATCAGCTAGGAAGTTTTTTCAGAACTTGCTTTATCAATAGGACGCTGGAGCACTTCCTGGAAAGTCAAAACGTTTAAATTTCATGCAGGATTAATTATCTTTTGATTTAGTTCCCTCTTTATCCTTTATCTATTTGCGTATGTTAACACAAGCAAAGTATCATTCAGAATCAAAAGCATGCCATTTATTATAGTTCAACACAATTTTAAACATGAATCTGCATATAGCTTCACACCGGAAAACTTCTTAGCTTCATACCACTGAATCCAATATCTTTCTTCCATCCAGTGAATCCAGTATTCATGATTAATATGCAATAGTTCATTAGGAATGTTATAAGAGGCAAACTTTAATATATTTAATAGGAAAATAATCTAACCAAAAGAGTGACTTACTTCCATATAGCCAAGAGGCTAGGATAAATTTGGAAAGTAGATATTTCAATTTACAGTAGTTGAACAACAATACACACCTGCAGAACCATAGGAGAAGTATTTCCAGGCTTGACTGGTGAAGAGACTTTTCTTGCCTCCTTCAAGTATGATTTCAGTAATGGCACAGGTAAGAACTGCATGGTCAACTCAAAAGCAAAAGCCAGGTTAACAGCATCAATTTGCCTTCCACTATTTACCAGTATTTCAATCACCCCTGAAGCATGAACGAAAAAGGAAATAAAAAAGGGAGCATCCCAAAACCGTAATATCAGAAACGATGGTGAAAGTATTCAATGATCTTCATCAAATACATGAATGAATGAAAAACCTGGCATTTTCTCTGATAGTCCTAGAAAACGACAAAGTTCAGCTGCTTGGCGACGACGTGAAACCATTGGGATTAGCCTGGACAATTCTTCTTCGTCAAAATGCGAAGCAATTCCAAAGGTGGCCAGTAGTTGCAAAAATGCATGTGCCTCCAAGGAGTTCCCATTGCTAGCATCCACATCTAGCGCATCCAATTTTGGCTTCCATTGTTCAGCAATCGCCTTTGCCCGTTCCTTGACATCTTCTGAGATCACATCAGCTGCTGACACTAGATCTGAATATGTTAATAAGATGCTGAGGCACTCCATCAACATGATACAGGTTCGACGAAGCCCTAAAAGGCTAGAATCCTTCTTTCCATCAACATTTGGCACATCAACTGGATAGAAATGGTCCAAGGAGTTTAACACCAATTCACCGGGGTTAGCCGCAGCCTTCAGAGCAAATGGAATCTCCTCCCTTAGAACAGCAAGGTTCTTACGATTATCTGATATAAACTTATGCAGCCCTTCAGAATCCATTACTTCACACAGTGTGAGCAACTGTGGGTAAGACAGCACTTCCAAGTTTGCATTTTCAGAGGGATCTTTTATCTCTTCCAAGTTAGTTTTGCCAGACATGGCATCAGTTGCTTGCTGTTCAACGGTTGGGAACTCACTACGGTCATCATCGATGACTACAACAGGCTCGACAGATGATATCTTTCTGTGCTTGTCTTGAGCATTAGCAATAGTGAACATAGCAGCATCTCTTTTCTCTTGAAGCCTCTCCAATGAAGCTTGTTCCTTGGCCATAACAGCAGCTTCCCGTTTCTCCAACATTTCCTGAGCCTTCTTTGTTTTTTTTTCATACTCCTTTTCTTGGTCTTCCAATTCATGAAAGCGCCTCTTCAATGACCTTTCAAGACCATGAAAATGTTCCTCAAGTTCTTTCCATTTCATGTTGAGTGTTACAGCCCGATGATTCTCAAGTTCAGCAAATGCTTTCTGAAGTTGTTGTATCTTAGAGGAAGTAGAGACTATAAGGGTTGCAACTGATTCAGTATCTTCCATAGCAGACAAGCTAGCATTTAGAGACATGAACATTAGGCGAGAGGAGAAAGTCAGTGTAGGCAAAGTTTCTTATGAAAATATCCAATCACTATGGTATATGTTAGATGAAGCACATGCAAGAGAAAGTTATCAGGACCTAAGTATGATCTTCCTTAGTCTACATTTTTCCACTGAGAATACCATTTTGTTAATTGAAGAATACCAGTCCTTGTACCAATTTATGAATGTACCAACAGAATTTAATTCCCAACCGCAAGAAGATCAGATTGCGGAAAATGCTAATATTTCCGCAAACTTTCTACCTAATTTCTTGTAAACTAGTAAGTTCAACCTATACTTATCACCAAATTCATAAAGTATGCTCATAATAATATCAAAACAGAAGGAAGCCAGTAAATTGCCCACAAATAATTTGTAACACAACATGATGCGAGCACACAAAACTTAGCATTATCACTCAGGAGCTTACCAATGACTTCACAAGCTTGAAGGCAAATAGAACCTCAACCAAGAGATCACACGAATCAGACAAACAAGATAGTCAAAAAACCCTGAAAAAACGAACAAATCAGCAGAGCAAAACTAAACGTAGAAAACACATAGTCACGCACAAAAAAAAAATCGCAATTTACATAACAACAACAAATGTCACAACCGGACAAACGAAACCAAGGCCAGCTAGCATCAAGTATAGAATTTAAACACAAAAGGAGCTAAATTTGAAGTAAACAAATTAAGCGATATTGACATACTAGCAAAAGAAAAGAAGGGAACCAAGCAAACCTGAAGGATTGGACGGGAAATAATGAAGAAGAAGTGGAAAATAAGGGTGGAGAGAGGTCAATCCATTGTTGATTGAAGAGGACTAGGTTTGGGAGATTTTGTGTGGCTCCTTCTCTGCAATCCCTAGCCACTGAGAGAGGAAAGTCGGGGGAAGAAGGGTAAAGAGGATGCGATGCTGATTAATCAGCAGGTACATCTTTTCTTTTGCTTTTTTATTGCCCAGTCTTTTTTGGCTATTTACCAAACAAACCATTGGAGAGGGATTAGAAGCGCCATGAAATGAAGTCACAATTTAGATGCTTTAATAAACAGAATGTATGAATACGCCTTTTAGATTTTTACAAAAATTCAAATAAACTTGTAACATTTTGATGTTAATAAGTTAAACTTTAATAGTAACTTTCCGTAATAAAACAAATCTTAAGGCAAAACTTAATAATGACATCAAATCTAAAAATTTGTCATAAGGTTTATTTGTATGGTAGATAAACTATAAGAAGGATATTACTATTTAATATGTTTATAAAATGCATTATTAAGTTTTAATGTCCTAAAGATTAATTTATGAGTATTTAATAATAGTAAGATCCAATATGTTCATGTAAAAATGTTAAAAGCTTTTCCGTCTAAAAGAAAAACTACATTTTCTATCCTCCTATTGTACTCAATTTCTTGGTTGGATACCTCTATTATTATTATTTTCAATCATCCAATGTTACTAATCAAGTCTTTTTAATACAAACATGACATACCATATTAAAAACACGGTATGCGTATATGAGATCAAATCAGCATATAGTAACATACATGATATTAGGCTATGAATGTTGCATGGACACGTCTTATCAGTATGATGTTGACTTAACATCCATCAGGTAATTATGTTAGCATTTTAAATCAATTTAGTAATACTACGGGTGGTAATGTGAGAGTCATAATGTCATATGCATTATTAATATTCTAAGCTTAATCTTGTCTTGGAGAGGATTGAAATCCTTACTGCTAGGTCTTCTTATAGTCATATTCTCTAAATGAACAATGCATTGATCCCATCTGATTCTGAAGCCTTGTTGGGGTTTAAAGAGAACAAGATATTTTCAATCTTACTTCTATCTCCTTACCTTTTCGTTCTTTGCATGGAAAGACTCGAACACTTAGTTAATGAGTCTATAGTCACAGGAAGATGGAAACCGATTTGTTTAAGCCGAGGCAGACCTCCCATATCTCACTTATTCTTTGCTGACGATCTTATCCTTTTCGCCGAAGGCTCCCTGGACCAAATACAGGAAATACACGAAACGCTAGACACCTTCTGCACTACTTTTGATCAACTGGTCAGTCAAGAAAAAGTCCACTATTTCTTTTTTAGAAATATTCCATCCCCTTGGCACATTCCCTCAACGAGGCCCTGGGATTCAAGTTGACGAGCAACTTAGTCGTTACCTCGATGTGTCTCTTTTACACGAATGGGTTAACAAAAAAACTTACCAACATATTCTGGACACGGTCCAACACCTCCTCTTGGGATGGTCTTCTAATTTTTTATCGCTTGCCGGCCATATCACTCTAACTCAGTCCGTCATTGCTACGACCCCCATTTACACGATGCAGACGGTCCGATTGCCGCGGCAACTATGTGATGACCTGGAGAAAATCATGCGTCGATTCTTGTGGGGAACGACACTGGATATGAAGAAGATTAGCTTGATTAATTGGGACACAGTTTGCTTGCCCAAGGAGATGTGGGGTTTTGGACTTCACAAAATCAGGGAAACCAATGATGCCCTACTTACCAAACTTGGCTGGACTATGGTTTCTATGCCAGAAACTCTGTAGGTTAAAGTACTAACCGACAAGTATAAATTTATTGCTAACAATTTTCCTTTTTCCCTTGATGTTTCAAGTGGCTCGATGATCTGGAGAAGTATCAAAGCAACTTGGCATCACGTGCTGCATTGAATGAAATGGATGATAGTGGACGGTTCCAAAACAAGATTCTGGCTCGATCCATGGGTCGATGATTAGGGTCCTCTTCTGTATCATACAGTGGCACCGATCCCCCCATAAATTATTGAGCATAGAGTGCACCAATTTACTGACATTACCGGTAACTGGAATTGGGCCATTATTCATCACCTTCTCCCTCCGACGATCTGTTTGGCTATTGCAAGTATCCCTCCACCGACGACATCCCTAAGGTCGGATAAGCTTACATGGGGCCACATGGAGCATGAACAATTCACAACGACATCAGCTTACTCCATGATCTTGCACCGAGATGACACTAGGGCCAATGCCTACTGGAGGACTATTTGGAAGTGGCAGGGGCCCCAAAAAATCCGTGCATTTTTTTGGCTCCTCTTGCATGATAAGCTCCTCCCTAATCAACAACGAGTACATAGAAGCCTCACTACGGATGCGACCTATTACAATTGCCATCTCGAGGAATCCTCTCTCCATGTGGTACGGGACTGCCCCAAAGCCTGCACCTTATGGGCACGGTTCCCCCCGCAGGTTATCACTTCCAAATTCTTTACCATAGACTACACTGAATGGCTCATAAAGAACCTCCACACACACAGGGAGGTAGGGGGCTTCGACTGGGAGATTATCTTTGGCACAGTATGTTGGTTCCTTTGGTCTTGGAGAAACAGGGCCCTTTTTGAAGATCTATTCTACTGGTTGATTTCTCTAGAGCAGCCAGTTCTGGAATACGCTCAACACATTCAAATGGCTACAATCTGGCAGCAAAGAGCATAGTTGAGCAATGACACACGCCAGACGCTACTTGTAGGATGGAGCAAGCCTACCTAAGGCTGGGTGAAGCTAAATACAAATGGGGCCTCCAAAGGCTCCAACACTTCGACCTCAGCAAGTGGACTGCTGCGCGACAGTTCAGGCTCTTGGTTGGGAGGCTTCGTCCAGAACATTTGCGAGTGTTCCCCGTTAATGGCAAAATATTGGGGGGTACTTTCGGGCCTCCAACTAGTATGGTCTTTGGGATACTGACATCTCGTCTTAGAAGTGGATTCGCACACAGTGACTGATATGCTCTCTTCTCCGCAGGCGAGGGCTATCTCCTTACACCCTTTAGTGTTGGGCATTCATAAACTGCTTTCCCGAAACTGGGTTGTAATAATTAGGCATATTTATCGTGAGGGTAATCGATGTGCGGATTGGCTTGCAAATTTTGCAGAACAGTTCTCCTTCGGGATCACTACTTTTGAGCACCCACCTAGAGGATGCATTCCTATCCTCTTAGATGATGAGTCGAGGGTTTGTCACCCAAGAATTACCATGTAATGTGTATTGTTTTTCTTCCTTATTAAAAAAATTAAACTGTTTCAAAAAGTCATCCAGTATGTTGGCTGATACTTTATCCTTTGTGAAGGATTTAAACACATCTATTGATGAGTGAGCTTTTGCGTTTGTGCAACATGTCTTGTCAAAAACCTATGAGTCTTAAGGTGGAGTTCCTAATTGTAACCAATATTTTTCCATCTTCTATATTTAAGGATGTGATTATGTCGAAGTTCCTTCTAGATTATATACACTTGTAGAAAAAATTAGGTGTTCATATCTCCATTGGTTATCCACAATACACTTGATCTTTGTTTGATAAAAAAGATATCATTTTTTTCATAAGATTGAAGGGCATCATAACCATATTCTCTTTATTGAGTGTCCACATAGAGATCTTCTTAAATTACCTCTACTTTTGAGGGTCTGCATAAAGATCTACTTGAATTTCCTATAATTTCCTCTTGATCTCATTGATAACTTATTGGGTATATAATTCCTTTTTGTAACCCATCTTTTGTAATTCTTATTTAATAGTTTGAAGCTTCTTTATACACATACACAATTTGTTTCCTCTTATATGAGTCTAAATTCCTCTAATCAAGGCTACCTCAAAGCCTTCTACTTGAAGTGGAAAATTGTTAAACCTAAAGGGGGATTTCCTAATATGAGTATTGAACATGTTCTACACCAAAATTGATGTGTGATCCGAAAGTAATTGATTATGGAAGTTGGCTTTTCTTTCATTGAAAGTGTGTAACCAATAACTATTTATTAGAGCTCTATCAAGTTTTTTCCTCAAGTAGAGACTCCCTTCTTATTTTTCATTCTAGGTGCAGCATAGAACTTTCATCTTAAGGTCTATAATTTGAGCACTACTGCAACATTCCAATAGCTCATTTGAGTAGTTTTTGGATTAAATTGCCTTCAAATTCTATTACTTTTATTATATAATTAAAGTATCCCACTATTAACAAGGGATCACTTATAAACATTCTTATTTTTTTGATTTATTCTGTAGGGATATCCTTTGAAAAGCAAAGTTTAAAGCATAAACAAAGGTGAAAAAAGAACCTTGTGGTTTGGTTTTTGACTTTGATTAGGAGGTGTATTAGCTACTCTTCTATATCCAATATTATAACTTCCACCAACTAAGGATCATATAAAATGATGATTTTGACATTGTAGTGCTAGGAAATGACAGGCCATTTTTTTCTTACCAAACTGAGAATATTACATTTATTTTCTTTGACTTTGGTTTCTAAGAGCCCTATGATGAAAGGCTTTTGTTCATTCATAATATTCGATGACATTTACTGCTTGTTAGGATTATTAAGCCCTATTGTATTCCATGTCAAAATATTAATATATTTTTTAATTCTATATTTTCTTCTTCCTTATAGATCTCTTCTTTATCAAGCTTTAAAATTCTCTTTTGATTAAATATCCAAGTTGCTTATGCCATTATGTACCTCTTAACCATTCTCCCAAACACCAATTCATTCTCCTTCATTTTTTTGATTAGTTTCTTGTGGTTCATTAGTTTTCCTTTCTAACTCACTAGTTAATTTTTCCTTGGGTAATGAGTACAACACTCATTTCTTTGTTGTCTACCCCATTCACTTAATTGAGTCTCATTCATAATGCACAATCGTTGTTGTAATTACCTAATTTTTCATTCTTACTCCACTTTCTTATTATACAGTAGCTTTACTGATATCTCGGCATTACTTTAGTGCCTCTTTATTATTAATTGGGATTTGATGCTCACTTGGATGTTGTACTCCTTCTTCTATAGTAACTTCATTAATTGTCTTTCATTTTAGATGAGTTTAGAGTGAGTTATAATCTTGAATATCCTCCCTCTAGGCTTCCACTTCTGTTTAGAGACATCTTGAGTTGGTCTCTAATTGTAGGTGACATGCATAGAGTCTTTAAAGAAATTATCTACTTCATCCAACCTTAATAGAGGTATAGTCTCAAGTAGTTGGTTGTTTATATCAGTGAACATACACACTCTTGCATACTTGATCCTATTCATTGTGGCAGTGGACTTATCTAGGCAAAGTGGTTTAACTATGTGGTTGGCTAGATGGCTTAGTCAATCAGTTGTCCAATACTCAAATGGTATATTATACATATTCACCAAAATAGGAGTTTGATTTTGTTTGAGAGTTGGAAGCTTAATCCCTAATTTTCAAGACTAAACTACATTAGCTTAGTGTTAAAATGCCATTTTCCATTTTCTAAGATCTTATGGGTAGCTTTAAAGGAACAAAACTTGAAGATGAACAAGTTGTCATCATTCCATAAAACCTCCTAGAGCCCCATATTCTTCCATTGGAGCTTCGCCTAGGCATTAATGGATGAAAATAAAGGTCTAATGTTGACCAAGTTTTAATCCATTTAAAACCCTCAAAATACCACAAACGTATAGGTTACGAGTGTAGTATAAGAGGTGTCGATCCCTCTAGGAGTTGGTGAACTAATCGAATTCTAAGTTGTCTAAAGCCTAAAGGATAATTAAAATGAAAAGAAAAACTAAACCAAAAAGTAAATATGAGAATATGGAATTATACAAACAAGAATTCTATATTAAGCAAGGAAATTAAATTGAGCACCACCCATATGATAATTGAAAATCAACCAAGAAGAATTAACTGATTATGAAGGAGGGGGATTTATCATATCATCAACGCTAATCTAGTCACTTATATGTTAATATGGTGTCAGTTCTAAACTATCGAGGGGTAGATTACTCTATCTCAATTTATAATCACTGAGCCCTAATAGATAATCCCTAATTAAGTTGAGTAACTAAAAATGTAATCTCTCAATTAACGATCATCCCACAACCCAATTAGTTCTTAAGTGTTCTAATGAACAACTGGGTCCTCACATGGGAACTCTCTTCGTACAAATTACTGATTTGATTAATCGTGTGGTCTATCAAGTCACTTTACTCTCATTAATCTAATCATTTTTATTCGATTTACCCTCTTAATTTGTTACCGAAACATACAAGCACCACAATTAATCACAACACCCAATCAATCAAAACAAAAGATAACTAGATTAACATTGAATCAATTCAAAACCTCTAAAGAGTTTAGAACATCATCCAATCCAAACCCATCATCATCATCACGGTCATCGTATACATTCAAAGGAAAGAATAATAAGATGAAATGGAAATGTCACTTAGAAAGGATCGGGATGACCTGGGAATGTAACAGCTGTAGCAACCCACTCCTCTCTATTCCCCTCTTCCTCTTCTCTCTTCTTTCTTGTAGGTTTTTCAAATGTAGCAAATGGAAGCTCCTTTAAGGTTTCATCATAATGCCTTTATAGGAATTTTCTAATTTGGGCAACCCTAGGGCTTTTTTCGGGGTCTGAAAGGTCTAAAAAGTCCCTTGAGAACTCAAGTTAGGAAGGCTAATGCATGTTCTATCGTGCAGGCCACGATCATGGTCCCTTGGATCTAGTTATCATGATCATGACCCTAATTCTAGGTTTTACCCTTCTCTGAGTCTTCCCTGTTCTTCAATACTTGCTCTAAAACACTAGTAAACTCATCTAAGCTCCTCAAATATATAAAATTAAAGCTCAAAAGCATACTTTAACCCACAAAATGCTTAAAACACAAATATATATTAACTAACACAATTCTAACCTAAACACACACTAAACAATCAAATTAACAAATAAATACAAACTAAACTACCCACGAAAAACTTGATACAATCTACAACTATCAACATCCCCACAATTAAACGTTTGCTTATCCTCACGCAAATAAAGAAACAAACAAAACAAAACAAGCCAAGCCAAGCAAAACAAATAAATACAGCATACACATAAATGCAATAATGTGGTAATGACATCAAACTTCACGAAATGAATTTAACTCTAAACACAATCCTTCAAGTTGTTCTAACTTATATTAACTTGCAAAATTTGCATCTAAGTACTATGGACTAAATATACATATTAATCAAGACTTAGATGTCAAGTTTACTCACTCCTATCATTTATACACACACATTGATAATTATTTGGTCAATCAAACTTATAACTATTCCTAAATAATTTTCATGAAAAGTCAATCTACTCATAAGTTATGTAGGTTTTTATTTGACAAACATTCTTTTTGTTACTTTTTTATGGGCATGAACCTAGCCTTTTTATGTGGGGGCAAACATTTGTGATAAATGTCGATCCGGCTACTTAGCTATATTATATTCTCAACTGGCTACTAGCTCTACTCATAGCCCAAAGGCTAATGAAATAGTTATTTAATTAAAATTTATACTTTTTTAAAACACATTTTAACACATTACTTACTTTATTATTTTTCTAGTCATTCTTATGAAAATATACTAGCAATGCTACTTATTGGATTGGCCTAAAATTATAAATGAATGTGACAAATTCCTAGGGTGAATAAACTAACACTATATCCTAATTAAACTACATATTTAACTAAAGTAACCTAGGTCATTAATTTTGTAAGCTAATAAATCTTCGTAACCTAAAAGACTATGTTCAAAGCTAAATCTATCCCGTTAAGTCCTAGCCATTGACACATTAATACAATTTACATCATGTACCCTAAACAAACTATCATACAATATGAAAATTTCAAATTCAAAATAAAAACATACAAGCAGACAACCCATTCACAATTAATATAAAAATAATAATGCACACACCTCCCTATACTTGGACAACACATTGTCCTTAATGTGAGTAGAACATGTAAGAAAAGCCAATACATAAGGTGGGAATAAAACATCATGATAAGAAAATCATAAAAAAATAAAATAAGAAGACAAGGTTAGAGCATAAGAACTGGTCATAGTAATTGAGGTGGTGATGATGTCAATGTTTGAGACCAAATGTGTTTGACAACCGAGATTGTCACCCTATCTTATAATTGCTTTTAAAAAAGTAAGAGAGTTATCAATCTAAACCATTCCAAATCATTAAGAACTTATTTTTGGAATTTAAAACAATTCTAACTATGCAATAATTTAAATCTAACTACTAAATGTGCTAATTTAGGGTCATTAGCTTGACCTTGCATCTTTGGAAGCTTAGCCTGGATCAATTATGACTGGCTTACTTCCATCCTTCTCGTTTAACATCAATTTTATAACCTGTGAGTAAGCAACACCTTACCCATTGAGCATACCCTTCATGAAAATGTATGTGTTCAAATCTTTAAAAGAACAAGAAAAAGAATAATAGAGGATACATGACATAGAGGTTGAAGAAGACACGGAAGTCTCTGTTCATGAAGTGCAAGAAGAATAGAAGAAGGGGGTAACTGAGGAAGGATGGGAACAACTCACCCCCTTATAAAATAAACTGCTGGATTTAATGGAAGATTTAGGGAGTTTATTTATTCCCTATTTTGTTGATAGATTGTTGCCCAACAAGACATTACCAAGCTTATTAGGTTTCCTTAATTTGATAGATCATGTCCTTTTCATTATCTCACAATTTGTAGCTTACTCATATGCTACAAAATTGATGTTAAACAAGAAGGATGGAAGTAAGCCAGTCATAATTGATTCAGACTAAGCTTCCAAAGATGCAAGGTCAAGGTAATGACCCTAAATTAGCACATTTAGTGGTTAGATTTAAATTATTACATAGCCCTATCTTATAATTGTTTTAAAAAAAGTAAGAGAGTTAGCAATCTAAACCATTCCAAATCATTAAGAACTTATTTTTGGAATTTAAAACAATTCTAACTATGCAATAATTTAAATCTAACTACTAAATGTGCTAATTTAGGGTCATTAGCTTGACCTTGCATCTTTGGAAGCTTAGCCTGGATCAATTATGACTGGCTTACTTCCATCCTTCTCGTTTAACATCAATTTTGTAGCCTGTGAGTAAGCTACAAATTGTAAGATAATGAAAGGGACATGATATATCAAATTAAGGAAACCTAATAAGCTTGGTAATGTCTTATTGGGCAACAATCTATCAACAAAATAGGGAATAAATAAACTCCCTAAATCTTCCATTGAATCTAGCAGTTTATTTTATAAGGGGGTGAGTTGTTCCCATCCTTCCTCAGTTACCCCCTTCTTCTATTCTTCTTGCACTTCATGAACAGAGACTTCCGTGTCTTCTTCAACCTCTATGTCATGTATCCTCTATTATTCTTTTTCTTGTTCTTTTAAAGATTTGAACACATACATTTTCACGAAGGGTATGCTCAATGGGTAAGGTGGGGAAGGAATATTAGGAGGGTCCTTTCTTTTCTTCATCATTTTTCTACTTCTTTTGGTCTTCTACAGAGTGCGTTTCAGTTGGTCTATCTGTTAGTTCTCCTAACTCTTTCCCACTCCTAAATGTGTTAGTCTTACATTGCTCTTTTGAATTTACTTTCATGTTACGTAGACAATTTTCCACACTTTGCTTACAAAATCCTCTAGAAAGCTAGCCCATTCGAACCTTTAAGTTATGAATAGAAGAGGCATGATCTTCTGTTACTTGCTCAAACTTCTCGTCCAGTGTCTTCTATGCCTCTTCCATATTCATAAGCTTATTCATGATCTTCTCCAATTTAGAATCCCATAAACTGGACTCATCTGGCTGAAATCCTAGTTGGACTTGATGTCCCAAGTGAGTCATTACATTGTTAGACCGACAGAAATCTAGGTGGTTCTGCCACCCAGGATTGTGTATGTTCAAATAAGAATGATAACTTCCCCAACCAAATTGTGCTTCATTGAAATCCTCAAGGGTCCTTTGCTACTTATAATACATATCCTCTATTATTGTTCCTTCCTTCTCTTCTTGGTGCCTAGCTCTTTAGATATCTAATTCTTACTTTGTGACATCTTGATGTGTATCTACTTTAAGCCCAAAACTTCCTTCTCTTCATTTATATGTGTGTGTGTGTGTGTCCAAAATCACAAGAAAGGGTAATAACTCCTTATACTAAAAGAATTAAACTAATCCTATAACTCCTTGAAAATGGTGCCAAAAACTTGTTGAGCAAGTTTTAATCTATTTAAAATCCTTAAAATACTACACAGGTTACGAGTGTCATATAAGAGTATATATGTGTGTGTGTGTGGATGTGTGTATCCAAAATCACAAGAAAGGGTAATAACTCCTTATACTAAAAGAATTAAACTAATCTTATAACTCCTCGAAAATGGTGCCAAAAATTGGTTGAGCAAGTTTTAATCTATTTAAAATCCTTAAAATACTACAAGCACACAGGTTACGAGTGTCATATAAGAGGTGTCGATCTCTCGAGGAGTTGGTGAACTAATCAAATTCTAAGTTGTCTAAAGCATAAAGGATAATTAAAATGAAAATAAAAAATAAACAGAAAAGTAAATACACGAATATGGAATGATACAAATAAGAATTCTATATTAAGCAAGGAAATTAAATTGAGCACCACCAATTTGATAATTGAAAATCAACCCAAAAGAATTGACTTATTAAGAATGACAGGAATTTATCATATCATTAATGCTAATCTAGTCACTTATATGTTAACACGGTGTCGATTCTAGACTATCGAGGGATAGATTACTCTCTCTCAAGTTATAATCACTAAACCCTAATTGATAATCCCACAATGTAATTAGTTCTTAAGTGTTCTAATGAACAACTTGGTCCCCATATGGGATCTCTCTTTATAAAAATAATAGATTTGATTAATCACGTGGTCTATAGAGTCGCTTAACTGTCATTAATCTAACCTAATCAATTTATTTGGTTCTCCCTCTTAGTTTATTACCAAAACATGCAAGCATCGCAATTAATCACATCACCCAATCAATCAACACAAAAGATAACTAGATTAACATTGAATCAATTCAAATCCCTAAAGAGTTTAGAACATCATCTAATCCAAACCCATCATCATCATCACATTCATCCTATACATTCAAAGAAAAGAATAACAAGATGAAATAGAAATGTCATTTGGAAAGGATCGAGATGGCCCAGGAATGTAGCAGCTATAACAACCTACTCCTCTCTCCCCTCTTTTTCCTTTTCTCTTTTCATTCTTAAAGATTTTTCAAATATAGCAAATGGAGGCTCCCTTAAGGTTTCATCATAATGCCTGTTATAGGTTTTTCTAATTTGGCAACCCTAGGGCATTTTTTGGGTTTGAAAGGTCCACAAAATCCCCCAAAAATAAAAGTTAGGAAGGTTGTGCATGTGTTTTGTCGCGTAGGCCACAATCGTGGCCCCTTTTTAGTTCTCTGTCCATGATCGTGGCCCATGGCATTCAGTTCTGTACGATAGTGGCTTATTGACCAATATCGTGATCGTGGTTTCGAGTTCAGCCCTTCTTCGAATCTTCTCTGTTCTTTACTATTTTCTCTGAAACACTAGCAAACTTATCAAGGCACCTCAAATATATAAAATTAAAGCTCAAAAGCATAGTCTAACCCATAACTTAAAACAAAAATATCTACTATCACAATTCCAACCTAAACATGCACTAAATAATCAAATTAACAACTAAATACAAATTAAACTACCCATAAAAAATATGATGCAACCTTCAATTATTTCTATTCTCCCAAAAAACACTTATCAATAAGTTTTCTCATTTAGACGCGCCTTCTTTTAATATGCTCACTTGTTGGACCCCGAACTTTTCGTAAGAAATTAGAACCATTAAATGAGAAATTTAGGTGATTAGTCACGAGTTAAGAGCTCATGAATGAAAGTTCTTGAAACAAGAAATGATAGACAAGAGTAAAGTAGGGAATAATGAAAGTGGATGAAGAATA
>JANVCQ010000009.1:7615130-7625245 GCA_025531925.1 Erythroxylum plowmanianum | reverse complement strand
TAGATTGGAATGAAAACTTGATACCCACCCTTTTGGGGGGTTTAGTGGATTCCCAAATTTAATGGAATAAATCCATTTTCTTGGAATTGAAAACCCCAAAGCAAACACTATTTTTTACTATTATTCTATTCCTTCATTCACAAACCCTCAAACCAAACACCCCCTAAATGTATCTATATTAAACTAACACCCTTTTGAATGCATTAAGATTTGGAAATCCTATTAAAGGTTTCATCCTAGCATTAGGGAGATCATGTAGCTTTATCTTTAGTACCCTATTCAACCCCTTTAGCTAAACTATGGTTCACTAACTAGCAGTCTCTCGCAAGGTGTCTATAAGTGAATTTAGGTCAAATTTTATTGTTAGCATAACTAGCTCAACGACACAATCAATCAAAGATAACTCGTAGAAATATATCCTAATTCATAAATAAAAATAAATAAATTATAAATGAATAGATACTAGGATTTTTTTTCTACCTAAACACATAAAAATATCTAGCTACTAATCATGTTCAAAACAACTAGCAAAATCAAATATATCATAATAAAAAATTTCTAAATAAAGATCTTAATGATGTTGATAGCTTGATATGTTATGATAAATTTAGGTCTTCATTCTCATATGAAAAAGAAATTCAACATCAACCTCCCAAATGTTTATGAACCTTTCACTACAAGAAAATGGGTGTTTATCGACGGAAATTACCGACGGAACACATTAACATTCCGTCGATAATATAATTTACCGACAGATTTGACCGACAGATACTTCCGTCATTAAAACCGCTGTCAATAAATTATTCCAACGGAATGTAGTTTCCGTCTGTATATTTACCGACGGAACGAACAAATTTGTCAGTATAATTTATCGACGGTTTACGATAATTGTTGGTGAAATACGTAAACGTATACCAACAATTTGCCATTAACCATCAATATATTATTTGGGTCCTTTCCAACGGATATCCTTTTCCTTCAGTGAAGAACGTTAACGTATATCGACGGTTTCCCAATAACCATTGGTAAATTAATACTAGACAGATACCGACGGTTTACTTCTAACCGTCGGTAAATGTAACATAATTTAGCAACGAAAGTGTACCGTCGGTAATGATTTTCCTTCTTGAAATGTAGCCTAGATTGCTTAATCCGGAACTCGAAGTTCCTGTACACTTACTAAGGTCACCTTTAACTCTCTATAAATGATTTGTTAAATGACAATTGTTTTTAAAATCTCGATGTCAAATTCGATTTCAATGTCAACAGCTATAAATTATCCATTCATATTTTTTTGATTTGTTTAAATATTGATTTTGTTTAACAGAAAATTAAATGATCATTTAAAGGAAAAAGATTTCTTAACTAATAATTAAAACATTAAATAGTACATAAATTAAAATCAAATGACAACAACAATCCTATTGTCCTGGTGAGTGTGGCTGGTCTGAGTCTCTATCCCTCCTCCTCATATGCTCCATGTCATTTTGGAGCTTAGATATTACGTCCATCAAAATCTGCACTGTGCTCTCAAGGTGATTAATACGTTCTATTGTCGACCATGTACTAAATGCTGCAGTACTGGACATAGAAGATTACGAATAATATAGTTTTCATTTAAAATGACAAAGGCAACTATAATTTTCATTTAATCCAAATTGCTTTCGCTTTATGCATTGAATCATTAGTTAACCCTTTGCATCTAATATAACAATTTGACCTTTTTTTTTCTTCATAATCCTTCTCAAAGAACCTTGAGCCTAAAAAGAAAACAAGTAATCACCCATTAATTCATAATTAATAGAGCTTTTGTTATTGTTTTGATGTTATTGGGGAAAGTATGCAAAGAAATAAGTGCAGGGTAGAGCACGATGTGTATGGAAAGGCAATGTACAAAGGAAAATCATTTGACATTGTTTTCTTCCACTTAAAAAGAATGAAGCAAGAGCGAATTTTTGTGAGATATGAGGAGTTAGTGGAGATTTTCGATTAATTTTTTGATTTAGATGCTCTACTTATTGTGAATATTTCATTTTGTATATTCCTTTACTTTATAAATATATTTAGCATTTTGGCCTCATTATAACCTAATTCAAAGACCTTTTGATATATTCTTATATATATCTATTTATGTAATGGAGATTAGATGATTTTCAATTATAGGGTAATTTCAATTTCATAAGAAAAATATGAGCATGCTTTACTGAAAAATGTTAAAAACTTATGTGAACGAGTGATACCTTGTGAGAAATATTGTCAATTCAAAATATGTAAACTTAATGAAGGAGATAGAATAGTATTCACATTTTTTTAATTATATAGTGACTATTTACAAAATATTGTGTGTTTAACTTATATATGTAGGCTAATGTTTGTGGGTATCATTTTAGTATACCCTTAGGGGATTATAATTCCTCCATTAGGATACCTAGGATTTTAAAGGTTTATGCTATATGTTAAATGTTATTTTACACCTATGAAAGTGGAATTATTTCTTATTCTAGATACATAGAGTTTCAGGTTATTAGTTTCTTAAGGACAAGCAATGAGTTTAAGTGCAAGAAAACTTAATATTTTACATGTAATTAGCCATTAAATTAGTCATAAAGTAGCATCTTTATAGATGCTTTTTGTGAATTATATAATGTTTTCCTATGTTTAAGTCATTGTCTTGTATGTGATGATTTGAATGAAAAATCACACATTTAAGTGCATTATTCTCCAATTGGAAGCTAACATGATGGGAAATTACTTTGTAGAATCCATAAGATATTAATTAAAGTTCAAAGATGTTGAAAGCTTGAGGAAATTAGAGAATTAGGCAACACGACACTATTCCAAAATATAGTGTCATATTAGAGCCAAATTATTTGTGCTTGTTTACAAAAGAAGTTTCAAAAGCTAGCAGGAACTAATATGGAAGCTTTTTTAGTGTCAATCATATAAACGTGATTTGAGGACATGTAGAAACATAATTTCATTAAACTTAGAACTCTTTCATGTAAACCTAGTATAGGAGACTTTAGAGGCTGCTGAAAACCTTTTTTGTCATCCAGTTGTTAGTTTTAGGGTTTCTTAACATTAAGGAGGTGTTTAGAGCAAGATTGGAGGATAATCATAGCATCTATTCTAACTCTTTCTTCCCTTTTTTTTAAAGTTAAGATTAATTAGTTTTAGTTTTGCATGATGTTTAATAACAAAATCTCTGGTTAGGGTTATAGATATAGTTTGTGATAGATATTTAAATTATTAATGTATGAATAGTTATTGTTTGGTTGATTTTTTTCTCTTTGCTCTTAATTATTAGATTTGTGGCTAGCCATCATAGATTCAATCATAGGGATAGTGTAAAACACAAGGAGCTGAAGTATAATTTAGGCACTAGGAAGAGATTAACAATGCTTAATGAGTTTGATTAGGCTGAATGTTCTTCAGAAAGTGATAATTAACTAGTTTGAATATACTTGTCTGCTTGGAGATAGGACCTAGATAAATTAGGTTTACTATTATTCCAACCTTAATAATTAATCTTACACGATAATTAAAAATCCACATAAGTAAATCTCAAAATGTTAGGATTTATCCATCTTAATTCCTTTTTACCACTTAATTGTCTTGTTTTTATTAGTTAGTAGTTTAAATGCTTTTCATAAATTCTTATTTTATTTATTTTTATTATTTGATTATGATTGATAAGTGTAGTTGTTATACTCATGTGGGATCAATACTTTGGCAGACTGCAAATTTTATTATTTGTTACAATCAATTTTGTGCACCTGCAAATATTCAATCATATATTATTTTCATTCGGTCAATATATTTGCATTTAAAAGTGTAAATCTTGCTTATCTGTAATAAATGATGATTTTTTTATACATAGACGTAGTATTAAATAGATATAGTACTGGTATAGTTGGTAATAAGGTAAAGTATGGCTTATACTCAAGTTAGTGTTTTCATTTTTCACTAAAGATGTTATTTAAAATGTGTGGTAGTAATTTCTATTTCTAGTAGTAGTTTTGAATGTAATAAGTGTTGATGTAATTTATATTAAGGCATAAAATTATTTTCCTTCAGTCCGTATATTCCTATTTAAAAGTGCATATCTTTCTTATCTTAATACAAGATAGTATTCTTTGCACGTAAATTTGATATTGAATAAATAGAGTACTTGCATAGTTTGCATGAAAGTAGGGTATAGTTTATACTCAAAAATAGTATCCTTATTTTTCGCTAAAGTGGTTATTTATTTTAAACACATCCTATTAACTTTTGTTTATAATTATAGTATTATTTATTTTGAATAGATCCTATCAACTTCTGTTTATAATTATAGTATTAAATATACTGAATGGTAGTATAATTTATAATGTGGCTATCACCCGCATGCCACTAACTACATTTTCCTTTATCTTTTTCTTTTTGTGTCATACAAGAATTTGTGCTGAAATGCATCGTATTCTTCAATTAATAGATGTGACATTCAGGCAAACTCTCCAAAGAATTGGTGAAACGAGCAAGCCACGGGTTTGAGCGGTCATGTGATTCCATAGTCAAAGTTGAGAACTTGAGATACTTAACGATTGACCAGTCACCAACTACATACACCATGTGTCAGAATTGAGCAATCAGAAAGTATGGCCCTGAGGGTTAGATTCCTTAACTTGATGCGCAATTATGGCCTAGACATGTTTCACTACCTACTGTATTAACTTTTCTTGAATTTAAGAATGAAAAGGCCACACACACTCCATGTCTGTACCTCTAAGAAGCCCTTCTTTGACCTCTCCAATCACATGACTTCACTATTCCTATATGAAATCACCGTTTGTTTTCCTTCAATGACCTCGGATCGAGGCTCTTCATACTCTCCTAACTGGACTTCACAGATAACCTGCAGAATATCTTTCCCACCTGCTTTGCGCTTACGTAAGTAATAGGGAGTCTTTCGCATATATCTTCTTATCTTTTGCTTTCCAAGGTCCAACAATAAAACGACCTTATAATTAGGGCCCCCCTTGACAGTCTTGAAGACAAGAAACCAGAAAGAGAGGAATAAAAGGACCTTTTTGTTTATGCAACATATATATTATTTATTAAGAAGGATGTCCTTCTTCAGTTGGGCATTTGACCAATGACTTCCTTACTGTCTAAAAAATCGTAGGGAAGAAAAGGTTCCAGGGGCAGGCAATACTTCACCGGATCATAAAATTTACCTGAAAATCAATTTTTTCGGTGGAATTTGTAACTTCAAAAGAAAAAGAGGAACTTTAATAACGTTTCCTTAGTGTGCATTGAAAATTTAGTGAGATTCTTAGACTTAATTTCTCACATATAGAGAAAAAGAGAAAGTAAACTCTTGTAACCACATTACAAAGAAATTAAGAAGTATAAAAATAAGGGACTTTCTATTTCTATTGAACAAATGTCATTTATTCCTTCATATCTACTCAGTCTGACCAAGCATAAGCATAATTCTACAATGATACCCATAAATATTTATGAATAAAGGAATGAATCAACTAGAAACAATAAAATTTATAAAGGCAACATGATCAATTTTTGTTTGATTTTTCAAAATTCAAGATTACTAAAATTTTATAAAATGATTAACAAATAAATTATAATAAAGCGTAAATTTTAATTCGTAACTTATCTCAAAACTTGATCTTTTTCTTATTGCATCCCTTGAATTGTTTCGAAAACTGTTTCATCTTAACCACTGTAGCTACATGAGTGTCGGCCTCTAACAATATTCACATATTGAATTAAGAGAATCAGTTTTAAAAACGGTTCGATGGATACAACAAGATAAAAAAGATAAAAGTAATCTTTATGAATAGTAATAAAGGCTATTATTTCAAATAAAAAGTGCGAGTAACCAAATACATAATTAAAATCTTGATCATATATGTTAGTCATTATGTATAACTAATAATTGCTTTTCTTACATTTATATTTTGTTTGAGTAGACTTTACGTTGTTTATTATAGTTGATATTAAGTTAATGAACTGAATTTCTTAGACATAAGTTATGTTAGATTTAAAAAAAAGGTGTATGTTCATTACGCAATTTAGCTATTAATCCTTGTTGAAATTTTGATATTAAAACTTTATAGATATGTCAAAAATCATATAAATGACAAAATCTATTGACATTTTGAGTTAAATAATGTCTCATAAACTTTGATGACGACATGTAAGATATATGTCAACATCATGATAACAAGATGTCAGAGGTTACATAAAGTAGAGCTGAGAGGTATTGTACCATGATAAAATTGTTTCACTTAATTTAGCCTATTAAAAGCATAAACATGGACTATAATTAAAAGCATTTGCTATAATATGAAAATAGTTGTCATTAGAAGAAAATGATTGCATGACTTTTCTTGCTTATTCATAGTAGGAAAGAGATCATATATATTTCTAATTCATGCTTTGGGGTATTTGATTATGATTTTAGATTGAACATTACTCCAGTATTCAAAGCACGATATGAATAGATTGTTGGGTAAAATTAGTTGATCCACATTTATACAAATAGTTTATATATGTTGGATCAAATGAGACTTATGCTTAACATAAGTGGCAAAAATGCAAAGTTAGATAATTGAGACAATCCTTTTGTGTCATGTTAGTTAAATCAACATGATGAGAACCATAAATTTACAAACAAGGATATATGTATCCTTTTGATTATGAATAATATGAAACTTGTTAAGTTAAAGAATAACTAAATCAATCTTTGGTGAAAGAAAGATGATGATATTGAATTGTTAAATCTTGTACATGTGATGTGTTGGATGGAATAACAATTCATAAAAGGATAATAATTACATTTCATTATATTACTAATAACTTTATGTTATATAGTCATATGTATTAAATGAAATTTAGAATTTTGAAAGGTTCAAATTGTTTAAATATAAGTAGAGATTAAGCATTGAGAATGCTGAAGCACTTTAATGAGATAGATGTGGTGAGTTTTAAATTTTAAGTTATCCATAGGGAATGAGATTCTCTAATAAATATCTTCATAATAAAATTTCATAATATGTTAGGAAAAAAATACAATACGAGATATTGTATGATGCAATATTATTTCTTCTATAGCTATGCCTATTATAATGACCTACCTTCATGTCATTTTCTTGATTCATGAACAGACTTAACTCATGAAATTCAATTGACAATAGATGATGATATTCGGTTTGTATAGATGAGAGCAAGACAAGTTGCAGAAATACAGAATTTGAGAGAGTAGAGCAGGGAGAGAGAGAGAGGGAGATAGGAATTTGAATTATACATATTAATTGAATATTCTCATACAATGATAGATGATTTTATAGCCAATCATTGGCTAACTTATCAGTCGAATATTCTAGAGCTGACATTCTAAATGATAGCTAAGTAAGCATTCCTTATAACTACCTGCAACTTAATTAGGTTATCACTAACACCAAGCTTATTTATGGCTAATTACTTCCTTAGTTCATGACACTTCAATAGTTCCAATTAAATCAATTAGCAAGATTTTATAGTAGATATAAAATGTTAAGTCTTTGAAAGAGTCAAAATTAATGATTTAAGGATGTGATGCTTAATTAAAGCATACATTATCCATCAAGTTTAGAGCTAAATTAGATAATAAAAGGCTATGAGATATCCAAAAGGCTGAATATAATCTTGCAAACCTATTGAACAAATTATTTATTTTAATATATATTATATGAGAATGTTTCTTAAGATAAGTAATGGGAGTAAGAAGAAATTTGAAATTTTCAAATCTCATAACAATATATCTAATTGGGACTAGTGCCTTTGTTGATGCAATTGATGTAAGGTTGAAAGGCTATATGCAATTGATGTAAGGTTGAAAGGCTATGAGACATTAAAAGATTCACATTCATGATGAATTCAAATAGCTTGTTTTGGAGATGATTGTGAATTTATCATGTCTACAAGAAGGTTAGTGGGGGTATAATTGTGTTCTTCAATGAGAGTATGTAGAGTCATATTACTCATAGAGAACAAGAATTATAATTTTCAATTGTTAAATATATAATATTCCAAGAACAAATCTTATTGGATATAAAAAGGTAACAACTTAATTATGAGAATTAGATCTATAGAGATAGATTGGAAGTTATTTACTTATTCAAAATCCAAGTATATAGATAATATATTAAAAATGTTTAATATTTGAGATATTTGGTACTTGTCAAGTGTTAAAGATATCAACTATTCAATGTATGAAGGGTTCTGAGCGAGCCTAGGAAGAAATTGGACCAGATTCAAGTGAGTCATATACAATCAGGACATTATATGTCAACCCAAACCTTGAGACAGTGAGTTATGAGTCTTATCTTTGTATATAACTCACTTCATCCTTGTGTCTCTTACCAATATAGGATTACTCTACTTGTAAATTTCCAATCTCTCTTCCTCGCAAGTGGATCAATCCATATATAATTAACTCCCCCTCAACCCATAGCTCATGCAAAGCTACTTGAGTCACTCCATGAATCACCCATTTATCTGACCCAAATCCATGAATCTCTATTCATCAGACTTCGTCAACTTAGCTCTAATACTAGTGAAAGGTTTTAAGGGTACTTTGGGAGAAATTGGACCAGATTTAAGTGAGTTTATATACAATCAGGACATTATATCTGAGCTCAAAAACTTAAGGCAGTGTGTTATAAGTTATATCTTTATGTATAACTTACTTCATTCTTATGTCTCTTTTTGATGTGAGATTACTCCACTTGTGAATTTCTATCACTGATATTATACCTAATAACATAAGCTTGGAGTTTATTTTATCATCTTTTAACTCATGAACTAGACTAAGAGGTCAAAGAAAATAAATTATTTCCTACAATATGTAAATACTACAATACTTCTACTTATTTCCTAACCAGAGTCTACAATAATTGTTAAGAGTTTGAGACTCTTAGAATCCTATAGCTAAAGATTGTAAGACTCCTATTATATATCATATATGTGAAGAACCACAAATCAAAATTTCTAAAGTTTATGATATTATATTGGTATCGAAGATCCCTACTAAAAATTATAGAGACACCTGATTTTGTCCATCAACTTCTTTTGAAACAATTTTGATGTCACAGTACTGCCAAAGAATCTCTTTGACAATGGCAAAGCTAAACTCATTAGGTGAATAAAAACTTCTTTTCGTTTCTCCAATACAAAAAATGTGTGTAAGAGGCTAAGATATTTAGGTTTATGGAATTATGTGTGCCACTTATTTTTGAATATCTATTTACTTGTAAAATTATCTATGCCTACGTGTGAATAATGTGTGAATTTTTAATGTTACCAATTAAACATTTTGAATTTAAAGCATATATATTAAGTTGATTCTCTAAATCCTAAATAAACCTAGATGTGGATAATGCAAAGTGTTAAATATTACTATTTAAATATTTTGTAATTTAAATCATAAGAGGTTTAGTTTCTTATTCTTAAATAAATCTAATTCAATTAACCAATAATAATTTTTTCTACTAAAAAAAGAAATAAAAGGACACTCATGTCATATCTCTATCTTCTCTTAATAAATTATTAGTCAAGTAAATATCTTTATCATTATGTAATGTGGTGACTCTAGGTTAGGGTAGAATTAAAATAAGTTTCTCCAATAGGATTAAGTTTTTGATAAAAACTTATATATGTTTAATGTGCAAAAATAAATTTATGGCCTGTTCTTAATGCGAGAAGATATAAGTGAGTATTAAATAGCTTTATTGACAGTCACATTCCATCTCATCATTGATAGCTTTTTAAATTAATATATAATATATATATGTTTATGGCGAATGCTTCGTATTCCTATGATGAATGCTTTAACTCTCATACTAATATGGTAAATAGTAGAGATGGGAAAAATAAAACTTCCCTGCGATACTGTGAACTACTATGCATAAGTGGTAAATGGCCTACACCCACACGAAAATGAAGCACCTCGTTGGCCAAATTAGCTTAATTATGGCCGCATTTGAGTCAAGGGTCTATATATATATATATATATATATATATATATATATATATGTATATATATATATATATCTATATATAAAAAAAAAACT
>JANVCQ010000009.1:7588530-7605586 GCA_025531925.1 Erythroxylum plowmanianum | reverse complement strand
ATGTGCAATTTGCTCATGTCACTGATGCGGAATCACTATACGTGCAACTAAGTATGGATGCACTCACTGCTCAATCCGTCCAAATTACCGATATGCCCTCACATCGGTAACGGGATGTTACATTAAAGCATAAATTTGACATGAATTTAGTTCTTTACAATAGGTGTTGACGAAGGTCACACCATCATGCTTCTTAATGTGAGTGTGCAAAAAGAGCTAACGAGGATATAGGCTTCTTGCCATAGACTTTTCCTGTATCAAAATAAAATGTTATAATTGAACTACAATTTACAAAAACTTTGACAAAATTTTCTATATTTTATAATAATTTACCCCCTCTTGAACAAAAAAGAAACTCAATAATACAGTCATATATGGCACTAGACATTTATAACATTGTCATTCTCTATAATACACATATTTTCATTCCAAAATGCACATATCAAATTAAATCGAAATACACCAAAGTAAAAAATTAAAATATAAGTATAAAATGTAGATACTTACACGTCTTTCTGCATGCTTGTGGTGCGTAATAGATCCTCCAGTATGTATGGGAAGAGGCTCTCCCCCGATCCTGTTGATAGAATTATGCTCTGAAATGGACATTACCTCAAGTGATGTCCAATACTGCTGTTAATGACTCCATATTTGTTTAGAAATATAAGGCGGTTGTATATCAGTCTTGTGTATTGCACCAACAAAGTCTTGATAACATGTACATGCTCGTCTCTCCCACACTTTATAAATGACCATGCCACATTTAGAATTAAAAAAACTTTTTAAAACAAAAGGAAAAACATACGGTAAGTACTTATAATCTACAATACTTATCCAATTAATGTATAAAATCAATAAAAATACAAAAAATTATTTTTTGCCCCTCAAACTCCTGATAATAAAGGTCATTCATTGCCTGAGAGATATTCTTCCATATATAACCTTCAAGATCAATATTCTCATTGAATTTTGATTCATGTTTTTTGAACACGGTTTAGACAAAATCAACCTAATATTAAAACAATTAATTTTATATCATTTTTAAATTTAAATCTACAACTTAATTATAGACACTTGGTGTTTCATGTATTTTCACTTACAAATTGTTGACAATTGTGATGTAAGTTCTTCCATCAACTCCCTCAATTCCAGGCTGGAGGCCGCCTCTTTCATTCACATCGTTTACTCCTGATATCTCTGTCAATATAAGGGTGGTGGATGGTATAGTAACAGATACAGAAGGTGATGCTTCATTTGCAAGTGTAGTAGCTAGAGGTATAACATCTTATTCGATTACAACTGCAGAATATAATGCTTCACCTAAACAATAACTAGCTCCAAATAGTGGTTTGAACCTTGGTCACATCATATCATGTTTTCTTTTTGATGACATATTTCAACCTAAAATTCATATTTTATTGAATATTCTAGAAATATAACAATTTCAATTCAATAAATAACAATATATTGAAAATTCAATAATTGATTTATTGAATATAATATTATATTATAAACACAAATTAATTGCTATCAGCACTTAATTGTAAATCAAAATCATCATCATCTTCTTTTTCTGAAGAATTAGAATCAAACTCATACTCTTCTTCAAATCTCTCGCTTTCCTCATCCTCTCTAGATGAAATTTCTACATATTCATTATTGGATCATTCAAAGGTTTATTCTCGTCATATGTAACAGATGCATTATTTCATAAGCATCTTCCTGAAATACTTCACTTTTAATTCTCTGTTCTTCTTTTTCATGTGATTCAAAAACATTTCTAAGTTTAACTTTGCAAACGATCAACTAATCTGATTTATCTAGTCATAAGCTGAGAAAAGGGACATAACACACTTAGATCGTTTGCATTGCAAACACGAAAGGTTCAAATTGTTTAACTCTTCTTCGCTGGTTGATTTTAACTAGATTGTATCAGCTATGCACTTTTGTACTAACATTTAGAGTTGGATCAAACAAGTCACACTTAAATATTACAATTCGTTTTATTGGCAATGCAGGGAACTCAGTTTCAAGTATCTCAATAATTTTACTAAAGTAATCCATCAATTCTCCCTGTATGCAAACTCCACTATTTAATATTGCTATGCTATAACCATAATCTTCTATATAATATTTGTATCCCAAAATACACTGGATACGAATTAACAGTTCACACAGGTCCCTTCGCAAGATCACATATAAACATGTTCTCTATTGGATTTTTTGAGGCTTACACAAAAGAAATTATCATATTAAACAATATAATGTCATTTGAGCAATTTAATCTTATAATTAAATCATTTCAATAATTGTAAGTGAAAACTGACATATTTCTCGAACCATCGAAAAAAATGTCTTCCAACTTCTTTATTAATATCATCCTATTTTTTCAAGAGCATTAGCTTGTGTAACCATTCCTCATATAATCTAAAAACATGAAAGTAAACCAAATCATTAGTTATATTATCTCTATATTTTTTAGATACTGTTTTAATATTTGTTAAGAAAATAAGATAAATTACATTAGTTAAAAACACTACAGTTTCCCCAAATTATAATTCACCTGATATGCTCCTAAGAGACATTTCATTAAACAATTCATAGGCAACTCGAATTATCTCTAACTAATAACAAAACAACTGTATTTTTTCATTATTTACCAATAACAACACATTTAAACAACAAATAAATCAACAATTCAACGTAAAAATGCATAAACCAACAATCCAAACAAAATTCATCAACCTACCCATGGTCATATATATAAGCATTTAACACCTTCGTTTTTTGGAGACAAAATAAATCCAATAGTTTTGTTACCTGAAAATGATGCACAATGGACCAAAAACAAAGCAAAAGTTAATGGTGGAAGCTTGGGAGGAAGAGGACCAACGACGTTGATGGTGGGAAGAAGAGAGAAAATGACAGAGGGAGGGAGAAGGGGGGTTTCAAGTGAGTTAAGTCTATGAATAAAACAACGTCGTTTTGATTTATGAACAATTAGACAATTACTGATAGAACTACATTTCTATCGGTATTACAATTTTGTCAGTATTTTACTGATGAAAATGTAGTTCTGTCGATATTCAAGATGCTCATTTTTTCCGCCAGTCATTGCCGCCTCCTTTTACAACGGAAACATCTATTCTATCGGAAAACTTGCAGGGATATTTTTCCTCTACATTTATCGAGAAATATTTTGGCAGTCACATAAACAATTTTTTCAACAAATATATCGACATAAAATCAATTTTTGTCACTAATTTACTACGGAATATTTTCCACCTGTAATTTTTCATCGATAAAGTGTTCTTTTCTTATAGTGGACGTCTATAATAACAAATTTAAAGGATGCATGAGGAATTATAATCCTGATTATGTAAGTTAAGTACAACAAATCATAGTAACGCCTCTTTTATTTGAGAGAATTATACTTCTACTAATTAATTTCTTGTTTTTGTTTGAAATTTTAAATTTCGATACATCAATAAAATGACTTAAAAGGTGACTATATATACAGATCTAATTCATATATCTTTTTCACATTTTTATGCTCATACATATAGAATAGAATATTAATTATATTTTAAAATTATTATTTTAAAATATTAATCATGTTTAAAATAAAAATATCACACACACATACACATTTTTTTCTTTTCATAATTTTTAGAGTAGTGGTTTATCATTTGTATTTAATTAGCTTTTTGTTTCAATATTTTTATTTGTACAATTACAATATTAAGAAGAAATTAATCAAAAGTTTAAGAACAATTTTTTTTTGTGATACTTTGATTAAGGGTGTTTATTATGTAGTTTAAATATTCAATTTTTTTAATTTACGATTAGTTAAAAAAATCTCAGACTTTACTTAATTTTGCAATTATATCTTGAACTTTATAAAGTAGCAATTAAATACCCAAGCTTTTAATTTTTTTTCAAATCTAGCCTAATGTTAGTATTTCTGTTAGTGATGTTGATACGACAAGCCATGTTAGACATAAATTTAGACACATGTAATAAATACTGAATTAAGTTTAACATGTCAAAGTTAATTTAAGTAGTTAAATAAAATTAAGAAAAAAAATTTTCACATATCAAAGAGTAAAAATTCCTACTTAATTTGGCAATAAGACATTCTGTAATTACGAGTACCGTTCCTCCTCTTTGCAAATTGTTTTCCCATTTTCTTCGTTGTTGCACACCAATCTTCATTAATTAGAATGTTATGTTAGTGTGGTCGAAGGGAGTTCTAAGGGACGAAAGGTTGGATTCATTGACAGAGTTGACCAAAGTAACAATTCTGGTAAGTTTCCAACTCTAAGGAGGAATCATATTATTGTTATTGCTTTGGATTCAGAAACCACCATTAATCTTCTGGAAGCCTTTAGAAAACTTTTTGAAATTGTTGAAAAAGACAGGAATGATGGTTTAGTTGCGTTCATTCTCTTGACATTTAGTTGTGTTCATTCTCTCGACATCCTTGACCATTTCTGAGATACACTATTGCTTGTCTCAGGGGGATTTAGCCCCAACAATTTTAATGCTCATATTTGCAACAGTGGTAACGACTTCTATTATTCAACTAATAGCTCAAGAGATGGTCGTTTTATGGTGGAATTGTATTATCATTCGCACATTGAATGTCATACCTAAGGAAGACTTTGGCTAGTTGGGCAAATTATCTTATCCTTTTCTTTGTTGCCCCATATTAATTAGGATTTTTACATTGTGTCTTTCATATTTTTTTGTAATTTCTAATTTTATTTAATTACTCAAATTAAATCTGACATATAAACCTTAATCTAACAGTTACTATATGTGTCTAAATTTATGTCTGACGTTATTAACGAAAATACTAATTTCGGGCTAAATTTAAAAAAATTTAAATTTTAAGTATTTAATTGTTATTTTTAACGTTCAAGTCATAATTATAAAATTGAATGAAGTTTGAAATTGTTTTGTAACTAACATTTTAATTTATGATGCATTGTATTTAATGTTATGACTTAGCTCTAAAATTATCACAATTATGCAAGTTAGACCTAATTCTACATACATAATATTCAAGATCTTATAATTATATGATTTTCACAATTCAAACATTCATGAAATAAAATATACCTGAATTTATGATAGACTTCTAAAACAATCAAAAGAAAATTAAAAAAAATAATTGTGTTTCTCTATCTTAATGCCATTTAAGTTTGATGACATATTAATTTTTTATGGGAAAAAACTATCATGACAGGAAGAAAAAGGTGATTCTTCTAATTAAACTTTTATTAATATTTTATGTCCCATTAACTTATATGCAATAATTATAAAGACTATCTCTCCGTTGACTAATAGGATTTTGATACATAATAATCATTATCTATTAACTAAATAAAAGACTAGTAATAAGAATACGACATATAGACCACTATAAAGGAGATACCTAACATTCTATCATTTAGTCCATATGACATTATTCAAGTTTTTGGTTTAATAATGGAATATAACAAATAAATTATAAACTAAAATTTTCATAAATTGTTCAAATCATAAATCATTATTAAGTAAAAATTGAAAATTATAGTGGTTTGCATGCACCATGCAAATCATTAAGTATATCATTTAATTTAGAGATAGGATGTTTATATTTTATAGTGATTTTGTTGATAATCGACATGCGTTCTCCATAATTTATCCATTTGTTGTACTAATAAAAAAGGAACAATGTTATGCCCAAAAAGTTCTAAAAAGGCCTAAGTTGTCCTACTCGTAAGTATACGACATAGTTGTAGTTGATAGCCTATGATCATCTCCTACGGAGGTGAAATTGGTCAACTTAAATTAAATCTGAATTAAAAATAAAAATAAAAATAATGCATTCCTAGTCAATCTCTCCCATGTTGAGTGAAAATTTTTAAAGAAAATTACGAAATTAAATTGAAAAGTAGATGGAATCAAATGGGAGCAAAGACAAATAGATTAATCGAAGTAAAAAAATCTCTTGAGAATTAATTCACTAATTTAATCTTCTATGCATAATTAAGGGAAAATGATTAGATTGTTGTCTTACTAAAATTAATAGTTAGGTTCTAAATCGATTCGAATAATGAACTAATCTAACTTTCGTATTCAACAAGTTAATATCCGAATGAATAATGAAAACTCTACTACCAATTACCACTTAAGTTAATATATTTCTAGTTCTTAACCTAAATATCCATAGCTTCTCGATCCATATTAAACTTCATCTATCGAATCTTCATTTAACACTAAAATGATGCAAAGTTTGGCAATATTTCTATTACATCCATTCAATTCAGAAACCACAACAATAAATAAGACAATAGATCTGTAACCCAATTATGCATATTCAACTATATAGCTACATTAATTCTTAAGAAAAGAGATCAACTCATGACAGATATCACCACATTCATCATCGTTAAACACTTTAATCGCATGTTACTATCAACAAAACTATTAAAGCAATAATAAAATAGTAAATAGCGAATGGATTATCAAAAGAAACAAATAACAGCTGGCTAAACTAATAAAGTATAAGTCAGTTAATAACAGATAGTAAAATAAAAGAAGCAAAGCAACAAATGAGAAATAGAATAGGCAAACAAATCATCAAATGAAGAGTTGTGGAGATGTCCAGTTCCTCTCAAACTTCCAGTTTTGGCTCTTGCCTTCTGCTTCAACTTCTTCCCCAGACGAACCTTCACTCAATTGAATGGGATTTAGCTCCAGCTATCACTTTCGACCTCTCCCAAACTTCCACCTCTCTAATGTTTTGCTCTTCTTACCGACTCACTTTGTTTCCTTTCTCTGTTTATCTTCTTTTTCTCTATCTCTTTGCGTCTCCCATGTCTGTAGTGTCTCCGTGTGAGTGAACGAATGAAACAGTGAATGAAAGATGTTTTTTTTTCAACCGCCACCCCTTCTTGCCTTTTATTAGTATTGTTGGGAAACTGGGTTGAGATCCAATCCTGACCATCGTGGAATAATCACGAAATTTTTTTGTGACTTTTGATTTATCGAAAATCTAGATTTATTTAATTCTATAAAATGATCAACACAAATCATAATAAAGTGATAACTTAATTTGTACTTTATTCTGAAGCTTGATCTTTATCTTGTTGTATCCCTCGAATCGTTTCCGAAACTGATTCGTCTCAATCACCGTAGTCGCACAAGTATCCGGTTTCTAACGGTATCCACAAAATAGGTTTAGAGAACTCTGTAACTCTTACAGAGAGGGTTAAGTGAGAAGTGATAGCTCTATAGAGTTTAAGTTTATTTATAATAAACTTTGGACATTTTAGTAATTTAATGGAAATTAAATTCTACTTTTAATTAAAATTTAATTAGAATTACAAATAATTCTAATTAAATACCAATTATGCTCATATAAGATTCAACATCTCATATTGATCCTTATTTATTAAATATCTCATATTTAATCATAAAGTTTATCAAACTTTATAATCAAGTCTAACTTGATTAAATTAATTTTGCTCTTTTCAACCCATTTTATATGTGAGACCTAATAGGTTCCAAAATATGTTGGCAATGATTATAAAATTTAATTTTAATTTCTAATTAAAATTAGATAAATTAAATCTCCTTTTAATTTATCTTAATTTTTCAATTAAACAATTTATAATCATATATCAAGATTAGCGTCTAGCAACGCATCATGATTACCCAAATATTTAGGAATGCCAAAGTAGTTTTGACTAATCTTTTCGTATATAATTTTTCTGTATAATTCAATCATTTCATCATACAATGTTTCACTCATTTAAAAAAAATCATACAATGTTTCGATTAGATATAGAGCATAAAATTAAAATCTACTCTATTTTGAGTCTAATCAAATTAATTATCCGCAATTAGCTATCGATTCAATTAATAACATTTGTAAACTATTTATAAAATATCATTTCACCATGGCTAAGTATTTCTTGAATTAATACTAATTGAGAACAATGAAGCATTTTCCCCTAATTACTTTAGGGTGATGAATCCTATCTTGATTACTCAACTATCTCTATATAGTTCATGCTACATCCAATGACTACTGATTAAACGACCTATGATTAAATAGATCATAAGTAGTATCAAACCATGGCAATCCCTATACAAGATAACTTTGATAACCTTAAGTCAAATGATCACTTATACAATCATCACAATGAGAATTCTATAGACATACAAGTAATGTTTCAAATAGATTTCTCATATTGGGTCTGTTCAGTGAACTTATTCTATAGCAAGCACATATACCTTTGTTTAAGTATTTCTATACTTTAGCCTATAAGTTCGACCATTTCCTTCATAAGGAAAAATAAAAATATGCGCTAGTCTTTTTACATTCTATTAATATCCAATCTTAATAAAACAATGACTAGGAACATTTAGGAATAATACATAAATGCAGTATGAATCTCATAATTATAATCTCATTATAATTTCATTTGCAATGTACAATTATCTCATGGACTTTATCATATACATCTAAACATGTACCAGATAAAGAATGTCTTTAAATAATTTTTCACTAAACTACAACCAAAGTGATTGGTTGTATGGCATAAAATAACAAGTGTAATATCCTATTATCCTATGTTAAGGGTTAGAACCCTAAAATAATATACATGAGAGATTATTAAGAAGCATTTCATACTCATACATAATATAATATACACACACAATATTTAAGTGGAAGATTGGAGAACCTAACTCATACTAGTAAGTGCTTCATCTTAACTCAATTTAAGTCTAATCGAAGTCTCCATTCAAGTAAGAACAATGATTTATCAGAGACTGGTCAGGGTGCCTCTTCAATGATTTTATAGACAAAGTGCTCACCTAGAAGTTTGAATAGAAACACCTCTTCCTTGTTGCCAAGTACATCTTCTAAACTATATTTGTCACAATAGTTAAATGCCCCTTTGTGCATAATAAGGTATGCAAGACTTTTGTCAACGAAAAAGTCAACCAAAATATTGTTCTTTTTTCTTCCTTGCTTTAAGATCTTTATAGGAAGAAACAAATTTCTGCTATTACGATCGTTTGCATCCAAAGAAGGGATATATGTTAGATTGTCTAAAGAGAACTCTTCCACCAACCCAAAATGAGTTTACATGTGCCAAGAACGTTTGAGATATAAGAACACAGAAGGAAAAAGAAGGCTTACGACAAAAAAAAAAAAAGCCTATTCACAAGTACATTTGCTTTAGTAAAATTTGATCCGAAAACAACCCAATTTCCTATAGGAAAATGTCAACGAAATATAGCTGCAAAAGAATTCACAAAGAGAGGAAAAAAGAGATCAAGAGGATAGAAGAGACGATATGTATAAACTTGAGTTACATGCTCAAGGGGTTGTTTATAAATTTCCATTGTCTTCCAACGATGACTCGGAGGCAGAATCATCCAACGTTGATGTTGATACGGTATCACTATCAGAGGTTCCTGGTGCTTTGTCCTCAATTGGTTGTTTCAGAAACCAATACATAATGCTCGCGGTGAGTGTAAGAATCATCTTCTGATTTACCTGAAGCAGGCATTTGCGTTTAGGTGCTTGAACAAAACAGAAACAATAATAAAATATAGTAATGGAAACCAAAGTATCCTAGTAAACGATGCCTGATAGAGGCATTACAGTGTCAATCTTGTCTACAAAGTAAATAAATATACTTGCAACTTTTTAAGCACCTCAGTTATGTCTTCAGGAAGTAAAAATATTGAACATCCCAACTTCCTCGCAATACTGATGATGTAGGATGCATTCATTTTTTTCTGTTCATCTGCATTGATTCCAAGTTGGCAAACACATAATTTAGATAGAAGTAACTTTGGAAACATACCATTTCCTACAGCATTTAGAAAAGGCGTACCAGTCACCCCTTTTGTGACAAGACTCCAATTTACTGCTCTGGGCTGAACAGCGCTAAGCAACTCAAGGAAAAAAATTCCATCCGACAATCTTTTATCCTGTAAAATTCCAATAGGAAATCACTAGGAACATCCATTATCATCAACTCTCATTTTTGCTTGCCGTCTTTGATAAAATCAAGTTTATCTGGAAGAATTAACTAAATTTCCCAATCACCAGCTCATATTACTGTTCTAGTCTTATTGGACAAAACAAATCATCAGCTCAAACTCAGTCAATATGCTTCGCAAACAATGCGAGTTTGTTAAATATAAGCATTTGTCTAATGTTTCATATGTGCAAAAACTACTCGTAAAGCATCGTCTATGATTAAACCTCAAAAAATTAAAGTCAAATTCGTCTTGACTGCATCATATAATTGAGTAAGCCATAACTTTTACCTTGAAACTTTCCATACGACTCTGGCTTCCAGAGTTGTTCACTTTGGTATTAGCCCATTGTAGAATGTCGGCATCAGTAATTTCCTTTCCATGGGAATGAAATCTCAAGTTCTTCAGAAGTTGGAGAATGTTATATCTCATCAGCTGCCAGAGATAAGCTAAAAAGAATAACAAAAATTAGTTTGAATCTAACAACACTACGCAGCTGTATACTGATGGAAGTTGAAGAACGTGAATAAGATATCTGTGGCAAATAAATTACACCAAACATTAAGTAAACTTAATACCGACATGGATCATACCTAATATCAACTTTTTATTTCCTTGTACGATGTCATTTCCAGCAACATTGACCAGGGAAAATTTTAGTTGTTTTCCAATTTTCACAACCTGGTTGCAGTTTTCTACTTTTCTGAATGGCAATTTGATAGGAGGTTTATTTGCAATCTTCCAGTTAACAATTCCTGGCGAAATCTTGTCAAGTGTCTCAAGTAGAATCCACCTGGAAAGGAACATATACTGTAGTCAGATTGGAATTGAATATTGAAGTAAGAACTATATCCAGAATTTTTTTAAAAACTACATTGTGGACTTCCTATTCTGTTCTCATCACCATACTTGAATTGTTAACAAAGATCAAGCCTGTGCCTTTGAATGGGATAGAACATGATAGACTAAATTTGTAGTTGAATGGGTGTGCGCAAAGCGCCATAATTTATGGAGAGAATTTATTATGCTCTACTGACCCATTTCTGAGATCTTCAAACACATTGTCAATATAGCTTGAGTTTCCATAACTATTGATCCAAAATCGAAATGCCCTCTCTTCTCTGGAGATTTGTGCATCATCTGGCGAAATCTCGAGAAAAGATATCTGTTGCGTTTGAGTTGAAAGCCCATTCCTGCAGACACGAAATAGCTATCAGCTCCCCTGGTTCTGATTCTAGGGCAAATATGTTACAATTTCAATTAGCATTTTGCTTGAGAAAAGGCCCACTCTCACCTATGCTGAAAAATATGTGCAACAAAGGCAAGGTTAAGGTTTGGAGAGCCCTCGACAATATCCTTAGCAGTTAAGTATCTCTTACAACCCATTCTGTCTGCATGTTCAAGCACTAACTTTGCCCTTTGTAAAGAATCTTTCACTGTCAGTGAGGATGGATTAATATACTCGGGTGCAAGAACATTTAAAAGGTGAGCATAAGCTTCTGCATCCTGCAAGCAGAAGATTCTACAATTAAATACTAACACATCATTATTTCAATTGATTTTCATTGAAACCTTTGACAATCACCAACTCAGGTTTTCAAGACAATAATCACGCTACAGTAGAGAAGCAAAGCAAGACTGAAATGTAAATTTAGTAGTCAGGGGAATGTCGCATCATGGTCATTTAGAATATTTAACTTGGATATAGTCTACCTTCACATCAGAAGAGAAGTTTGTAACTATTTTCTTGTATCCTGATTTCTTCAACTGGAAGTTCATCCACCTCAATAAGATCTTCTCCGGAGGTAAGCTCATCAACTCTTCAACTTCCTGTTTATTTAGGAAGCACATTGAACTATCAAAGGTAAAATCCATCATGTAGTCATTACAAAAATATTGAAGGGTACTATCAAAGGTAAAATCCATCATGTATTCATTACAAAAATATTAAAGGGTGTTAGACCAGAGGTAACACCTGACTATCAGAAACTAACTCCACCAGTTGAGGTGTTTTTTTCAAATTCAGGTCTGCCAAAAGTTGTATCTGATCAAAATGGAAGAGAGAAGGTTAAACAATGTGCCCTACATAGTATGAACACTAACAGACATTACATTCCACCTTCATTTCCATAAAACTGAAGTCTCAGGGAAATTCAATGGTAAATACAACTATGGTTAATCTAATATTACTTAACAACATTTCATGCCTCACAACCCTCTCAAACAAACAAATTTTCAAGAAAAGTTATAACAATCTTACTTTAATGATTTGAGAAATTACTCCGAGCACAAGATGCCGCTGAAAGTGGAACGAAAAAGATATGAGTATTATTGAAAGCAATAGATGATTCATATATAGAAAGAAAGGCCTGTGTATACCACATACCCTTCCTTCAATGAAGTCCTGAGTCCCAATATTGACTACAGTACATCCAATAGCCTTTGCAGAATTGAGACAGAGTGTATGGTTTTCATTTCTTTCCCATGGATTAAGCACTCTCTTAGTATTGATAGTCCTTTCATCAATTGTGCCGGGAACTGCTACATTAATTAGTTTACTGCACGAGAAGAAAATATATCTTTAAATTTTGCACCCAGCAGCAACAATTAGAAAAATAAAAGAGGGACCATGTTAAGAAGAAGAATAGAGGATAATTACCAAAGGAGAACACCATCCTTTGCAATTTCAAAGAGATCATTAGTCGAAGGATCAATAGGGAGGTATCTCTTTAAGAAATCATCTTCTGCAAGGTAGTTGTTGATGTGGGCTACATAAGATGCCTTCTCAGATTCACTGATGGTATGAAGCAATGTAGTGGTTGCAGCTTTAAGAAATGCAGACGAGTTCTTCGCTGCACTACCTATCCTTGCACTGGCATGTCCTTGAAGTTTCAAGTATACCTGCAATTAACCATAGATTAACTTGAAACATCCACAATCATCTGTACAGACTATTTAAAGGCTCCTTTCTTTGATGAATAATACAATGAATTCCTCCTAACTTCTCTATTGTTTCATCTGTTTTGCTACTACTCCTATCTGCTATATTGACTAAACATCATCCAGAAAAAATGACATCTTCACTGATGTCTGTGACGAAATCAGTTAAATTAGCAGAAGGTTAAATCGAAGTCTCACAAGAGTAAAAGCGAGAACACAAGATGTAATATCTCCAAGTTGATCTCAAATCGAGTAATAGATTGAAATCGAAAGACTACAAAAAGGAGAGGAAGAAAACATATCAAACAAGTAGCAAGGAGAGAGAGAGAGTATATTCAGACCTTCAAGAAGAACTCGAAATCAACCTCGTCGTCAAGGTTCTGATACGCGTCCTGAATAAGAGAAGCTCTCTCTTCTTCAGTCAGAATCTCGCCAACTACTTTCAACCTCGACATCCCGGAAGGCAGGTCCCTTAGCGTCAACTTTCCACTCTCTCTCCTCATGCTCATAAACTTGGTGAAGAAACGAGAACAAAGAGGCAGATCAGGAAAACGAGGGGAAAAAAAGAAAAGGAAAAGAAGAAACTGTGTTGGAGGAAGCGTACATGGGACTTGAAGCTGCGAAGCTCGACCTGAGTGAACTGGTTCTGGAGCCATGGATCTGAAACCAGGATGCCAACGTAACCTGACATGGTGAACTGATATTTGGAAAATCTGATTTAAAATGCTCTTAGTTTATATATGGAAGGTGTTGCTTTCAGCTTACTGAAACTCCAAATAATTAAATTTGAGTTCTGCTCTCTCTTTCTTGAATCTTAAATTTGAGTTCTGCTCTCTCTTTCTTGAATCTTGAGTTGGGGAACAAGGATTATGGAAGGCAAGGTGGGTGAACTGGGAAGGCTAACGTTGCAGTGTGTGAGTGAGAGTGAGACGCGAGCTGTCATAGTTCCAAATCATAGAATTCAAATTATGACAATTGTGTCCCTGTCCCTCCCTCCTCTTCACTCCACTGGTGTGAATAGGATTGGAGTAGGTGGTGGATGTGGGGCCATTCTATTTCTCGGGGAACCTATTCGTCGGTCTCTCCATTCAAGTTTTAGGGTTGGTATTTCCAATTTTAGAGTAGTAGACATTACGTTTCATTTCACATATCCTTAACGTAGATGCCATTCATGAAGGCTTGCCAGTTCTTCCAGAGGTCAGTAATTCATATTCTCGTCTTTAGTTAATATAGATTGTGCATGTCTATTGATCATTGAACCGAATCATATTGGACATAGAAGTAATTACGCATAGGTGTGGCCGTGAGAGAGAGGGTGATTGTGGCCATCATGTGTAACCTCACCCCAGAAAGCTGGCCCGCTTTTGAAAAAGTAGACTTGATAACTTAACGGTCGTCTTTGACGTAAACAACTTTTGAACTGGATGATCCAAGCAGAAGCAGTTTAAACATCTTTCCACCTATGCGTACCTTCTACAGATCAATTTGGATCGCCACACAACTCTTTATATATATATTTCTATTAGAGACATTAGGAATAGTTTTAAATATCAAATGACAAGCCTAAGTTTGTAATTTGTAATAATATTTAACGATTCACGTGTATCCTATAAAAGTAAGATTATATGTCCTCTTAAAGTTTAAAAGAACAATAATAACATAAGCCAATGAAAAGGGTTGAAAATTAAAAACGTGGGGGAGACCTAGAAGTGGAAATGGCAGTGGGTTAAAACTAAAGGAAAGAAAGAAAGAAGCATGTGACGGAGGGACCAGGCGGGGAGACATGGATACCAAAAGGAGTGCTTATGATAAGATAGGATGGTGATACAAAAGGCCACCTTCTTATTCGTTTAATATTAATAGCACCCAGCTCTCGTCATAAACCCTAGTCACCCATAACCCGTGCGACCACCAACCCTTCTATATACGTCGTTTCCAATTAAAACTCTCCATTTGATCAATCATCCCCCCTAAAGATCAACTATTTTACTTTACATGCAAACACACCGGGGCTTCATCAAAGGCCATTCACAATACCAACTTCATTAACCAAACTGGAAGGTTACCTTCATTTTTCTTTCTTTTTTAAATATATATTAACTCAACTACCCAAAAGAGAGTATCAGTCTCCTTTATACCAGCTTTTGATCAGAAAAAGTTAATAGGAGTCCTGGAGTGGGTAGTTCAATGTTTTCTTCAAAGAGAGGCAACGGAGAACACAATGAAGTTGAATAGACTACCACGAGCATGAGATGACAGCATGGGTGAGGGTGAGCTGAAGAGAAACTAGACAACGCTTAGTGTTAAATCCAAGTTGGTGGGAGTATTACTATGACGCATATACGATTTGCTTTACCAAAAAGGTAAGAAGGGCCAGAGGGGCTTTGTGGGCTGAGGTTGGGAAAACAACTGGGGCAACATTCAGCAATCCTTGCTGTGTTTGCTTCTACTCCTTAGCAACAACGCGAATCATTAGCAAGGTCAACATCGGTCCCAATTCCCACATGACAATCTACTCACTCCTCTTAACTGGAACAAAAACCAATCTTCATCATTATGCCATAAAGGGATGATTCCACCGGCACATATGACGACCTGATTAAGTGCTGCATAATTGAAATGCAATTAAAGAAATTCAACCTCACAGGTTAATACTAATGTGAAACTCATTTCATGGACTTGATGCAACCTTTTTGTAGGTTTGAAGATATCACTAAAACAATTCCAGAAATGACATTGCAATGACAACTGATTGATTATCTAAGTTTTCAATCAGGTCTTCTACTGCAAGCATGGCTACATAATTTTTTCTCCAGGTAATACGTTCACTTACTTCTATCAAACTTCCATCAGTGCACCACGGTCAAAATTTGGGTCGGAACTGTTGCTTCAATTATCTCAAGAAGAAAATCCTAGAATGCTATTTCCTGAAGAACATGAAGCGTCTTTTGGTGAACCTGGATGCAGGAAATTTTAGTTAAGATGAGCTAGTCATTAGAATTACACAAACTAAACTTTGCACACACAAAAGATCCCAATTTGAAGAAAAGGTAAACGAAATCCCCATGTGAAGTGTTCAAATAACCATATAAGTACAAATACCATCCAACGCCCAACCCAGTGACCAACATATGCACTCAAAGAGTATAAACCCAAACAAAATGGTGAAAGAATTTACCCATTCTAGATGTTGTGCTGTAATCCCAGAGATATTTCCTGAGTATATGCCACCTAAAACCTACCAAGTCCAAGTATATTGATATCAGCCATAAACAATGCAAAAAGTTGATTTTGGTAAAGAAAAACTCAACAATCAGTCTGACGTTGGAGAATTATAGGATTTTGGACACAGGTAATACCTTTGTGACGGTCTCAAGAAAGATTCCAGGTCGCACTGGAAGTGGTTTTCTACCAGTGATACTCCCCTGTTAGTTTATAGTAATAAGATCAATAATACAATGGACACCAGAAAATTTGAAGACTTAGAGGAGTCCAAGATTCTAGTAACGTTAAACAGCATTCAAAAACACTATGATTAAGATAACACAGATGAAAATAAGCAATTAAGTGAGCCCAAGCATACCCTTCCTGCAATTCCACCATAAAATCTTTCACCACTAGTGTCTTCTTCGCCACTGGTAGGATCTTCAGCACCTTCATCTTTTCCTAGCATGACATTTTTTATCATATCCTGGACAGTCTTCCCAGGTTTCAATGCTACCAGTTTGGTTAAGAAGTTCACCTGTGTTGGGAAGTCATTAGAAGCACTGATTATTAGAAAACAAAAGATGCAATCAACATCAAGCAGCAATTTTTAGAGTGAAAAAAAGAAAATGGTCATGACATCAAATTTAGGCCAACAGAAACAGCCAATTGTGTGGACGTGTAATACAAACAAGAAAACAAGAAAAAGTGAACACCTCAGATTCAGGTAGTGTGCTAAAACCACGATCATTTCTTTCATCAAGAATGCCACCTCCCATCATGTTCCTGGCTTCCTCTCTAATTAAAACAAGCCTTGCTAGTAGTTTTCGATCTGGAACAACAGGTCGAGTTTCCATAG
>JANVCQ010000009.1:7564372-7576587 GCA_025531925.1 Erythroxylum plowmanianum | reverse complement strand
TGATGTATGTAAACGGAAGAACCTTATGAGTGCTTGAAGTTGATAAGAGCTTCGTGCTGATAACGTGTTATAAAACCAAAACTAGGAGAGGAGAAGTCTTCTTATAAATTGGTGTCTAATTACATCAAGTTAACCCTTTTATTTATAGTACAAAATTTCTAATAAAATACTATCATATAGAAGTGGTATACTAACTATTAAGTGGTACATTTGGTATACTAACAATGAAGTGGTGCATTTGATGTATTAACAATTAAGTGGTGTAATTAGTGGCACACCATATTATTTCTATCTTTTATAACACTTACTAATTTCTGTAGCTCCTTGTTACTGATGTCTTAGGAAATAAATTCTAGAAGCCGGACCCTGACCCATTTGAGTTTTGTGGAGGGCAAACTTGGTAGATAAGGGTAAACTATAGTGTTAAATGTATGTTCCCAAACTTTTTCTGTCCTAATAAAGCACGGACGGTTCCGCTTCCCTCCTATAAAAGGGCTCTGGAACCCCTAGCTCACAACATACTCGTTCGTTCAAAAAAGGGGGAAAAAACTTGCTCTCTTTCTCTCTCTCTCTCTCTCAGACATTAAAGCTCTGTCAATGGCACAGCAGGAGGTCCAGAACGGAGGTTCAGAGGTGGTTTTCACTGCCCTGAAGCCTCAGCTGCTGGTGGAGGCACCCAAGGCGAGTGATGCCGTTCAGTTCTACAAGGCTGCTTTCGGTGCTGTGGAGACAAGCCGCACCACTCAACCAAAGCGCAAGGCTGACCAGGAGCTCCCTCACATCATTTCTGCTCAGCTACAGCTCGCTGGCTCCACCTTTCTTGTCTCCGACATTCCTGAACAGTCTCCTCTGTATGTCCCTTCTCTTTCCCTTAGCACTTTTTCCTTCCTAGTAAAGTTCATCAGTATGCCTCTGTTCTCTCAGATCTTGCAACGCTAGACATCCGAGGGACTGTTCTTCACGTTTCGGTGCTAGCTGCTTTTTTGTTTCTTCTTTGTTTAGGCCATCTCCAACGCACCTCCATCTTGGAGGAAAAACAACAAATGGAGTGTTTTAGGCCACAATAAATTTGGTGTGTCATGGTGTGACTGTAGCATCTTTCTTTTAGCATCTCTCTTCATATTTTTTTAATTTTTCAGTTTTTTACCTTTTTTTTCATTCATTTATTCTTTCTTGACGTTAAAATATTTTTGATTTATAAATTTTAATAAAAATTGATGTGTTATAAAATTTAGTTATATTTTCATCTGCTATGATTAAATAATATAAAACAGAGCAATATATTTTATATATTATTTTATTTAATATTATTAAATAATAAATTATAATTTTATAATTTATTAACATAAAAATATAACAAAAATGATAATAATATTGTGAAGGGAAAAAGTAAACTTGAGTTAATTTTATAAAATAATTTTAATAATCATTAATAAAAGAAAAAAACATATTTGTTAAGTTAATTTTATAAAGTAATTTTAATAAGGAAAAAAAGAATAATCCGAGAATATATTTTTGGTGAGAAAAATAGAATCGTGAATTGGAGTAAAAGTATTATAGTATCTCTAAAATAGAAGAAACCCTACCCTACGCCAGAGGAATAGGTTGGAGATGTCCTTACTGATTTTACTCCATTTTATGATGTAATTTACTGTGTTCGCTTAATCGCTACATTTTTCAGTTTTTGCTTGAGCTTGAAACTTCATTTCCTTTTATTTTTCAAAGTTATAGTGACTACAAGATATAGCTTTTAGTTAAAGTGGTATAAGAGCTCCGGGCTTGGTGTAGCCCCACGTCTCTTTTTCGAATTTCAGCACAATCATAGAGGTTTTGAAGTACACAGACTTCGAGCTATAGCTTTTAGTTCAAGATATTTTACAGAAAAAACTAGTTTACGATATTTTTCCTTTGGGTATATGTCTTCATCCTCTCGTTTATTATCATTCTTTCCGATTGTCTTCTTACCATATAAATATACATGTCTGTCCTCCCTCACTTGTTTGACGTTTATTTGATTTGTATATCGATCTTCGCTTTATCCGTCTTGCAGGACAAATACACACTGGTTTACATGTTTGAGCTTCGATGTATCGTTTAATGCTTTTCTTTCGTGTTGTTTATTTCACTTTTTCCTTCTACAGCCTACGGTGAACTCGCCTGATCTGTTGCATTTTATTTCCTTTTTTTCTTTTTGGAAACCTTTTCATGCTGTGTCTTTGACTGAGTTTGATCAGAACTGCGGGTGCCGGAATCGCTCTCTGCCTGGAAACAGACGACGTGGAAGCTGCGATGAGTAAGGCTGTGGCTGCCGGAGCTGTTGCGGAGCACGAGGTCAGCGAGGGTACTGATGGCTCGTGCGTTGGATGTGGGCGCGTGGGAAAAGTTAAGGACCCCTATGGTTATGTTTGGTTTATTTGCGCTCCAGATAAGAAGCCTTGCTCCGAGGCGGAAGCCTAAAAGACAAACTGATTAGTGATCTTGACCATGACCCTAGGTTAGGTCTGACCATCGCTTTAGCCTGACCCCTTTGATTTACTGCTTGGTACTGTTATGTTCATTTTGTGATCTTTTTCTGTGCTGGGACCACTCAAGAAATGGATTCGAGACAGTTGTTCTACGTTGTTAAGTAGGGTTTGAAACAATTTGCAACCGTTCATGATGTTGCAAGTTTCAACCATTTGCAACCGTTCATGACTTTGCCGGTTTCCTAACTCCTGCAAAACGCGTCTAAATACCAACTTTTGATTACTTCAGCAAAGAACCATCAGGTTTTGTTCGTCTACGTTTTAATGGGTTTTTGGTTCTACGGTTACATGAATGAATACTAATGCGACCATCCCTTTAGTTGAAAATAATACTTTTAAAATGACTGCTTTTGATAAAAATTGCGCATGCTTTGTATCTTCGTCATATATTCAGTTAGTATTGAAGCATTCTAGTTAAGTCTGTTTCATTTGTAGGGCTTATGTTACCATGTACCTAATTGGAAATAACGAATTTAGTGAGCTATACACTTGGTGACGGAGAGAGAAACTGTCGATTAATCAATAGGGAGGGCATTAACGCAATTAGACCTAACTGGATATGGATAAGGTTTTAAGAAGCTGTGGTATTTTATGGCACCAACTTTCCTAACATTTTTTTAATATTTATTTAGCATTTAACTCCTTGGGTAAACTCGTAAAATACATTAGGGGCTTTGGATCGATGAAGCTGTCGGACTCTGGGGCAGTGTTATTGTTATATGGAAAACTTGGAAAGTGGGCTCACTAGGAGTTGACGCTGGGTTTGTGGCCTCTGACACGATACGAGATAATTTGTCGTACGAATCATATTAAACAAAGAACAAATTTGGATTGAATAATTATGCTTTATGTATGGGGGAGTGGGTAAACAATGCCCTGAAATCCTCCATTCTCTTTCAGCCTGTTTTCTTCTAATACGACGTTGTTTTATGCTTAAATAATGCAAAACGACGTCGTACATGTAAAATAGAAAAAGTGGAGCAAAGGATCTCAACGGAAAGGAATGGCTTCCGCTTCCTTCTCCGCTCCCGTTCCGTCGTTGTATGAAGTTCAACATTTCGTATGCAAGTTGAATGGCAAAAGTTTCTGATTTCTTAATAATGGCTTTGCAGCTGAAAATTTCTTGTCCTGACACGTCTATCGTGCTAACTACCTAACCCTATATGCATAGGCCTTCCTTGTGTTCAATTTTAGTTTCGGATGATCAAAAAGAAGACTTTTCAATCAGCGCAATTACAAATTCGTCCTTAAGCAAATGCACAAAGGAGCCCAAGAGAACATGAACGCTCCCATTTTCATTGATTACATTATCTTTAACGAACAATGGCCCAAATTTTAGTAAGATAACCCAATTGAGATCCACCTTTCCATGCGATTGAAAGCTCCAAGCCATCGGTCCATGACTTCCTTTGCAGGCTCCTTACCGTGACCAGCTCAATATAGCACCTTCCGAAACATGATCAAACTTGCCAAGGACTTTACTGAATTCAAATCAAGATTTTACAAGAGAGTGAACCTTAGAGTTATTTTTTTGTGATAAAAAGGTAGCAGATTTAAGTTATAAAAATAGCCTTTTAGAAAAAAAAAACTGCGAATAATTAATGTCTTTTTTATAATTCTACTTGGCAAGTTTGTCCTCTTTATACATCAATTACTTGAGCTTGTTCTCTATATCCGATTCGACCTTGTTTGTCCTTTGACATTATCATACCCAGCAATAACCGAGTGGAGATGTCTTCTACTAAATCTTTCCTTCATCATCGGTTAGAGTTAAGGACCTTGGTCCTCCAAATTCTTCTTAAGCTTCGAATTTACCAAGTCACCTGATAGCATTATCATGTGCCAACCTAATTACATCTAGGAGTTGTTTGAGGAAATATGATTTCTAGGTTGTAAGATATATTCAGTTATTAAGTATCCTTCAGTTTAAAGAAACGCTTATTTTAAGGTTGACAGGAAAGTTACTTTATCTTACACATAGCTTGATCTTTCTCATGTTTATGTTAAGGAATAATCATAACAAGCTCTTCACTAAACTTCAAAGTGAGGATGGTAAGGGAATTGGCTGATCTAATCTAATCCAATCTCCCAAACAAGCGATTTGATCAACTCATCTCAAAACGATATCATTTTAATTTAAGTTTTCAAAATGACGGAGTTTTGATTTTAATTTCTTAGTCTTATAAATTAAAATAACTTCATTTTGATAAATTAAACCAAAGAAATATTTTTTTTGGAAGAGAGTTTGAGTCAATTTTAAGACTTAAAATTGGCCCAAAATTTGATCAACTTAAATTGAACATATTGATTTTATACTTTGCCAATTCGAGTCAAAATTACTGAGCCTATTCAAGGGTATTATGATATTAACCAGACTATTTCTCCTTTGTCTTCAAAATTTCGTCAATGATTATTACTATTTTCTTGGAATTTTCAATATTTTGATGTTAAAAAAGTTAATATGTTTGTATTTCTTATAGACAAGCTTATGATAGTACAACAATCATAGATATTACTTATAATGTGAGCTTCATAAAACAAATGACAATAATATGGTAGATATTATATTATTAGTAACAAGATTCAAGATGGTTCTTTGCATTAATTTATTGTTTTTTCCCCCTAAAGTTTACTTTTTTTTAGTTTTTATTTGTTGGCTACAGACACAAATTTATTCCTAAATTTTTTAAAAATAAAAATTCAAATAACTCCCTAACATTTTGATGGTTAGTAGTTAATCCTTAATATTTCTCTTCAAATAACTTTTAAGTGGAGAATGAATTGTGTGTGTAAGAATTTTGAAATATTTTATAAATTAGTGAATGAATTGCTTATGTTAATGAGTAAATGTGATAATTAATCAAATGAAAATCATATCACACACAAATCTAGCAAAGAGGTAAGGGAAAAAAGGTTACAAACACATATTTATAATGATTTGACTTAACAAGTTTTGAGCTTTCTTCACTTAAGTTATAGTTGAATAGTCAAATATCTATCTTCTTTTTAATAGATGACAAGGAACTTGTTGTATATCCGTCTTCTTTTAGATAAAGAAGAATCCTTACATATCTTCCTTTTATGAAGATAAAGAGAAACCATTTATAGCTCTCTTTGTTTTTGGTTGCCCACGAGATGTCCCAGGCGGGTCTCAATTATGAGAAGACATCTTTAAGCTATCCACACTCAAATTAATCCCCGCTCGAGCCGGGTAGGTCTCTTGCGGGAGGTAAAGCTCTGACTCCTAATTTTAAATAACTGCATACATAAGGGAGGGTCATTTTCATCACAAGTGCCTAAAGAAAGGCAAGATAGAAACAAGAAAAATATCCCATTTAGTTCCTAGGGAATATGAAAGGGTCATTATCTTCCTTCAATAGACAATCCATTAATTTTGGCAATTAGTTGTGGAATGCTTTCTTGAGTTAGTTCCTTTCATTCTCAATTCACTTGTTGTAGTTCCTACGTCCCACATTTCTAAATTGTTTTATTTTCTGGCTCGTCTAAGTATAAGACCTACAATAGTTCCTAAAACAATGAGCCCAATAACCCTTATGTAGTCGACCTGTGTTAGAGGTTAAAATTAGCAAAGCAAGAAAAGACAAAGAGAGTTTCAGTAGAATTGGGCTAGATAAAGTGGGATGACGTTAAGTTCCTTTCTAAATTCCTAAATCTCGTAATTCGTGTGGGGTTTTAATGGACATGTTGGGCCGTTTCACTTTTATTTCTTGAGAATGGAAAAAAGTGACAAGGGAAAGTAGCTTCATAAATTTATATACATCTCAATTGTTCTCCAATTCATCATAGTAGCTCAATTACAATTGAAGATTTTCTTTCTTAATCACACAATGTACTAATGACTCATATCATGCTTATTCACGTAATGTTATTCCAAGTGAGGTTGTAACTTATAGTTTTCATATAATATAACATGTTACTACTAATATATTCTTTATTTTTATGATATTGCATCCACAACTACATTTCAATAAAAGTCTCACTAAGATGCAGAGTTTGGAGAAATCTAGAAGTACGTAATCTTACTCATAATTAGTATAGAGATTGGTTCAGATATACTCACAAGAAAAGAGAAGACAAAAGTTTTTCTAAGAATTGTTTGTAGGGTAAAAATCAAAACTAAAATAAAAAGATAAAATATATAATAAAATAAATAAAATAAAATAGAAATAGAAATAGAAATAGAAATAAATAATAATAATAAAACAAACGTATTAAATAATAAAATAATAATGAAAAATAAAATAAATATAGAAGTAGAGATAGAAATAGAAATAAAGGATAATAACAAACATAAACAGGAACAACAACAATAAAAATAATCATAATGATAATAATGATGATGATGATATGAACAAATATAGGTATAAATAAATACTTTTCAATAAAAATAATAAAATAAATAAAACAAGATCAAGAATAAAAATATAAGATAAAATAAAAAGAAATAGAAATAAAGAATAATAAAGATAAAATATATAAAATATATAAAAATAGACATAGAGGATACTAATAATAAATCAATAAATACAAACAAATATAAAAATAAAAATAAAACTGCAATCAATATAGAATAAGGTAGAAAATAAAAATAAAAGATAAAATAAGTAAATAAATACAAAAACAAAAAAGAACACAAATAAATAAACAATCTATTGTAAGGAAATGTTTAACTTATGTAAGGAAATGTTTAAGCTAAATAACTATGGGTAGAGTATTAAAAATTATGTGTTTAGGTTAAATATAAGACATAATTGAAGAAAAAGGTTTAAAAGACCTATGAGAAAGAGAAGTGCCTCTCTATATGAGATTCTTTACCTGTATCCTAGTCCTATTGAAGGCTAAGTCCCTCGGTAAGTTGCAGTAGAACTATATCATTCCTAATCACCTCTCCCTAGTTCTTTTTAGGACTTCGTCTTTTCCTCTTACATTTCTTAAGTATAATCGTCTCACATCTTCTCATTAAAGTGTCAAGATGTTTCCTCTTAACATGTCTAAACCACCATAAGCCTTGTCTCTCCTAATTTTCTATTAATATTAGCCACCATAATTTGTCTCTTACTTTTACATTCTTGACCTTATCTTTTTATTTAAGTTGCACGTTCAATAGAGCATCTTTATCTCTGCCACTATTAACTTATAATTATGCACCTATTTGATTGGTCAACACTCCATCCCATAAAGCATGGCCGAGATAATAGCTAAATGATATAATTTACCTTTGAGCTTGAGTGTTATCTTATTGTCATATAAGACTTTTGATGCACTTATCCATTTAAGTCACCTTGATCTATCATAGCGAACTATGTCTTCATTGATCTCACCATTATTTTGGATGGTAGATCTTGGATATTTAAAACATTCTTTTTGTGGTATAAGTTTTAAACCCATCTTTACCTCCACATTAAGAAGCCACCATATGGCTTAAAAATTTATACTTTAAGTATTCAGTTTGAGTACTGCTCAATTTAAAACCTTTTAACTCTAGTGTGTCCCTTTAAAGTTCTAGCTTGACATTGATAGTACTTTTTGCATCCACTAAAAAAAAGTCATTAGCAAACTACTTATATCAAGGCACATCCTCTTGGATATTGATTGGTTATTTTTATACCAATATTTGAATTAATCCTAAGAGCACGACGTAGCTATAGTTAGTACAAGTAAGTATGAATCGATCCCACAAAGACAGTAAATATTAGTAATGTCTCTTCTCCTATTATCTAGCCTATGAATTGGATATTTGATCTTTAATTAAAATTAAAACTAAAATAAATAAAATAATATAGGAAACAATAACTAATGTAGAAGACTAAGGAAATTACTTGGAAAACTCAAAATCAAAGATTAGTGTCTAGGTGATGAATCCCCCTAAAAATCATTATATAGTTAACATTTTATCAAACACTTATTTTATTGACTATTGGATCTTGAAAATTCTTATTTTATGTTAATAACTCTCTCGAGACTACTAATAACTAATCCATAGAGTGATTAACTGAAATCTTTTCTAGTTAAAGTTCTTAAGATTGCATTATCAATTTATAAATTCTACTATTAGGTTTGACCCTAATTCAACGGATTTATATCGGCCTTTCTCTAGGATTACAATCAGCTCGTTTCAATTATAGTAGATCTATTCATACAAAAGATTTCTCAATCTTAATAATATGAAAATAGATCATGCACAAATGTTCCAGATCTATTAGAACATGTATGAAACTCATAATTGATCATAATAGATCAATCAACATAATTGCTTTAAATAAAAGAATCAAGAAATATTGTTATCCCAACTATGGTTCATCGCATCTAGGCACTAAATATGTTTAGTTACATATAATAGAAAACAAAATGAAAGATAAACAAGAAGAAAAAAAAGGAATCATAATTCTAAATCTCCCTTCTTTTTCTATTGAACGTTCTTGCAAGTTTATATTTTGATGTTTGGTGCTATAATTTGTTAAATCTTTTGATGATTTCCTCACATTCTCCACATCTTTAAATCAATATCGTCCCTTCTGTAAGCTTTCTACATATGGAATCTGCTCCAAAAGTCTACTCCTCTAATTGGACCCTACTCACGTCTTTTTATAGTAAATTTTAGGATTTCTAAAAGATATATGGTATGATACACCGATGTGTAAGAGACCACGTATATTAAAAAAACTCTAGAATTTGTAATTTTACAAGAGTTATCAGACATACACTGGTATAAAATCAAATATATATCTCTAATTTGCATCGAAACTTTGTTTTATGACACATTTTCATCCAAATTCTTCTCTTTTTGGTCCATGAAGGCAATTATAACCTATAAATGCACTTGGAGCGAATTAAAAACCAAAAATACAATAAAATTGCAAAATATCAAGTAAAATACATCAAATATGGTTGTATAAATATATTCAAATTATCATCTATCAAACATCCCCACACTTAAGTTTTTGCTTCTACTCAAGCAAATCATAATCAAAATTATTAACTTTACAAAATCTATCCTTTATTAATGTCATCCTGTCCATCCTTACTCTAAATCATAATATCACATTAATCAAATTAATAAACAATTGGAATATTGATATCCTAAAACTAACTTCATAAGTCAATATTAATAGTAATAACGTCAATAATCGCATTGAAATAAAAAGTATAGACCTTTAAACTCCTACCAAGAATTCAATCAATACACCCAAGTGTTTGGGCGAAAAGTATCAAACTCTCAAATTAATGCATAGTAAAACTCTTACCATAAACTTGCAATTTTATCAAATCTCTACCACTTACGTAAACTAGAAACAAAAATCAAAAGATCTTTATCAGGTTGAAATGGGGTTTAGGTATGGTATGATTAAGTTAATGAAAAAGTATGTCTGGCGTGTCCTATACGTTATTTGTCGACAAGTGCAAAGGTTGACTAGCACATGCAGTCATGCGCTAGTCATGTCTGTTCCAGGTCCTCTACCTCCAAACGGTGGGTGCATGTGTCCTACTAAGGTTTTTCTATTGTTTTCTCTCGCCGCCACCACTCATCTTCTTTACTTGTATGTCACCAGCGTTGCTGCTCCACACAAAAACATTTCTATGGACAATATCCATCCCATCCACACCAATGGTGGTTCAAGCTGCTGGTAATTAGCTAGTTTACGAACACACACTAATTAGCAAGGAGACATAACATATTTAATGCACAAACAAAATCAACAAATGCAATGCCAATAAGTTTCCCATAACATACAATTTGATTTTGTTTCAAGGATAATTGTACAAAAAAATACACACACATAAAAACATATACAGATGCAAGGAGAAAGATAATTTCCAGATGTAAAAACAAACATATCATCACATGCACAGTTTTCCAAAACACAAGCCAGAAACAAAACAAAGGAGCAGACGAATTAAAATTTTCAAAAGGCATAACAAGACACAGAGGTGTAACATAAGATTTTTTATTTTGAACAGATTCAAGTTTTTAAAACATCAAAGCCTTAATTTTATCAAATCAATAACAATCAAATACCTAAATCAAGTTAAATAATTAAAGGAGGCTTTGATACCACTATTGGGTTTTGAAGGAGCTTGGGGAGAAACTAGACCGGATCCAAATAAGTCCATATATAACTAGGACATCAAATCTTAACCTAAAACCTTAAGACACTAGGTTATAAGTCCTATCTTTGTATATAACTTACTTTATCCATATGTCTCTTTCCAATATACGATGACTCCACTTAAGAATTTCCAATAATTATGTTAGGAATTGTATTTCAACCTAAAGTCATTATTGGTTACTTTAGCCTACAAAATTGTTAACAATTACCTCTATATATTGTTGCGTAATTTTCCATGACAACACTTGGTTTAGATGATTTAACATTTCTTAAATTTGTGTTTTTTTTTACTATTCTTAGCCTTTATGCACTCTTAAATTTTTCTTGAGTTCTTTGTATATGTTTTTATATTAATTCTTACGTTAGTCGTTAATCAAGTGTTGTATAAAAATACATGGTGTATTTAAGACTTGTTCATACACTTGGGATGGGTTTATACTTGGCACTGTGGGCTTTTTGTCTTCTTTGTTTTTTGAAGTTAAACAAAGAATTTATTAAAAGCTATGAAAGACATTGTAAAGGGACATTACAAAGAAGTTTCAATCAAAAGTAAATTGTATCATTATATTTGTTATCTTTAAGAGGAGGTTAAAGGTTCCATTGTTTTCTGAAGTGTATACTTAGGTGATTAGTAGCTTGATAAGCTACCAAAGTTTCCCTAATCTAGCAATAAAGCAAAAGACATGCTAGACCAATTTTAAATTACACTATAAAAGTTACTCTTTAGTTGAAGTTTATTATAGATTTAGAGTTTCATCTTTTCCTTGCATGAGTATCTATGTTACCATAAAATTATTTGAATTAGAGAGACAATTCTCCTCTAAGAAATCATAGAACAAGTGTAAAAGGTTGGTTATCTTCTAGAGTTATCCTTTAGTGAATTGTATCCTTGCTTTCAAAACCAGTTATCCCTAAGTTCAAGGTTACTTGGTTTACTATTTTTATTTTTTGCTACTGAAAGGGGTGAAAATTTTTTTTGTCTCTTTCATTTTATATCTCTTACTAAGAAAATGTTGGCCTATAATGACTATCCTATTGTTTTATTTTTAGGAATCATATTACAGGGAAGTCCATCACATCACATGAACCCTATAGACATATGTACACTTTTTTTCCCTCCTTTAAGCCTGAAATCAAAACTTAGGTAGAAAAGCCAGTCGCATCATAATTTCTTAACTATCTATTTCGCCACATATCCTCCTCCACTTCATTTTTCCAGCGCTTATCAGAAACATATAAACACACTATGGTTTAATAATGAAAAAGTTAAATTGAATATTAACATTTTCACTAAAATTTTAAATTAAATGTTTTGATATGTTTAAAAAAATCTTTACATTTCAAAAACATTAATTAGAACTCAACTTAAGTTCTTTGCCAATGCTCCATTTTAAAAAATATATTGACATTTTTCGTAAACTTTTTATCATAAGTGTATCTTACATGATAAGTGAGACAATTTTTTTTTTAAAAAGCAAATCATGTCTGTAGGGCCCCGGGCCCCTACCGCCCAGCACTCCACAGGTATTGTCCTCTTTGGTCTTGAGGGGTGGGAGAGCCC